>CM067294.1:1205000-1805000 GCA_033220335.2 Troides aeacus | reverse complement strand
ATGTACTACAGTACAGTATTATGGTACATATCTATCTCTTAGGGATAACTAACAATAACCATTTTTTATCGTTTATTTTCATCGTGTAGTATATTTTGTATCAGCATTGGTACAGTGCGAAGCGTGGGCGGGTGGCTAGTTAAATATAATTTGTAGTACAGAGACGTTATAAACTAAAACTGATATATTTATATTCCATATCATTCAGCCTTTATAAATAAATATGTGTACTAAGCGACGAGACGAGCGGGACGTCCACCTGATAGTAAGTTATAACGTGGCGCTGCTTTCCTGACTAGCGGCACGTTGTTATCACCTTGAGTTATAACATATTATATATATATATATATTATTATTATTATAAATTTAATTTCTATTATTCATACTTACAATCACTTTATACATAACATTTTAACAATAACTTTTGCAATACTTAAACTGTTTTTCTCAAAGAGTTAAAATGTATGTCTCTGTTGCCGGAGGCCGTCTAAGTACTATATTCTTGATGTAGATCGGGCTGCAAGCTACAGCGGCTCTTACAGCTCATCTGACACTGGGCTCGTGGACCCGGATCCACGGCCTGAGGTTTTAGAAACTAAAATGTGCTACGCGGGATGTAGCTATCTGGCGGATGATTCTGTATATTGTGTGTCTGGTTCTTGTTGTGCCGTCTAAGTATTCGCAGCGCCTATTCCTACTGCCGAACATAAATGTGCAAACGTTACTGTGTTCCGCTTTGAAGTGCGTAGCATCTAGTGAAATTACTGTGGTAACGATTCTTCATATCTTATGTCTATAGCGACGAGCACAATGTAACGCTGTGTATATGATCGTAACCAGCGTCATTTTATGGGTAAGCGTATCACTTACCATCAGGTGAACGTCTCGCTAGTCTGGTTGAATAAAAAATAAATTCCCCCTTGTAGTCCGTTAAATATACTGCGAAGCTAATCATCTAACCGTCTTCTTCTACGTTCACAGACATCTATCGATTTAGAAACGACCTCGTGTTTTTCATTTGGCTTCATATTACATTGAAGTACTTATAAATTATTATAGATGGCGTTGAAGTTAATAAATAGATTTTTATCCGTACACTGTATAATTACTAAATGTATCTTACAAACAAAAGTTACTGACTAATTTATCTTGTTACGACTTTTTGACATTTATAAATACTGTAAACATTTTACAAACTGAAATTCTATCGGGATTTGAACCCGTGCCTATTCGAGAGTATGGCATTTGTTACAGGTGAATCACTAGTACCATCGATGACAGCATCTAAAAAAGTTTCACTTATATATTAATTTTCTCTTGTCGCTCTGTTTTCTGAGGAAGCGATGAGACGGAGACTTAGACGTAATAAAAGGCGATACAGCTGAACATACCGTCGCATTACTAAAGGAGATATACACTACATGACATTGCCTTAAGGAATAAAAAGTTAAGTATCATTACCTCAGTAACTAGTGTGGCCATAAATTTACATACATAAAAACTTTTTTTTTTACAACTTTTTAAGTATTTTGAATTTGAAACACATATATTATTCTTCTTCTTAAAACTTTTTTCGATTTTGCGCCATTTCACATATTTGTCGTATTCATTATAAAATTACAATATGGAATGGGTTATTGGTGTTAAAAAAAATAGTATTGCAGTGACCGCCTTGCACAAAGTGAGTATGGAGCCGGTCCGGTCACTCATATTCCAGACACTTCAAAAGCTTGCTATCAGCTGTATGTTCGTATATCGTACTATCAACAGATACAACAACACTTCCTCTGTCGTAGACCATAAAAGATCGAGGCGGCCGCAAGCTGTGCTACTACAAAGGCTGTTAATGTTGTTAAAGCCAGAATTCGTCGAAACCCCATTAGGAAGCAAAATCTTGTCACGAGAAATGAAGATTTTCGCTAAGACTCTGTCGCGTATCCCGTATTATAAAACAAGATCTGAAGCTCAGTACTCGGTGCTTATCAGGTCACGGTCGATATACAGGACATGCACTAAATCAATCTTTAGTTAGACAGTTGATCGATCAAAACGCCTTCTGTCGCGATACGCAGGTGAAAGCCACAAAAATATACTCTTTACCGATGAAAACTATCACGATTGAAGAACACTACAATAAGCAAAATGATAAAGTGCTACCAGTTCTAAAAAAGCTGCTCAAGGTGGTGGTCGGAAAGGTTCAAGTGGTGATCATCCTGCGTCAGTGATGGTTTGATGGGGCGTATCTCAAGTAGTCACAAAACTTCATTTTCCTGAAAAAGAAATGAAAATTTCGGCCCAAGTGTAAAAAGGTAAAACTTGGATTATGTCGAAAAACCTCTCAGTAATACACTTTTTAAAAATATACCGTGGACTTTCCAACAGGACTCTACACCTGGCCAAGGCACGAGCTACCCAAACCTGGCTTGAAACTAACGTTCGGGACTTTATAAGAGCTGAAGACTGTCCCTCATCTAGCCCAGACAACTCATTAGACATTGAGTCTCTTAAAAAATCTATGGAGCAAGTAGTGGCGGTGGTGGAAATTTCCCTTGGAGACAGTGCGTATATCCATAGATTCATGATACGTGGCCAAACAGATTAAAGGCCTGTATAAAATCCAAAGGTGGCCATTTCGAATAGAATATTGTTTTTTCTTTTTTGCTGAGACGAATAAATATATAGGTATACATTTCAATAATATTACATTACTTCATTAAAAAAGATGTATTTTCATTTGTAACAGAACTTATGGCCGGACTAGGTAATTTCACTGACTCCGGAACGGGTTCCCGCCTTGCAGTGGCCGTGAGGACGAGGCGTAGGGTGGGCCCGTGGTGGCCGCTCCAATTGAGCTCCGAGAGCTCGTCTCGGATGTGTACCGGTGGGATACAGTTTATACTGTTCTTTGCAGCCGAGGTGAAGTCGCGAGAGGAGAGGCGCGATATTGCGATTCGCCGCTCTCTCTCTCCTTCGCGGCCGTATAACGGGTGGCGGAGGAACACAAGATCTGAACCACCGCAGGGAGTCGGGAAATTTTTCTCCCTAGACTCCCATGGCGTTTGGGTGACGGATTCAGTGGAATCCGTTGCCCAGGTGACTATAAGAGGCCGAGAGGAGGGCGCGCTGTATGTTTCGGCGTGCCCTTACAGAGGTGGAAAGAGGGGGTTTTTCCCTCCCGAGATTGGGCTGCATGGTGCAGTTGGCGCTAGCGGGGCCGCAGAGGTGTGGGTTCCCGTGACCCTGCCATAAAGCGACGAGGTGGAAAATGTCGGGGTTTTAGTTGGTATAAGTCCGATATAACCTGACTTTACCTCCGCGAGGGAAGGGATGCGAAGACATTTCCCCCATAAAAAAAAAGTTATTTCATTGGCTACAACGCCTTTAAAAGCGGAGCATAGTGTTTGCATACTACTGTTAATCGACAGAGAAGCGCTCCGGTGGTACCTAGATAGTGACTAGCAAAAACCTACCACCAGTCAATGTCGCACTGTTATATATAAAACAGGTTAACATATAGAATTAAGGTAGTAAATAAAAGACATTAATTTGTTCAAAATACTTTATTTTTCAACAAGATGACGTAAAAATGTTCTCGCCGCGACTACACCAACCGTATGTATACACTACTCTCTATACGACTGATACAAAAAAAATTGGACTTTTCAATGTGTACATTTTACCCTCACGCTCGCCACACAACGCCGAAACTCACACTTACACCGTAAAAACAAAGTCAAAATTTATCAACTGACCCAATTTTATATTTACAGGTAGAACCTTATCTCTTTCGCTTTAGACAAACATCAATTTTTTTTAAAATCGATTATTTCATTAGTACACGCAAACGCACAAAGTGAGAGCTTTCTGTTACATATTAAAACGATGACATATATATATATATATATATATATGTATATATATAAACGTAATGAGGTAAATCGCATATAAACTTTATTACAGTAGTCATAAGTGTATATTCACAAAACAGAACAGCGCCAAAATTATAAAATGGCGACTATTGGCGGCAAACGCCATTATGTCGGCGTAACGAAAAATAAAATGGCGGCTTTCGGCAGCAAGCGCCATTATGTCAACGTAACGAGAAATTCAACTAAAACTTAAACATCTAAAGGAGACACGCTCACGATCAGACTTGAGTATTATATTAACAGCTTCCGCTCGTACGACGTCCCCTGTTCTATTCCGGAAATAGTCACAGTTTGATTGACGGCAGGGTTTCTAAAGGTCTAGTTACCACTCTCGTAACAGCAATCCTTTTATTCAGATGACAACATATATGATCACTATCCCATTCACCTCCTGTTTCAGAAAGATGTGATGAACACAAGTGTTCATCCATTTTTAGGTGAAAAATGCAAACAACGAATCACAAGCATAATTGTCTTTTCCCAAATATATATATTTATATCTTATCTTTACTGAAGGTAGCCATTTAATTTCATCAGGAATATTGGAGCAGTCGTATCATTCGGTGTTAAATATTTATCTGTTGATATTTCATTAAAAAAAAAACCATCTAGATATTATGTAAGACACAAATCTGAAGAGTTTTAACATTTTCCATAGACCTCCATTAGTCATGATGGGTTGCCAGTTTCACTTATGTATATATGTATAAAATTTAGTAATAAATAATTGTTACATTACTAATTTTACTATTAGAAAGTAAGCTAATTTTATTTGACTTTGTTCTTAATATTTAACAAAGATGTCTAATGAACTAATATCTGTCTAGATAAAATAGGAAAGTACCACATGGAAGGTTAGGTCACACTTAAGTTAAGATACCACTAGAAATAGTAGAGCCACCGGTCTACATTTCTGATAACAGGCCGTGGATCTGGGTCCACGTGCAGAGTACCAGATAAGTTGTAAAAGTCAAAATAACTACCAGGCGCTACAGTTCAGAGAATAGACTATGTCTCGCTTTACGTTCTAGACGACCTTCTTCGATTAATCTACCACCAATAAATTTTCATATAGAAACCTTTAAAAGTATCAACATAATTTCATACGTTTGCACCAAACTGTCACATACAAAAACAATATGGCTAACTTCAGTAAAAATTCGTAATCGATATCTACATCCAGAATTCGTAAACTAAAACCATATAAAAAAATAACCCTAATTTTATTAAAATAAATATCAACACTACTAAAGAGAAAAAAAAAACAATATCATTCATTAACATTGACTAGCCTTTAAACATTTATCTAGATAAACATAGAGTCAATTGCAAAACACACTCGTCCGACAAATAGGCTATCGTATCGTTAAATTGGCAACACTGAAGCAGGTATAAAATGATTCTACATATATTTTTTCCGTACGACATACGAACGGGATTTCAAAGCACACAAGTGGCCGTATAGAAACCTACCAAACTGGTAACTTTCGAGCGTAATGGTGAGAATGGTAGGAATATTTTTATTTATTTATTTATTTTTCTAACTACAAGCTCCTTCAAAAACAATTAAGAGTAATAGTTTGTAATGGACGCTGATTAGTTTCTTATTATTGACATATATATATAATTTCTAATGGATGTATTTTAACATTTTCTTTATAGATTATATAATATACATATATGTGTATATATAATTCATAACATCCCTGTATTAATATTTAAGGGTTTCATAACCCACACAGTCCCAAGACCCCTAACTACAAACCGTTTTAAAAAAGTCTAAGTATGAAATGCATATGCCAAATAAACAGGGTTATTGGCGCGAGAAAAATCTAGACTTTAGTATATAGCAAATTGTCTAAAACCGTCGCCTGGAGCTGCAATGTTAGCAGGAAAGTTAAAAAAAGAGGTTTCTTTCCTTTATTTGTTGTATTACAAATCGGCGACATTTTTATATATGATTTTTTTTTACAGTCTTTTCAGTCATTTATTCTAACGATACACATTAAAACAAATTATATATATATATATATATATATATAAAAAAAACTACATGCAATTTTTAAAAACAATTTAGACTATAGATTAAAATCATATTAATAGCAGCTTTTAAATTTATACTGGATGATAGCCAGCTCACGAAAGGTGGCGCTAGCAAGGATGTTTACACTGCATCATACTGCGCTCGTGGATAAGACATTATCATTACTCCATCAATTTATTAAAACGTCATTCTAATCGTAGCAGCTGTGATCGCAGTACCGCTTTGGGGTAGAAAGAGGCGCTACGGCGGTGGTGTGTCTAGACAGCAACCACCTGTTAAAACAATACAATATCTAAGAAACCTACCGTCAAGTTAAATATACAAACCCGTCTTTGCTTCAAATCAACCTGTGTGCTTATCGTCCCATACATTTTATACACATTTAAATACTTCTGGCAACCCATTCAACGTTAAAAATGAAGCCGCACATCGCTTATATATAACATACAATTTTCTTTTATTAATTAAAAGTATTTAAAGAGTCTAGAAAATAATCTTTAAAATTCAACAAGCTTGTAGAGAATCTAATTTTTTTTTATATGTAGGGTACTTTTAGATTTTTATATGGCATGCTTTTATACGGTCCATATTTTTTTTCATAATGTAGGGTAGTTTTAGTTAAGCTTATTAGGTAATTTGTACCATAGGCACCCAACGGGAAGTATCCCACATTCCAATGGTAGCTGAAGCTTTGTTATAGCATGATTAGATGAAACAAGAGAGGGAGAGATCAATTTTTAATTTATGGTTACTGATATACCATAAACAGACATATAAAGTTGATATAATCAATTTCAACGTAAAATGGGAGACATTGAATTTTTTTTCATTTGAAAACAAAACAGTTGATCCTTAAAAGGTTGGGCACCTATGATCTAGACTAATATAGTACAGCTCTGATAAGTCTAGGAACCATTTGCATGAAGAAAACAAATGCTGAATCATACAGACATTTGGCACACGATATGGAAGTCATAGGAAAATATCATCCGCTCAATGTATATCTTCTACTCAATGTTTTTCTGTCCGTCTGATCAGCTATCGATTTTCTTTATTACTTAATAAATTCACTTGAATTTGAAATAGTGTTAACAGTGCTTTCTTTTTGATGATTAATAGGTAACATTCCATTCGACTGTTAGTTTTAATAGTTTGTTAGTATATATATTTATGATGCATCTGCAATCATCTTATACTTACAATGTATACAGTTTGATCTTGAAATGTCATTGATCATTAAAAAAAATAAAGCCAGTCTATTGTCCGATAAAACGATTTAAAGTAACGAGAGAGAAAAAAACTACATTTCAAACTAACGTAGGAGGTAGCGACAACGAATACATCATGCTTATGTATAGTATATATATATATATGTGTGTGTGTATATATAATAGTATTTACACTAATATTTACAGAGAACTTAAATTCAACTAAACTATGGACAATGTACTAAAAATAATTTAACTAAACGTATAGGTACATCGTGTGAGCAAACCCAATCGTCACCGGAACATTCTAGAAGTCTTTCTCTTTCACAAAAGATCAACGTCAGCTCGGAGGCTGTCACTTGAACTGCACTCGCCCGCGGAGCCCGAGCGACCTAACCGTCACGCCGGCAAGCGGAAACAGCTCGGCGGACGTCACTGCTCCAACCGGGCAAAGGTTTAAGTGAATGTCAAGGCGCGGAACCGCCGTGGCGCTTTTTGTCACCCTTGCGCTGGTTGAGTTTCTTCTTGACGTCCAACAGCATCTGCTCGAAGGACATGTCGTCGCTGCGGCGCGCCGGAAGTGTGGCCTGGCCGTGGAACGCGCTCTCCGTGTATTTAGCCTCCAAGCCGTCTGTTGATTTGGATTAAAGTTTGAAAACGTGTACCTAGGGTTGATATCAATTTTTAAATTACCCTCAGTAAAAAACTACACCAAGAGTTCACAATTTCTATAACCTAGTATAATTTTATTATTCCCGCATAGCGACCAGAACGAGATGGCATTTGCCAGGTGATATATGTCGCGTTGGGATTCAAATTTTTTATGCAACGATGGAGTCTTTCACCCAATTATAATACGAACGTCCATTACAGCGTCCATAAGATGTTAAGTGTCGTTGCCCTAGATGTCACTAGCTTTCGGAACACAGTATTGTTTACACACTATTGTTTATCGGCAGCAATAGGAGCTGCAGTGACACCCTACCACCAGCCATTGATTGATGGTAGGTGGTATGGACGACCTGCTTTCAAACTCTTTAAATAGCGTTTGAGACGTGAGACTTTCGAAAGCGTTTCTCTCACATTATATATATTGAATAAAAAAAACCAACTCACCCAGATCCGCATAGCTCTGTCTACAGAAAGCCCTGCGCCCACCAAACCCAACGTCGTATAACGGGAACGAACTCGCTGCTTCCACAGCAGCCCACGCGTCTCTCGACTTGCTGTAAGTCACGAAACCATACTTGGACCTGCAACAAGATTCATATTTAACAATTACAATAACTGGTGGTAGGTCTCTGTTGCCGGCTCTCGTCTAGGTACCATCGCAGAGCCTATTGCTGCCGACAAACAACACTGTGTAAACATTACTGTGTTTCGGTTTGAAGGGTGCTGTAGCTAAGGAAGTTACTGCAGTAATGAAGTTTGATAACTTCTCAAACTTACGAGTATACCATGATGCATATCATCCTATCTAGCGCTGTTATGGATGCTCATATCACTCACCAACAGATAAGTGTCTTGTCTATTCAGCAAAGGAATAATTTTTCTTATTTTTTTTAATGTAGGGTACTTTTAGATTTTTTAGTTACGCTTATTAGGTAATATAGTCTATCTACCCTTTAAGCTCGCACTACTATTAAGAACAAGCTTAATGTAAGCACTACTTATCGTAGAAAGTGGCTCAAGAGTTTTCCGGTTCGTAGGCTCTCATTGCCCACTAAGCGAATCCAAGGTGAACGACAAATACGAGGTGGTCTCGTGCTTCTCGTCGCAAAGAGACGGTTCTGGGGAGAGTTAGGGCACTGCCGGTACGTCCTTAAGCGCAGATCAGAGATGCACCGGTATGCTCCCGTAGGACATGCCGGGGGCTCATGCAATTCGCAAAGTTGACCACTGAAGGGGTTTCATTGGACAGAAATCCCACATAACCCTGTCTTTCTCTTCAAAAGCATATTTCTTTTGAAGATTTCTCGGTCGAGAAGAAAGAGATCACATGTCCGAGAATCTTTCTTCTGGAATATTATGTAACTACCCACATTTTACACATGCTATAATTAAAAAAAATCACTAAAATAACTTCACTCACCCATCCTCCTTAGTATGCAAACGCACTTCGGTGACCTGACCGAACCTCGAGAATGTTGTCCGCAGACTCAGTTTAGTGATGTCCTTTTCCAACTTTCCAACAAACACTATTCGCCTTTCTTCCACTGGTGTGTTGACCTCTCTGAAAGATTTTAAGAAAAAAAAAATTATTCGACGAAGCGATGACGTGAGCACCTGATGGTTAAAGATACACTTGTCCATAACTACGTGACGTTAGTTAATACTTATATACATTGCACCACATTGCGCTCGTCACCTTGAGACAAGATGTTAAGCCTCGTCACCCCAGTAATTTCACTAGCTACAACACCCTTCCAACCGGAACATGGTGATGTTTGCATACTACTGATAGGCAGAAGAAATAGAAGCTGCGGTGGTACCTATCTAGACGGCCTCCGGCAACAGCCCTTGCCACCAGTATCTTATCTGATCGAATAATTCTCCCATACTCTATACCACCCTGCGACCATCGCCACGTTGTGAACATCCTCTCATTACAAGCAAAGACGTTTAATACCCACCGGGCTCGAGGAAGGACAGCATCAGATATAAACTGACATGCTCCAATAACAACAGCCGTCCAGGGTATGAAAAATCTATCAACCCACACTTGACCAACGCGTTGGATAAATGACTATACTTGTGAGAGAAAAACTGGAATCCCAGTAGTGGGAAAGATAAGAGGACTGCTTATGGAAATATGAATAGTTACCTATCCTCTGGACTGTAAGAACATCTGTAGTTGTTCTTTTTATACACGACTTCTGTTTTTCTGTAGGAGCTGCTGCTGGACTGTCTGGACTTCACGGACTCTTCCGAAGAACTACTCGATGAAGACGAATAACTACTGCTCAAATGAAATTAGCGCGTTATATTTCTTTGTTGGTACACATCAAATATATATAAAAATTTACAATTAAAATATTAAGCAAAAAAAAAAAAAAAAATTAATTATGGCAACATTCAATAGCAAATTATATTATCGTAATGATTGTTCTTTACAAGGTTTATTCGCATTCCATGAAGCGATGAGACAGTTAAGACCATCACTTAATAAACAACTGAATTCTTGCCCTTAACAATGTGACAAGCTAGGATGCACATCATCATCATCAGTCGATAGATGTCCACTGCTGGACAGGCCTCCCTCAAAGATCTCCACATCGATCTGTCGGCGTTGCTCGCATACAATGGGTTCACGCGATTCTCACCAGTTCATCGGTCCACCTTGTAGGAGGCCTCCCAACACCACGTCTACCGGTACGCAGGCACCACTCGAGGACCTTTCTGCTTCATCAGCCGTCGGTCCTTCGAGCAATGTGCTCTGCCCACCGACACTTAAGTCTAGCAATCTTTTAGACTCTCGGTGACCTTAGTTCTGCGTATATCCACATTTCGATCGAGCAGAACTCGGAGCATAGCCCTCTCCATTGCCCTTTGGGTGACTGAGCCTTTTTATAAGGCCAATAGTAAAGAGCCACGTCAGGATGATATACACTGCACCATATAGTGCTCGTCAAGACATAAAATGTTTAACCTCCTTACCCTTTAATTTTTCTAGCTAAAATGTATTTCATATCGGAACACAGAAATATCTGGACTTTACTCTGAATTTTATAGAAATTACATGTCTAATAGAAGAATAACAGATAAACGTAATGGTATTTTACAGTATGATAAACATACATAAAATATGTACACAACTATAAAATAGTTTAGAACCGTGCGAGTATAATGTAAACATGCCGCCGTGTCTACACGTTACGTACCTCGATGAAGTGTCGGAGCTCTCTGAAACACTAGGCTTTCTTATCAGGGGCGGTGTTGTCGAAACCGCAGTTTTCTTATCAACAACGGCGGTGCTTTCATACAGAGGGCTGAATTTCGTCCTCTTTAGAGGGCTCTTAGGCACGGGTTCCGCGTGCTTAGACACCGAGGGAGACCTGTTCCGGTACTCCCTCCAAGGGGATGGAGAACGTCGTTTCCGGTAGGGGGAGCGTGTGCGCGACCGTCTTTTCCTTCTATACGGCGAGTCCGATCGTTTGTACCGTCTGTATCTGCTCCTAGATTTGGACCTGTTCCGGCTGGGCGAACGTTTCCTCCTGTACCCTCTAGAGGGTGATCTCGACCGCCTATATTTAGTTTCGTAACGTTCTCTCGAATTTGATCGTTTTTCCTTCGTTTGTGTACCACTCGACTCACGTTTTTCGGTTTTCGTCTTTACACTACATTTCTCATCCATTTTAGCCGGTTTCGCGTCTTTGTTTGTGCGATCCGGACTACTTCCGCTGGACATGGACATATCGCTGTCGGTCCGTTTCCTGTTTGCTAACACTTCATCTCTGACTTTTTCAGGTGTTACACAAACATGTTTCTTTATGGTTTTTTGAATGAGTTCTGTTTGGGTGTCTACAGTAATCATAACAGGTTTTCTTCTGTGTTTTTCTAGATGTAAGATTATTTTGTCTTCACCATGTTCTGTCTGATCGTCGTATTTCCGCACAATGATTGTTTTGGATATTTTGTTGACGCTTTTCTTATCGGTTGGAATAAATTTAGATTTATGCTCTCCAGTCGCCGAATTTAGGCCGGTAACTTCAGGCGCTTTCTTCATAACTATATCCTGTATACTGGCGAATAGCGAGTTGCTTGAAATTTTCATGTCTACTTGTTTTTCCACACTCTTTAATGTTGCTGTTATGTCTTTGAATCTATTTTTGTCTATTTTAACATCAAGCTGCTTTTTCTCTTCAGTCGGAGTTCTGTCTTTCTGTACCATATCAAAAACATTATGTTTAAGAATGTGATCAGACTTTTTAATTTTAAAGTTGATTGTAGATTTAGTGTCAACGGGAGACGTTTGTGTTTTCTCTTTTTGGTATTCCGATACTTGTATCTTCTGGAACATTTCCTCACAAGTATTGGTACCAATGCTGACTAAAACCAATTCGTCATAGTCGTGTACTTGTTGCGACTTCTCAGGCATTATCGGCAAAGGAATTTTCTCCGCAGCGGAACCCATGCCAACAATTTTCATCATTTCGGCTTCACTTATCAACGGTTGCAACTCCAAATTCTCAATTTTGGGTATTTTACTCATCACGATGTCGTCGTCTCTTTTTCTCATAGCCTCAGCTTTTTGTTTTTTAGTATTCATAAGGATTTTTCTAGAAGCCTCTCTGATAGGATCGAAGATTTTTTTTGGAATACCTGGATCAGTTATTTCTGTATTATTATCACGTCCATTTGGAGGAGTTTGAGATTGTTCAGTTTTAATAATTTTTACAATACTCTCGGGGACAGGTGTATCAGGAAATATCGCCTCCGGACTCACAGTTGCAGAACTACTACTAGAGCTTACTCCTCTTCTTAATTTATATTCTTGAAAATTTAATTTCTTCTTCTTCTGTGGTTGATCTACTTCAATCTTTATAATTGTATCCTTAGTAGACTTCGTACAGTCGTCGTCGTGAGACCGTTTTTGCGATTTAACATCGATAACTTGGGGAATTTCGACATCCTTTTTGTTGCTAAAAAGACCCGTATAAAAATGTTCCGGTTTTGGTTCTTTAAGTGTTTTTAATTTCTCTTTTACGCTTACACTATTATGTTCATTAATAGTACTGACAATTTTATTTTTCTTTTGATGGTTGTTTATATTCCTTATACTTTTATCCGAGTTGGGTTTAACACGATTATTTGATTTTTCACTTACACTACACGTTTTATTTTTTTCCAATTTCTTCTCTTTTTTATAGTCTTTAATATCATCACAGTTTTTAATGATTACCTCTGATTTATTTTTAATAGTTAACTTAATGCTACCATTAAAACTTTGACTACTAGGATTATCACTTGCTTTACAAGCATTGTTAACCATCACAGAATTGTTGCGTTTGTCGAAACACACATCGTTCAGAACACTATGCACTGGCGACGCTTTCTTACGACATGTAGATGGTACTGTAGCTTTTATAGGTTGCTTCACGACAGACTTTTTTGCTTTCACATCTTTGTCTTCGTGAGAACGATGATTTGGTCCTAACTTTTTAATTTTTATACTGTTACATTTTTCACTTTCATCATCACTGCTAAGATTATACACAATTTTTTTATTTTTACAAGATCTGTGCCTAGAATTTAATATCCTACTGTTACTTGACAACACTTCCGGCTTTAGCAGACTCTGACCACGTTTCAAATTAGGAAGACTGTGTCGTTTTTTGGATGAACAGTAGTTATGGTCAGAATGAACAGGACTTGGTGAACGCCTGATCGCAGTGTTAACTGTTGTCGGCATCTGTAATAATGTCAATGTAGGATAACATCTCCTTTATACTAGCCTAAGTTTATTTTGACCAACAAAACGATTATACTCACCATTATTTGCCGCATTTTGTTCTTATTCAACTGCACTCCGGCGTCTTGTAAACGCGTGCCATTTGCTAAGCTGTTATAAGTTTTTACTTTTTGTTCATTTAATTTAACAACAGGCTTTTTTGGTTTTGAATTGAAATTCTCTGTTGCTTCGAATTGTTCTAAAAGCGAATTTAAATTATTGGCTTCTAACACAGGTATAACTGTTTCGTTGCACGATTCAACATCCACAAAATCATCCAACTCTCCTTTAGAATCATTCTCTTTTTTCACGGTAGGTTTTTCTATGCAAAATTCTAACACAGTCGGTCTAGGAATAGGCGTGGATGAGCAATTTCTATCAAGCTTCATAGGCAATACATCTTCATTATTATCTATTGCTGTTCCTATTTCTCCTTCAATTTCCATATCTTGTGGATTTAAATCGTCTTCTACTTTTGCTATACTTGTCGACTGTGATTTATTTGTTATTAAAAAACTATTGACATCTTCATCGGTTAATGTACGCGGAAGGTCATAGTTCTTCGAACTGTTTCCTGATTTGTCCTTATCATTATCAAAGTTGAGATCCGATAAATCAAGATTCAGATCTTCAAAACTTAAACATGTTTTAGCATCGAGATCCATGCATATACTATGCATAGGTGAATGAGGCACAGAGCATGATTTTTGTGCATGTTTGAGTTTCATGTAAGGGATATCATCTAAAAGATATTTTTTAATTTCTTCAATGTTAGGAAGTACATCCAAGTCAGAATCATTAATTGATACATCTGCAGGTTGTTCTACTTTTATACTTTCATCTGAATGTACGTCTTCTGTCAGACTTTGAGGGTCATCAAATATATCACCGACAATTCGATGTTTAGGTAACGTAAATTCAGGATCTGTCTGAGGAGTTTCGTTTTTAATAAAAAATTCATCTACATTGGGTATATTGGAAGTATTTTGTTCAATTACTTCTATTTTTGGAATTTTTTGTTCATGTTTTACTTCCTTGATAAAGTATTCGTCTACATCATTGACAACTGGTCTATCTTTAACCTCCAGTATATTCTTTTCCTTGGGGTCTTTAATAAAGTATTCATCGACATTTGAAACTACTGGAGTATCTAAATTAATACCTAAGTTGTCATGACATATATCAAGAGTTTCATTTTTGTTGTATACTACATTATTTAAAACTACATTATAGTTTTTATTTTGTTCAGATGAATAATATTCTTCTGATTCTTTTGTTTGATTTCCTATGCAACAATCATTTTGTTCATCATCTTCAGATGATACTTCAAGATCAAAGTCTGGATGAACAGCATAAACTTGAATAATGTCATAATCATGCCCTTCTACTAAAGATTCATGTTCTAAATTTTCAATATCTAATTGATCTATATGATTTACATTAAAAGTCGATGTATCAAGAGAAACCTCTTCAACGTGTATGTCATTTTCTTCTTCATCAGAGCTTGTGTCTTGACTTGATTGCTCTGTAACACACTGTGAAAAAAATTAAAATATTTAAGAATTATATATGATTTAATAATCATCAATAGTTCTATACAGAGAAAAGAAGACACTGGAGACCTATTGGTATAAATTAAACCTACTCCGCACATCAGATCAAATCATGATGTTTGATATGTTCAAAATTTATAACTATTTTTATTGATATTGTTAATTGAATCAAATCAAATTACAGATTCCAATGTTAAGAAAACTGAGGCAAACTTTATTTAATATTATTGCAGTTGTTAACTCAAAGGTGGGGTAAGTTTCTATAAATGGTTGGTCTCTGTCGGTGGAGACCATCAAAATAGGTATCACCCCTATTTCTGCCTCCATCAATAGTGTGCAAACATTACTGTCTTCTGGTTTGGAGAGCGATGGAACTAGTGATATTACTGGGGTGAGGATACTTATGTTACGTCTCAAGGAGACAGCATCACATTGTTATGGGCAGACATATCACTTAGCATAAGATGAACGTCCCACTTGTATCAGTATGTTATTGAAGTTAAAATAAAAAGGTGTTAATGAAGATTACAATTTTTCTATTACAAGGTAAAATGAAAAAAAAAATCATGTCCTGAAAAATAATTTTAACAACAACTGGGAAACTTACATTCTCATTATTTGATTGTTCCCATACTTGACCCTGGTTTTCCGTTGGCTCCCAATATTCACCCTCTGTGCTTTCTTGTACATATTGATTTGTCCGCTGGTCTTGTGTATATTCAGGGCTATTCTGTTGACAACTGCCTTCTGATGAGAGTGATTCACTTGTCGAACGTAATATCTTATGTCCAATAGAACGAAAACGTTGTGGATGATAAATATTCAAAATATGGGACTCCATATCTGTAAAAAAAAAAAAAAAAATTTAAAATGTTAAATATCTTTTGCATTTTGAACTGTCAGATTAGGCAATTAAATATTAAGGCATTTAAAAATATTTGTTCTCCTACATTTTGATAAACCCTACAGTTTTTACCAACTATGTAAACAAAGGTTAAAATACTACTTAATAAGTATTGAAATTTTATAGAATTATTCACTGGTTGAAAATGATATACAAAAAAAGTATAAATGATGTAACAACTTTTGACGGACCATTGACAATCAGGTGCTTAGTGTCTGTTAATAAATTAAAGTCAAATAAATAAAAATTATTAAAAAAAAAAATAGAAAAAGTAAAAAACTAAAAAAAGGTATGTACTTAAGATAGTTATATTAATTATTTACATATAGTTAGAAGGTTGAAAACTTTCCAAGAGAATTTTTATCTCAAGGGAAACTCATACATGGTCATCCAGTTTGTTTTATATTTTTAACACTTTACTGAAAGGTCATAAGTGTGTTTAAAGTCTTTAACTTTATTCATCACAATATCAAAACAAATTGTTTTTTGCTAAAACAAGAAAAATGTATGGAATGCATACAATCTATAAGTATTTTGAAATATATTTCTTTCAATACAAAACTTAAGTTATGTAAAGGCTTCCTAATTTTTGGAAAATTATTGCTGCGCTAACTCTTGCCGTACGATTTGATGACCAGTGTTATTAAGTACCCCTCAAAATTTCTTATGGAATTGTTATTCCCTAATCACCTTTTGAGCTGATCACTTTCCACCCCTTATGTTATTATTAATATAAATTATAGTATTTCTTAAAGTTGTACTACACAGTGTCAAACTAAATGTTTGTTTGGTTTTCTAAATTTTTATTATTTACTGTTTTTATTAAAAAAATACACATTGCGTGGGTAAAATCTTTATATTTTTAGCCATCTTCTATTGAAAATCAATATTGTCATTTGAAAGTTGTAGCGAGAAAAAAATAATTATTTTGTTATATAAAAATATTACAAAATAATTCAGGGGTCTAACTGGTCCCGCACAACACCTTATAGGACACACTGCACAAATAGGGATGCTACTATTAATTTTTGATTTATTTATAATTAATAATATCTACAAATATTTTAACACAACCATTTAAATAGAATATTTTAAAATTACCAAGCAAACTTATAGATAATTAATTCCTTTCTCGATTATCAATTCATAATCATGGAAATGAACATTTCAATGTTTTTAATATCTCATTCAGCTCATGTGTGTGGTTACAAATAAAAATCAATAACAATCTGATATATCTTATCTTAAGCAGAAGACGTTTTTTTAATAAATGTTGATGTTTGTTATTCTCGCTCTGACCTATACCAATATGTTATCAGTACACGAGTTAAAATGTTGCAAATTGAAAAAAAAATAATATTTGTTTATTTTCATTAGAAATATTATAGAACTAAACTTTAATAGTCAAATTAATTATTTAACATATGAAATATATATATCTATATATATTTATCTCCTATATCCACAACTGCATTTATAGTATTATCAATTGTTTTAAGTCTATTTTATTCTTTTGAACATTTTTTTCTGGAAAAATGTCTTGTATCTATACTACCTACAAAACAAAAAAAGATATAACAGATACCTTCTTATTTAAATTGTATTTTATTGCTATGAAAGTAATGCAAAAAAAATACACAATAAATGTAATATTTTATTAAATCATATGGAAAAGATGATATAAAGCAAGACAGCTAATTTATGAGATACAAAAATATTAATATTAACTAGAACATTAACACCATCTGGTTATCTTTGACATCCACAACTAATTAATAAACTACAACAATATTTTTATGAATGTCTTATTTAACTATATCACCTTCACAAATGCAGATAATTATCACATTTAACTAATGTTTATTAAATATTTGAATGAAAGCCTTAACCGCGACTAATGGGTTGTACGTATTTCGCCAACTGTCAAAACTGAAAAACAACCCCAATCCGTCATAGCAGATTGCGGTGCATAAATGAATTTAAACGTTATATAAACAAGCTGTATCACTCTTAATTGAACTCGCTCCACTAAAGATAACGGTTAACTGTACCGCTGTAAAATGCCGTACAAAAAATAAAGCTCTAATACGTATAGGTTATGTCCGCCGACTTGTGGAACAATATTGTGTAGATAAAAACATGTATTTACTTATAAACATTATGAATTAAATATTGTAGGTGGAGTATCGTAGCGCATTTAACGATTTGCAAGTATTTATATAAAACAAAATAAACATTAGGTCGGTGACAAAACGCGCGCACTCGAACCTAACCTTGATAAAGAAAAACGCACACACAAGTTTCTAGTTCAAGGCCCTACGAAAAAACTGAAAAGTCACATGAAGGCGTTACACAAACAAATCTTAAATATCATTGCAACCCGCACAGAAATCTATTTTAAGACAAACAACAGACGAAAAAAGCACTAACCTTTTTACAACCTCAAGTGACGGCTATATCCATGTAATTTGTTATTTAACGTTTTTTACATATATATCACAAGCACGCCATTGGAAGCACACACTATTAATATTATTAAACACTTTCAGGCACAATTCAGACCAATAATTTAATAATTTTATTGTAAAAAAATTAACACTTCTTGAAACATCACATGCTACAAACTTCACGCACGACAGCAAAATTGTCTCATTGTTGCCATTGCCATATTCAGCAACGTAAAAATTAAATGTTTTAATAAACCTTCACAAATCATTCATTTAAACTTGGTTAAAAACTTCTTTTAAATGAAAAATAAATTCTTTTATTCGCCTATTAAGGAAAAAATCAAGAGAGACATTTCACATTATTACGATATTTTCATGACATACAACACCGATATTTTACTAAACTTCGTCAAACCGCATATTTTTCACATTCCATTATCTTTTAAGATAATTTTATTTAATATATTATTGAAAATTGTTTATTTTAAGTAAAATATATCAACAAATCTCGGAGATACTAACGAACTGAATGTTCGCACCGGACTAATTCAGCAAGGACGTAATTTACACTAAGAAAGCATTGATCATTTACAGGTACACTCTCCATCCCCTCCAATTAGTGGACAGGAAAACAATGAGTAATCGTAGGAAGGAGAAAAATCGAACTTATTATTATTATACACCGCGCTCTATTCCGTAATGTAAGCGAAACTAAATTAGAAAACTTAATTACTGTTTACATTTTATTTATTTTATAAAATAACATAAAATAGTAAAAATTTATCATTATGTTATATTCAACCTTTAATGACTAAACTTACATAAGATACATATATTTTGTAGTATAATCATTTTGTCAAACTTGTCATTATGTTTTTCCATGGCACGATACTAACGTCCAGATATATACAGTTATAAATAACTACTCTTCCACATTTCTAACTCAACTAGCTAGCCACTGTATATAATATTTTTGTAATCTATAGTTAATTTAGAGACACGGGGTCAAGCATCAGCGTAAAACACTACAAATTAATCATTTGTTCCAATTTGCAGCTATATTCCCTTTCATATATATTAAACATGTAACAGTATAAACATATAATTCTAATTATTTTGAAATGTTTTCCGATTAATGTCATATACTTTATTGTTAGAGCAAAATGCAATGATTTTTTATATGAGACATAAATGATTTGAAATTTATGATTGCAATTTAATCAATGTGTATTAGTGATTATTTATACAAAGTGACAAAAAGAGCAGAACTTTCACCTGATAGATACACATATGTAGTAGTACGTTATATGTCAGTGTGTGGTTATTGGGATATTTACACAGCACAACATACTCCTCATTGTGAGACGTAAAAAATGTTGGGAGATAAAACTTAAGTTTATTATATTTTTAAAGCCCTCTACATATAAACAATAATGTTAGCACACTATTGTTTGGTATCATTAGACAGTCAACCGATACCTACGACCTAAAAGTTGTACTATTAAAACACCCATTAATAGATTGTCTTTCCTCGTAGGGGTGTAAGGGGTCCCGCATACTAACTCACGGAACCCAAGTCAACCTCATCTGCTCGTTGTGCACCCTTTTTTTGTTTTACGTGGGGGAAATGCTTTCACATACCTGCACTCGCGGGGCAAAGACAAGTTATGTCGGACTTGCTCCGACTAAAACCCCCACGATGTTCCATCTCGTCGTCCTGTGGCAGGGTCACGGTAACGCTCTCACACACCTCCGCGACAACGCCAGCGCCGTCGGAATACAGCGCGCCGTCCTTCCGGCCTCTCACAGTCACCTGGGCAACGGATCCCCCCGAATTCTCCCCTTTCTCTGTGGCGAATCTGGTCTTGGGATCCGCCGCCAACCCTTATACGGCCGCGAAAGAAACGGAGACGACGTAACGCAAAACCAACACTCCTTTTTCCCCGCGGCCCCCTATCGGCTGGAAAGGGCCGTATAGACCTGCCCCTGATTGTAGTGCAGTACCGATCGATGCGGATACTTTTAGGGGAGGCCTATGTCCAACAGTGGACGTCCATCGGCTGATGATGATAATGATGAGATGTTTGTTACTAACGTATGTATCATGTATTAGATATGAATAAGCATTTAGTAACGCATTTAAATAAAACAACTCACGACACCGCTTTAGAAGCAGCCCGGCGATTTTTTTTAAATAACAAAAATTATTTAAAATAGCAATTGAAAAAATGTTATCTTAAAACCGTAATAAAAGCTTACAATATGCCAAACAGGTAGTTTGCTTTATTGGAGGGTGCCCGTTTATGACTAAAAGCTCATTAAGGGAGGATTAAAAAAGATATTCTCGTACAATGGCACAACGCTGCAATGCGTCATAAAAAGAGAAAGAGAAATTTCTTTGTAAATTCTTTATATTGTATGAAGTATTAAAAGCATTATTCAGTTTAACTATAACAGATCAAAAAAATATGCGAATTCTTGTAATTCATAATAAAGTCGATTTTACTTTTGTCTTATACTGAAGTACTTTAATACAATACTTTATTACAAAGGGTTCTTACAGCGCTTTTTGACGTTGTAAATATATATCTTTACAATAGGACATTGTATTAGTGTAGTTCAGCTGTTGTTGTCAGCTGATCAGGATAAAAAGGAGGTATAGAGGTATATTCTAACTATACTTTATAGGATAATAAATATTTGACTATGGTAATACAGCAATGTTGAATTATATAGATAATGCTTCAGAGATTAAAATAGCCCTTTATATATAAAATATACCATTCATAAGTTATTTTTATACACAATAGGGACAAAGTATCACTTGAATTATATTGATATCAATCAATTTCCAGATATCTAGGAATCAATGTAATGAACGGTGTATACACAGATAGAAGATATAGTGTTTAATATATATGACCTGATAATTGCTATTGTTGTATATAGGGACTAAATATTTAATTAACTATTTTGATATGGAACATGTATCAGAAGTCTCGAAACCATGGCAACGATCTAATCACAGAGAGATGACGTAGTATTTTGTATATAGGGCCTACTACATATTATTTTTGTATATAGGGAGTAAATATCAAATTAACTGTCTTGTTATCAATTTCTAGATGTCTAGGAATCAAAGCAACGAACGGTCTATAACGGAGAGCGTTGAAATACTAGAGGTGATCAGGGAGGAGCAGAATTCGCCTACAGCATCATCAGTGAAATTAGACTCGGGCAGTGCGAGGAAAACCAGTTCGGAATCGCAACCACCAAGTACGAAATGTACCTGCCTCACGCACCCCGGCGCGCAGGGGCACGCGGCACGGAACCAAAGCGTTGAGAGGCTTTTGAAAGAGAAAGAAGACAGTCTGACCGCGCAGTTTAATGACAAGTTAGAAAAGGAGATAAAGCTTCTAAGAGATCGATTCGATTTCATCTTAGAGTGAGTTTATTCTCTATTATATATTTCCTTAAAATCATTGACAAACATTACTGTTATTATAGAAAGTTTCATTGAAAATATTGTTACAATGGGCGGGCTTAGCTTTTATATGTCACCTAATTTTAAATACGTAAAGCCTGTGATTTCTGTATGTATTTATAGATTGTTTGTAGTATATAAATTCATTATTTATTTATATTAGTAAACATGACAGTGTATAAAATATTGGTAATATCTGTTAAAATGTGAAAATATTACGACTGGTAGTAGGTCTCCTTTGGCGGAGACCGACTAGATACCGCCGGGGCGTACTATATCTGGAGTCAAACTGTATTGGGTACATTACTATGTTAAGGTAACGAGACTTAACATCTTGTGTCAAGCAAGCTGACGAGCACAATGTGGTGCAATAGATGATCCTAACAATCGCTTATTATCAGGTGAATGTCCTGCTTGTCTCACCGCTTCGTGGAATAAGACGTATATACCCCTGAATCGCTCTGTCTGTTGTCTAGAGACCAAGGAATGTCCCCCGACATTAGTAACCTAATATTAGATGTTAAAATGAAGATTTTCAATAAACTACCTTTCTGGATTAGAAGTTTACTCTGTATACTGGAAACAGCGCGTTTACCCAATTTCGTAAGCAAATAACATAATACAAAACCTTTAAGTTTTAGGGACAAGTAAGTTTGACTGTGTGCTGTATTTGTGTATCAGCATTGTTTGATGGTGTTTTGTTTTCGCAAAGTCCCTGTAGTCTTTGTGAGGCTCGGACCCTTACCGCCCGATGGGTAAGGGAATGCCGACGAAAAAACCTTCATAAAGACCTTGGTGTGAGTGCATGTGTCTCTTTGTCCCGCTGTCCCTTTACAGTATCTATGAAGGAACTTAATATTGGGAAAAATGCAAGCATCTGCTTATTTTTAATACATCGTTTTTTTTTATTATTATATTTCGCTCTTCGTTAATTTGTCGTGATGATGGGCAATAAGAGCGAAGATGGTGAATTCTGATGTGGTGACAGATTGACTATATAGCTAGTCAGATAAATTCGTATCAACACAGCACTTTCCATATGGCCCCGGAACCAAAACTAAGACGATGTTACTAAACACCACGTGCCAGAGACAGGCTCGTTAAAGTCCCTCGTCTCCAATTCCTGTCTCTTCATATCGAATGTTTAAACACATGTGGCCATGACATCATACGGTGTATAGTCTTAGACAATTATTGCAACAATGTATGTACAGCGTTTCCAAATCAAGTGAATTACATTGTTTCATTATTTATATAGTATAAGCACGAATTAACACATACTTCATGTATTAATTCATGCTTGTATAATTACACAATACACATGAATAGGATATGTGATGGTTCAGCTATAAGTTCAGTCATATCGAAGTTAAGCTTACAGTGAATGTAAACGTCGAGATGACCGATATACTCTTAGTGACGAATATTTGTCAGTGTCTCAAAATCTTGGATCTCTAATCAGAAGAGATCACGTGTCCTTACTGTGAGAATATCAAATAGTTCTCTATTGATAAATATGTCTTTATTGACCTGAGTTAAAAAGGGTAGCAGCAGTTTCAATTAGTGCAATTCCTGACTAAAAACATCAATTCTAACTACCCTACTTCCATTACTAGGTTATCTATAACCTTTCACACTTTTTAAACTTTGGCTTTAATAAGGTTTTCCTTACAATACAATGTATTAGTATTATTTAAAGTAAAATATCCTACGAATGTCATTTTTATATAACAATAATTTGTTTTTTGTACATATGTATAAATGTATTGTATATATATTTGCCTCAAGTGTATTACATACTTATGTATTACATTTAGAATTACTTATACTTATACTTTATTCATTATTATCATCAGCTGATAGACGTCCACTACAGGACATAGACTTCCTCCAAAGATTCTCATTTCGATCGGGAAAAGATTCACATGGATATAATTGCGTCATTTCCTATCACGCTGGCCCAAGGCCAAGATTTAAATTTGATGGCAAAAGTTTATAATCATCATCATCAGCCGATAGACGGCCACTGCTGGATGTAGGCGTATTCCAAAGAATCCCACATTGATCGGGTAGGAATATATAGAGGGATTTGGGCTAATTTCTACCACACTGGCCCAATGCGGATTGGTGGGAGCCAGAGCCTAGTTTATTGATTAACAGGGTGCACCACTAGCAGGTGAGGTTTGTTTAGATCCCGTGAGTTGCTGTTACCCTTACACCCCTTTTACTTTATTAGGGTTATACAAAAAAGTATTCATGTTAAATATGTCTCCAGTATGCTCAATTAATTATTTATTCGTGCCGAGAACAGAGCGATGTAGAGACAGGTGGTTGACGCGTCATTAAGAGCATTTCGGGACAAGCACGATCTTCAGTTAAGTACACGAAAGTATTGTATTATTTTTGCACTTACTAAAAACATCTCTTGCCTCCCAGAATTAACTAGCAGAGAATGTTATAATAGCAATAAATCAGCCCTGTGTATTCTAATCATATGTAAGATATAAATAATTTGTGTTAAATTATAAAAAAACATAATATTCATCATTAGAAATGAACAAGTGCGAACATCGTACATGTTAACCGAAGCCCATAGGGAGAGGAAGGAGAAGATCAGCGCCCTGCAGACGCAGCTGGAGTGCAAGAACCTAGCCGGGCTGATGTACGTACTGTGCTCCGAGAGGAGAAAGAGCAAACTCGAAAAGCTACAAATGGCTCAGGGTAAGCTTTAGGAATAAGTTCATTGTTATTTTATCGTTACAATAAATAAAGCTTATCTATTTTCAATGTAAAAACTAAGACCTGTATTGTTTTTTTTTAATCCTAAGTAGGCGATTGATAAAAGAAACGAAAACTTGTATTTTCTTCCGTACAAAGAATTTGTATATATAAACCTTTTGATATTATTCTTCAATGATATCGCACTTCTTTGATGAGGATTTAAATTTAGCGGAATAGATTATAAAGTATTTATGACTACATTTACTAGAAACGACGATTATATGGTATTATTCATAACAATTGCTTTCGTCAGAATTATTCTTTTCTTTCTTTATGATCCGCGCGAAAGCAAACAAAGGACAACAGTTTATGTCAGTTTATCCAATATTTTCTTAACTTCCTGTTTGACAGAACCTTAATACGTCTAAAATTTACATATAAAAGCAATTTTGTAGATACTTAGAGTCCAGACTTATAACTAGAGCATGTAAATAACCATAAATAAATATACTTAGGCACATTGATACAAAACTAAGTAAAAAGTATATGTAGTAGTGGAATAATCAGATGCATGTTTTGCTTATGTTCACGCTGTTCGCCGATATGGAACGCACTTTTCTTTATACACTGAACTTCCTTCATCTTCCTTTTGTGCTGATGAATACCGGTATCACCTATTTTAGCGTACTATCGGACTATACTAGATGCGTAAGATGCATGTTTACTTATCTAAATTTTGAAAGATAATCGCACAGCGCATCGCTCTCAGTATCAAAAATGGTAACCGTTTTAATTTATGTCCTTCGGCTTCAGACTAAAGATTTTCCGCTATCAGTAAATTTACACAATACAATAATATTTGGACCCTTGTAACCATCGTGTGTGTGTCCGAAGTCCCACTTGCCAAGTATCAACTGAGCACCTACCTGTTAAGGTCTATTCTCTGATGAAGTATAGCGCTTGGTATTCATTTTGGCTTACTACTCATTTGGCCTCGGTCGGTCCAGGGCCTGTTTACCTGTTAAGGATCATACAACCCGCTGATAGACCGTCGAACAGACAACGGAGGATTAGAATTAGGGTCCCGTTAGCACGAAACCCCCATAAAAAATCATCTAAATGGAGTTTATTTTAACTGCTGAGCAATTCCATAATAAAAAGCTGTTTTCATACTTTCATGAGCTTTACATAGTTATCTATGATGATTACTGGAATCATAACACTTAAAATAATGTAAAAAAAAACTACTTGAAGTAAATAAAACCAAAGGTTATAATAGGGGGACCGGAAAGTAATGTCGTTTCTGCGCATGCCAATACTTGATTGTCATTTGTCAGCTCATTGTTTTGTTCAGAGGCGTACCAAAGACATTGTGAGGTTATAGTGATTTCTTTACTTATAGACAATTGAATTACAATTTTTTTTTGTAATTTTGGGTAAAATGGCCAGCCAAATACCAGAAGAGGTACACATCCGGCATTGCATGCTCTTTGAGTTTCGCAAGGGAAATAACGCAACAGTTGCTACCAAAAACATTTGCGATGTTTATCCAAATGCACTGGACATTCGTAAATGCCAAAGGTGATTTTCCAAGTTCAAATCGGGTAATTTTGATCTTTCCGACTCGTATCGATCAGGAAGACCATCAGCGTTAGACAACGACGTGTTAAGGGCGGAAGTGGAAGCAAATCCGTGTCAGACGATCGAGGAATTGTCAAACAGTCTCAACAAACCTTGGTCGACCATCCAAGAACATTTGAAGCAGATTGGAAAAGTAAGCAGAGCAGGTGTTTGGGTCCCGCATAATCTGTCCGAACAGAATAAGGCTAACCGATCAATCACATGCAACTTATTGCTTCAACGACACAACACAGAAGCGTTTTTTGATCGCTTGATCACAGGAGATGAGAAATGGGTCCTGTATGATAACCCAAAACGCAAAAGGCAGTGGCTCTCTCCAAATGAAATCCCTCGGAGTACTGCTAAGCCAGGTTTACACCCCAAAAAAGCGCTTTTGTGTGTTTGGTGGAGTATTCGCGGCATTGTTCATTTTGAATTACTGAAACCTGGAGAAACTGTTACTGCAGACCTCTACAGCGAACAATTGCAGCGAGTCAATCAATCTTTAATTGAAAAGTGGCCAGCGATTGTCAACCGAAAAGGCGTCATTCTCCAACATGACAATGCAAGACCGCACTGCGCAAGGCGAACTCTAGAAAAAATTAATGAATTGGGGTGGGAGGTGCTGCCTCATCCACCATATTCGCCCGATGTTGCACCATCGGATTTCCACTTATTCCGAGCGCTGCAACACTTTTTAAGTGGCAAAACATTTGCAAATTTGGATGATATCCAAAATGCCATCTCTAGATATTTTGCCGAAAAACCAATTAATTTTTATCGATCAGGGATTGAAAATTTACTCACTAGATGGCAAAAGGTTATTGACAATGATGGGGAATACATCATTGATTAAAAATAAAGACTCGTTAAAAATGTATGTGTTTGTATTTAGCGTAAGAAAACGACATTACTTTCCGGTCCCTCTAATAATTCTTAACTTCATCATCATCATCATCATCATACTGTTTACCGTTTTTTGTTTATATAAATATTACCTTCGTGTCGATTTTAGTTTATTTACAACACTAAATGAATGATGATTGAAGAAAGAACTAGAAAAGAGTTCCATCTTTTATACTCCATTGACAATTACTCTCTTTCACAGAGTATACAAAGTACATAGAAGTTCTGCAGGAGACGCTGGCGGACGCGCAAGGGTTGATCCTACGTCTTGTCAAAGGTTACAAGACCAGCTCCAACGTTGACGAGATATGGCAAAACAAAGTCAGGGCTGTGGTAAAAGAAGTGAGTTTATATACTGCTGGTAATTAACAACATCCTACCCTCCGCTCCACTCAGACTCTGGAACAGATTGAAGTTCAACTTTGTTACCACCAGTTGAAAGCTTTGCTCATGGTAATAACATCCTACCTTCGGCTCCACTCAGACTCTGGAACAGATTGAACTTCAACATTGTTACCATCAGTTGAAAGCGTTGCTCATAGAATAAAATTAAATCTTCTTTTCATTCAAGTTCCAAACGTTCGTGAACAACTTCGTTGGTGAGACGCCGGAGAGCAATCAGTACTTCTTCAACCTGTTCAAGCTCACCGAGTCCGAACTGCCCGAGGTGGAATCCTCGACCGAATCGGAACCGTCTGCCTCCGTCCAGATCAGCGACGACGATTGTATGAATTTTCACTTCATCATGAAGGACTCTGTAGCTAGTAATTACTGGAGCAACAACTTTGGCATTCTATTATACATCTCAAGGTGCTGAGAAGATTGTGGTACAGTAGTAGTGCAGTATCATCCTTACTGGCTCCACATTATTGTAATCGTATTTAGATGAACATGCTGCTTGTGTTATACCATGGTGATGATGTAGTCTATAAAAATGTTAATGCATTCACCACTTACCATCAGGTGAGATTCGTGCACTACATAAATCATCATACAAAAGATATTGTAAGTACAATTCGGAACTTATTTGTGCAGCCGGCCTATATTGTTTACTATGACAAAGATATACATATTGTATTTCATGCTAAAGTAATTTTTTTATTATATTACACAAGTACATTTTTAGGGAAATAATATATATATTTCTATATGTTGATATTATATATATATACTTTATAAAATTTAACTTGATACTTTATATTGATCACAATAAGGAAGAGAGTAGGGATTAGTGGTTAATTCAAATAATCGATTATCGGTTACTATTATCATAGAACTTGATATCGATATTTGCATATTTAATCTGTATATTTAAATACTATTTTTTTTGTTATTATGTTTACTTTGTTTCTTAGGCTAAGCATCAAAGTAGAGCATTATTTAAAGGATACTTTTATTATTGCGTGAGTAAACCAATAACACTTATCCTTATTAATAGGGTTGTACAAGGTCTTAAAAAAAAATTAAAATTCCTATGCGTGACTGATGCGTTACTATAGTAATTAGAGTTATTTTGCGGTAATTTGTAAAGTGTGGAAAACACAACTGGGCTTTAAAACATATTCCTGGAGCTTTTGAGGACATATTAAACTAGCATTAGTCCGTCATGGTATATTATAGAATTTACTCCCTCCTTATTAAACAATGATCCTGAGTCCCAACAATAGAAACGTTAAGTAAGCTACTTATGCTAGACTTAGATTTACAAAAGCGTTTAAGCATCACGACGTCACCACATAAGTGGGAGTGTGTCCTTGTTTCCGGACACTATCTAGATACCACCGCAGCTCCTATTTCCGGCAAATAATACTGCTCAAACATGACTGTATTCCAGTTTGAAGGGCGCTGTAACTAATGTTATTTTTAGAGTAACATGACTTAAACTCTTATATTAAATATAATAATAAGCACAATGCGGTGTAAGTTAACATACAATAAAAATAGTTACAAATGATATCTATTTCATTCTAGTCGAGACTGAAGATAAAGAGTGGTGGGATATGCTGAAGGGGGACCATGTGCCGTTCGTAGTGTTTGGTGACATGGCGGAGTTTATGCCGAACGTCAGACGCGATGTATTGAAAGCGTTGAAGACACCTAGGTCAAAGGATAAAGAGGAAGAGTTCTACGGTGAGCCTTCAAAAGTCTTTGACTGATCCTTAAGGAAAGAATTGTGTAAATGTGATCAGACTTAGTATATCAAATGAGACGTAAGAGTAGTTTAAAATGATTCGAACTAAAATCAGGTTTAGGAACATGTCTTTTTCCAGTGTTTACTTAGCAGTAGGTAGGTTAGTACTTGCTCGGTAAGTATGTAGCTATTATTTACACCAAGATATAGTTCACAAAACAATACTGAGTTTCAGTACTTGGATCAGCGTCTAAATACGTAACACAGCAGCGCCTGTTTCTACTTTCAACTAGTAATGTTTGAATTTTACTGTTCCCGTTTGAAAGGTTTTATATCTAGTAAAATAATTGTGGTAACGAGATTTACATATATATATTTTATGTCTCTGGGCAATTAGTGCAGTGTATATCGTCCTAACCAGCGTCACATTGTTATGGATGAGTACATCATTTGCTATGGATGAAAGTCATCTTCATCTCGTCACTTCATCCAATAAAGTAGTGAACTGCTACATCTCAGTGATGATATCATAACTTAAAAATGAATGTGTCATTAAGTTAGAGCTTTCGTCTATATAGTAAACTTATATAAGAAAGTAAGCTTACTATCTTAAAGTCGTAATTACTACTTAAACATTTTAGACATATATACGTTACTGTAGCTAAGAGTACCATCAAATGAAAATCCTGTTGGTACCACAATGCCACCTCATGTCTGCTTAAATCCTGTAAGTGCTCAGCCGAGCTGTTCCTTCGCAGCAATGAACGATAAGTTCATAAAGGCCGACTGTCCAAACGCGAACATCATAAAGGAAGACTATCTGAAACTCCTGCCGAAACCCGGCAAGTGGGAGTGCGCCACCATACAGACGGAGAGAGAGGTAATTACAATAATAGATGATAATAAGTGGCAAAAAGTTCCCACAACTGGGACTCGCGACGATCTGTTACAAGCAGACAGTCAAAACGATTTATTCATCATGATGATCAAGTGGATGGAAGCAGCCGTTATCATAACATATTGGCTTTCTCAAGATGTTTTCCTTCACCGGAAACTTAAGCACCGTGGGGATTGATCCAACCCCTCTCCAAGACGTATAATACGGCTGCCTTAAAAAGTAACTAATAATATAGTAATATTATAATAAACATCATTATCATCATCAGCCGATAGACATCGATTGCTGGACATAGGTCTGCGTAATATATAGATTAGTTTAAACACCTCGCCAAGAAAGAGGTTGTCATAACCTCTAGGGGTGTAAGGGTTCCCGCACAACAACTCACGGGATCCTAGCAAAACTCACCAGCTCTTGGCGTACCCTGCTAATCAACAAACAAGGCTCTGGCTCCCACCAACCCGCTGGTCCAATGCCAGCGTGGTGGGAAATGAGCCGAATCCGCCTTATAAAACCCTACAAACGTGGGGATCTTTAGGGGAGGCCTATGACCAGCAGTAGACGTCTATCGGTTGATGATGATGATGATGATTATAAACTCTAACCATCAAATTTAAATCTAGGCGAGTCCAGATTTTCTAGAAATAACTTTTGTAATTCTAAATTACTAAAGAAAACAAAATTGTGACAACCTTTCTGTGTGTTATTTGAATGGTAACTATTCACTGGTGGTAGGTCTCTGCCGGAGACCATCTAAGTAGATACCATACTATAGTTAGTGTAATTACTGAGTTAACAATATGTAGCATCTTACCAACACGAGCACAGTGTGGTGCAGTGCACCATATAAAAACAGGATGGTGATAAAATTGTATGAAATTCGTATCTTCAGAGCAGTTCGACTCATCGCCTGACGCAGGCAAGTGTCGACATTCGCGGGAACATGGGCTCCATACTAAAGATCATGTAAGTCTCTCCAAACTTCAAAGATATGGACAACTGCGTTAATAAGGTATTAAATAAATCATTTTATAAAGGCGCAGTGTTGGTAGGTTCTCTACTAGGTGGTCCAACGATCTGGTGACGGTTACGGGAAACACGTCGATGTGAGCAGCGCAAGACTGATAGAAGTGCAGATCTTTGGAGGAAGCCTTTGTGTAGCATTAAATGGCTATCGGCTGATTATGATGATAAAGACAAAACCATAAAGATGAGCATTTATCTCATGGTATTGTCTTTGTCCATCAGTTAGATGTTACTAGTGTAACTACATAACCCAGTTATTTCGTTAGGGACATCTTTAAAAACTGAACACTACTTACTACTTGTCAATAGAAATACACTTACGACAGCTTTATGCTGAATGGGTTTCGAAGTTCCATCTTAAGCTTATACTCTTTCACAGAGGCGGTAAGCTTTGAAGTGGTTTTGATAGTAAGACTCAGTTACCTTAAAACTACCGCAGCTCCTATTTCTGTCGCCAAACAGAAGTGAAATTACGGAGATAACGAAACTTAACAGTTTATTAATGTGATGGGTATAGTGTGATGCAGTGTATATCATCCTAACTAGCGCCACGATATAGGTAGACGTATCTCGTACTATCAAGTGTACTACTCCCTCGTCTTGTCGCTTCTTCAAATAAGAAATATCGCTTAATAACTGAACTGAACTTTATAGGAAACAGCATGGCGCAGAGCTTTCGTATAAGCAGTGTCTCTTAATTTTGTTATAGTAATCTGTTATACCGAATTAAGTGTGTCTTCAATTATACAAATCGACAATGTGTGATAGTATCCTATAATTCTTTAGAGCGTCCTGCGGGTACAACCAGCCCCCGCCAAGGTCTACTATTCTCGGCGCAAGGGATTCCATGGAAATTGCTTCTACATCGAAATTGGTTGGTTGTATATATCTCTTCTGTTCACAGAGGAATTGAATAATAAAAAAATATTAATACTTAATAAATATCATATCAAAAGAAGAAGATCAAAAATAGTATCTTTTTATTTATATATTGTCAATCTCCTCCACAAGGTGGACTGATGGTCTGGTGAATGACTGTTTACTATTAGATCATTCTAACTTTCCAATATAAATTACAGCCAACACAATTACACCTGAAGATCAATGATCATCTAATTTCAAAACCCTAGTATTCTTCCTTATACCTAAAAGCCTAAATATATTTTTTCAGCGAGAAAAGCTAAGGAACTCTGGAAGTAATAGAGTTGTATTGAACATCGGCAACAAACGGGTAAGCGCAGACAGGATACATACATATATGTTTTGATTACTTTTTAAATATACATCCACCTGTTAATGAAGATGACTATGAGTTGATAATAATGATATAATCACCACCACAGTGGCGGTATCACCAAATACTCAAAACAGCTACATTTTATAAGATCATGATTTGTAAAAGCGATAACTTTGAAGATATTTAATATTTTATGTCTTCGGCAGGAACATCATATTGCCCTCTCCATCATCAGACACGATAATGTAGGTTAGTAGATTCAGATGATGATGTTAGTTTCTTTCTAGGGCTCCAAATTCGATGCCTACAAAGACTTGCCATCGAACTCTCTCGCAAACGACTCTGAAGTCGAAACCGGACACAGGTACTGGAATACATTAAACTGAGTAGATCCTATTGATACACTATATTTCTCCATAATCGCTGATGGGAGTGGTTTGTTGTCGGAGACTGTCTAGCTAGGTACTTCTACTGCCAAACAGTAGATTTAATGAAATTACTGAAGTAATGAGACGTAACATTTTACATTTCGACGAGCACAGTGTGATGTAGCGTATATCATACTAACTAGCGCCATATTGTTAAGGGGCTTTACTTACCATCGCCTAAATATCCTTTCCATAATATCGCTGAGTCAAATTAAAAAAAAGAAGATCAGCTAATGGAAGATAACTAAGAATTTATACAGTTTCATATATAGATAGTATGCCACTATAACTTTGTGTTGAAACGTTCACACAACTGTGCAAATACCGCTTTAACCTTGAATTGGTCTGTTGGCTTGCAGACTGGGAATTCTTCATCTTTTTTTTTATAAGAAAATCAGCTTTAACATTATTTCCTAGAATTCACTAATATACTAACCTAATACCATAGAATCGATAGTTGTAGGGCTCAGTCTGAATATCTTCAAGTTATACCGAACACATATTTTTCAACAGAAGACACAACGTCGACGAAGAGGAAATCGTGGACGAATCGTTCTCAGCGTTGGGGTATGTTTATAATTCTAATTATCTTCTCTTAGATAAATAAAGATAGTTATATTATCTTCTTCATAACCTTCTAGACAAATCGATCAAGATATTTTTACGACTTCTGAGTATATTTACTTAATATTGTCATCAATTACAAAGAGATACCGCAGGTCTTAGTCAAGTTTCTAGCATACGGTAAACAGCTCATTTAATGTTGGGACCCAAGTTCCTAATCTCACAATGAGATAAAATATAACCTTTATTATCCACAATATACGTCAATTTAAGAACAAAAAGGTAATAGTAGAAATGATTACATGTTATATTATCTGAAAAGCGTAAGTTTCTATGTATCCATGATATTTTCTAGGAGCATTCATAATGACAGTCTTCAGGTGATTCCGAGCCATGTGCCCGATCAAGACGCGAAGATCAACTACGAAAAGGTTTTCTCTTTATTTTATTACGTAATAAAGCATGAAGAGCAGAACATGAAGATGAATAGGTGTTTAGTCACTGGTATATTATACATCTACACATGTATACGCTTGTGTTTGTCTGCATAACACCATTTAGCTTTAAATTCTTGAGCCTATTTGTATTTTATTACTGTTAAAATGATAATAGATAACATTAGCTAGTCCTATGACATCATGTCGCAGGTCTGTCCGATGGAAGAGTGTCAGAAGATGCAAGTGGACTCCTTCATACGCAGCCTCCCGCCGTACATGCAAGCAAACCCCTACACCCACTTCGAGAACACCTTCGAAGAGTACGAACCTTGTTCACCAGGTTAGTTAATATTTTGCAACAGAAATATCATTTAATCGATTGATTTGATAGCACTATAAAGGCGGAGATTGCTTAGATAGACACCATTGCAGAAGTCATTTCCACCATCAAACGGTAGTATACAAACATTACTATGTATAACTTTAAGAGGCGTTGTGTAAATTACTGGGGTAACGAGTATACAAGGGCAAGAAAATAATTATTCGATTTAGTATACACGTGTCTCCAATGAATGAAATAGTGCAATGTAACCATAGTAAGGTTTTAAAAGCGTCTAGTTGTCTAATGATCATTATTATAAAAAATGTACAAATATTAGACAGCATATATAGCAACACTATACTTCCCCAAGAAAATATATTTGTATATAAATATCATATTCATATTATATCATATTCATATTAAATCATTGAAATAACTTGTTATATGTGTAGTAATTTAAATGTAATGATCAATTTATAAGACACAAACGTAGTAGTAGGAGCCTACGTAAATAAAATAGCAAATTTACAAATCGACGCAATTGATAATATGTACGGAAGGAATAAGATTTGAAAAAGTAGAAAGAATTAGTATATTTTCTGGAGCAAATGATCTTCGTTCATCAAATCTATCAAATTGAATGAAAAAATTATCAAAATCACATTTGATGTATTGTTGTTAACTAGTTTTTGTACACATTCTAGTCTTGCTTGATGATGATGCTTAGACGGTTCGGCTATGTCGAAAGAATGGATGAAAGAAGATTAACGAAAGAAATATACAAGGTAAGAATGATTGGAAAAATCGGTGCAGGTCGACCTAGGCGGACATATTCCGATCAAATCGGAGATCTCCTAAAGAAAGGCCGGATCAAAAGCACACGCAACAGACAAGCGTGCATGAAGACGCTTATGAAAGTGGAGGAAGCGAGAGAGGTGTGCCAGGATCGTAGCAGGTGGAGAGAGGTGTGCCAGGATCGTAGCAGGTGGAGAGAGGTGGTCTCTGCCTACCCCACTGGGAACGAGGCGTGATATATATGTATAAGTATGTATGTATTCTAGTCTTGTTAAGAGCGTCTGAATGACCAGCTTACTAACCAAGGTATCACCAATGAGAAGCAGTTTACTTAGTTGTGTCATCGCACGCACTAAGAGTCAAGGAGTTGCGGGTTCGGTTTCCCCTGCGCTTAAGCTTCCGGTGTGAGGATCATAGCATTATAAGGATAACGCCACCTTCCAAGATCTACAGTTCTCTACATGTGACGTGCGCCAACCCGTACTTCACTAAGGCAGTAGTAGTAGTAGTAATTGTAGTAGTAAATCACTTGGCGTTGATTCTTTCCTTTCAAGAGAAGAACCCGAGTTCCAGCAGTAGGAAGAATTAGTAGGCTGTTGTGACGCATTACGTATCTCGCTGGCCTAATGGTTAGAGCGTGCGGCCTTCATTCCGAAGGTCGCGGGTTCGAACCTCGGCATGTGCCGATGACTTTAATATTGAAATTATGTACATTTGTGAACTTTAGTTACAACAGCGAAATACAAATGGTGAAGGAGAAAGAATTAGAATTTGTTTTAAGGTGTATGTTAAGTCAACAATCTACATTGGGCCAGAATAGTGGCTATGGCCCAATCGCCTTCATATCTAGGGTAGACTTGTTCCCCAGTGGTGAAGACGTAAATTGGCTGTTATGGACGTATCTGATTTGTTTGTTCTACTTTAGTCATCCTTTTTACTTTTATTTATAAAATATTAACAATGTAATGTCTTTTAATGCATACTTTATATAATGAAGAAGGACTCTTACTAAAGAATAAGGTACTAACGATACCAAGTTGATTAATAGCTCATGAAATTTTATTTAAATTTCAGAACAATTAGAAATTCTCAAACAGCGCATAGAAAGTAAAATAGGAAAGTCCAGGTTTGAACTAGAACGTTACGAAGAACCTCTACTCGAAGAGTGGATTGATGAGTCGAACAATGTCGCTGTGCAGACATCGGAGCAGTCCCTGGACCTTCCGCCCTGTACCTGCCCCGATAAGGTTTCAGTTGAAGATGACTCACCGGGAAAATCCTATGACAGTTAGCCTTACTTTGATAGTTTCAACACCTTACCCCTTGTTTTCAGTGTCGGTTAAAATGTGTCTAGTATAGCATACTTATTCCTATATAGGGAAACCTATATTCAGCAGTATACAATGATATTTTATAATGATAATGGAGAAATACTTTATATAAGCTTTTATTGAAATAGGGTCAAAGATCAAGGTAGTCAAAATTACACTAATATTTAAGTTCTGATCTATTCTAAGTCATTGTAAGTAGTGTAAATATTACATCCAAAGATATGCAGCGTAAGGTTTTCTTTTCCCTGTCTGTACTCTGAATCTTTGTAACTCTTTGAATCGAATTTTCATAAGCCTTGACAAAAATAAGATTATCAGCATCATTGTAGGAAAAATCTTTAACTTGAAGAATTGAAATATTGTTAAATTTTATCTTTCGTTATCAGTTGCCGACCTTTTACCTGTGAAGTACGCGTTAGATGAAATAAACAAGAAATTCTTCTTCGACAACCGGATCGAGTTTAACAGGTTCGAAGTGGTTGGACAAATTGGCGATAACTGCGGGTAAGACTGATATTGTCATAACTCAAAAGGGAAAAAGTACACAGTATCCGCTAAATGATTGTAATATAAAGAGGAAAATCCGTAATCAAGAAGTAGTAAATGAGAAACGGAAATCCAAAGATTGATAGACACACAAAGTAAAGGCTCCCAAAAGGTTGTAGAAGTTTTTTAGATGCAGGTACTAGTTGGAAGACATTTACGATAACTTGGTACGTGGAGTAGGAAGTTGTAATGATAATGTTTCACTATAAACATTATTCACTTCCTGTTGTACACTGATTTTAAAGCACTTAAACTAAAAATATATCCAAACCTTATATAGTCCCTGTATAGACTAAGAAAGTAATCGGGAATATGTGCAAATTCTCCTAAAATTACACATAACTTATAAGTAACCACGTAACTTGTCTTTCCACACTTATACTGGTTAATTCAAGTTATAACTTGATTATAAGAAATATATTAAGTATTTCAGTTGACTACTTAACGATACTTATTGCTAATTGTGTCACCTGATAGTAAAACGCACGTCCATAATAATTTCGCGCTAAAATAAATGATGGATATTGCTCCACATTGTCCTTGTCGCCTTTAACGAAACGGAACACTTCAAACCGGAAATTCACACTTACTGGTGGTGAATCTCTGTTACCGGAGACCACAGCGTCAGTTAGATACATACGACCACATCCTCTATTTCTGCCGCCAAACAGAAGTGTGGAAACATCACTGTGTTCTGGATTGATGGTGTTGTAGCTAGTATAATTAATGGGGTAGCGAGAATAAAAACCTTATGTCTCAGGAGAGTAGGGCAATGTGGTGCAACGTGCTCCTAACTAGCGCCACGTTGTTATGGGCTGGTGTATCACTAACTATAAGTCGAACGTCTCGTCGCTTTATCAAACATTAATATTTTTGCGCTGCCGATAGACGGGTAGAACCAATGCCGCGTTGTTATTTACTTAGATGGTATTCTACAAGAGTCTTACCAACAGCAGACGGCGAAATATTCCTTTCTTTTCATTATTCAACAGAAGCTACGCACCTCCAAAACAGAGAGACGACAAGATGTACAACATCAACCGAATACTCCGCGACCGTCCGAGTCTGTGCGATCTGTTTCAAGGAAACGCACGATAAGGGAACAAACAGTCTGTTACGATTTTATGTCTTTATTATCAATATGTTATTAACAAAATTAAAAACTACTACAAACAATGAAAAAGTCTTATTTTTAACCTTCTTATAAATTCATAGTAAAAATACAGAACAAAATTTACATTTAAGCATTTTTTTATAAATTTCACACCTTGAAAGAGCCGTGTCCGTGATATACGATTTATTTCGTCAAGGAAAGATTACAGCGTAGCCTTATATCGAAATATTTAATTTATATCACTGAATGCTATTATCTCTTCTTCCACTTCAGTATTGAATTTTTTATTTTCAATATTTTCAATTTCAGGATTTATTATTTCACCTACGCTATCCTTAAATTCGTCAGTCTCTTGGATATCGCCGTTGGTCATTTCGATTATTTCTATTTCTTTATAATTATCTAATTTTATTTTGTCAATTCTCAAATTTGGCTCAACGATGGTATCTTCTGTGCCAATATTTATAATCGATTTAGATATAGGTTTCACTAAATCTTGCTTAGACATTGGTATTTTTGATTCTTCGAGTCTAGGAATCTTAGAAATATCTATGATCTTAACGGACGGTGTTTTAGTTGGACATATAATTACTTCATCGTTTTCTTTAGGAGACGTTGGCATGGGAACGTCGTATGAGAAACTGGTGTGTAATGCTTCTACTTCTTTACGTCTCGTTTGTTTCCTATCAAGTTGCTTTTGTAGTTCTTCTATTCTTTCGTCTTTCAGCTTTAATAAATTATCCAAGTGATCGACCTATTTAAAAGTCCAAATTACAATATGATCTATATAAGGTTTACTAATTATATATAGAATCTAAATATAGTATATACATATATGAAATGTTAAATTGTGGGATACAGATAGTTTTATCTGTCTAGTACATACCCATGTAACAGATTACAATTTTACCTTTACACGATTAATATCTACTTTATGAAAGTTAGAACCTTTTGCTTGAGAACTTCGATTATCTCCTTAGCATCCTTTAGTTCCTCTTTTTGCGTCAGGTAGGACTCGTGACTGACGACCTTCTGCTGCACGGTTTCCAGGATACCATTCACCCTAATCTTCAGCGGTACAATCAGTACGTTTTCTAAACAATAAAATTACAAATGTGTAGTTACTTTGATTAAATAGGAGATATATAGACATCGATGGTAAAACACACTTGTCTAGAATAAGCTGATTCATATCTTAAAGATTCCCGCATCATCTATATGGAAACGGGAACCCGCAAGCTATTATCACCGCATTCAAACTATATTATTTTCTGTTACTATTACCGTAATAAAAAGGAAAGTCCAAGTAGCGGACAGCACCCAGATTACCGACATAACCAGGCACACTTGTCCCAAGTATGTATGGAAAGAAACATTTAAATTTCACTTTAAAACGTCTTGAATTATCGACACGATGACTCGAACAAGTGACGTGGCAATTTCTGCTCACGTCTCGATGTCTGTTACACGTGACATAGTCTCTGACGCTATTTGCTGGTCCAAAATAAAAATAATTATCTACTTTACTTTATAAGCAAACATTTAGATCTTAATTAATTATGGTATTTAGTGACAGGAGATAGTGAAGGACGGTGAAGCGTATTCGCGTAGACTACTCCGACTTTCATGTTAGCTGAGACACAACGATGATGTTATGGCGGCAGATTTACCCAATATGAAGCTGGTATTTAATCAAGCCAAAGTCCACTACCTGTAGCGCCAGAACCGTACCTAGGATCTCCGTATAACTAGTATATTCTAGCACTTAGCCAGTGCACTACAGTTGTTGGTATATCAATCTCATGCATAAACCAGCTAAAAGTAAATTTGATGATTGTTTGTACAATATATCATCTACAGCTGATAGACGTCTACTACTCGATATAGATCTCTCAAAGATCTCCACATAGATCGATTCTACGCTGATCTGGCTCCGGCGCCTTGTCAACGTACATCACGTATAGCATGGCTTCCGGTACCGGTTGTAGGGGTTCATATAGGAGGATTTGGTTCACCACGCGGGTTGATGGGAGCCAGAGATTCGTTTGTCGATTTGCATGGTGCCTCATGTGCAGGTTAGGTTGGCTTGGATCCCATGAGTTTTCGTGCGGAGCCCCTTACATCCCAGTACAATAGATGGTAGAACGAATTTATAAATCGATACCTCTGGCTTCAAAGGGGCGCAAGCGTCATTATAGCTAAAATGATCTTTAAACGCAATCTTACTCAGTTTCGCGAGCTTTATCGACTAGTATATTCTAAATTACGATTTTTTTTTTTTATATTATCACGCCTTTTTCCCAGTAGGGGTAGGCAGAGGCGAATAAACACCCACATTTCGCCAGATGTGGTCAGATTAGGTCCCATGTAACAGGGCGTGGCCCTTTCGGCCTTTTGTCGTGTTTTCCCCTGGGGGTGCGTCCCCCGGGGGAGTCTTGGTTTTTGTCCCCCCTCCCTCGTCGAAGTGGGGGGGGAGTCTGGAGGGAGGAGGCCGCCGCCCAATTCCTTCCCGGGAGGGCGGCGGCCGGGCATGCGCTCCGTCGTGGGCGCGCGCGGTCGTCTGTGGGGTCGGGGGGCCCCAACGTGCCGGTCCCGCGAGGGGCCGGTACGGGACGGCAGGTGGGTGCCTTTGCTCCCCGCGGGCACCCACCAGGAGGAGTTTCATACGCGGAGGCGCCCGGAGAGTTGCTTGACTGAAACCCGGGCGTCTCCAGTATGCGTATGGCGGGACAAGCGGTGGTGGTTTTAGTGGTTATGGGGGTCACGCACACCTCAGTGGCCCCGAGCCCCACATAACCCGGCGTCCCCCCCCTGAAAAGGACGCTGGGTATGCGGTAACAGCATTTCCACCACCGATATCAAAAAAAAAAAAAAAAAAAAGGTCCCATGTAACAGGGGGCGAACCTGTTGCCACTTTATTGGGGCCACCACACACACACACACAAACATGATTTCATTGTGCAGGTTTCCTCACGATGTTTTCCTTCACCGTTTGTATCTCGCTGTTGTAACTAAAGTTCACAAATGTACATAACTTAAATATTAAGTCATCGGTACATGCCGAGATTCGAACCCGCGACCTTCGGAATGAAAACCGCACGCCCTAACCATTAAGCCAGCGAATCTAGTAGCGAGAGTTGTGAAATTGCAAAAAAAAATCGTAAATACGCATACCTTTGTTGTCACTTAACGTAATTTTCGAAGTTTTAAAGTCTTATGAAATCAATTTGCTTTTTTAGCAAATAACCTCTTGCTCAATAGAATTTTTATAAAATCTGCTCCATACATTTGTAAGTTTCTTTATTTGAGTCAAGTACAGTACATTTGTAAGCAGTACCGAAAAACCGTATTTAAGTGATCCCACCTTTTCAGCTTATAAGTACAAATATTTGTAAGAAGTTTAGCAGTACTGTGTATACCTAATGTAAATAGCATAAAAATATTGGGATACAAATACATACACAGAAATATAGTTATAAGGAGTTTTAAAGAATTGCTGTACCATCATCGCCGCACGCCTCGTAGTAGCTTCCGCCGCTTGAGAGGTTCTGCTCGGAATCGCGCAAACTCTTGTTTATTTCCTCATCACGGCGTATCTTCTCACGTACTATCAAAAGATTACATTTAAAAAAATGTATCATTTACCGACGATAATAGAGAAGTTCTCAAATCAACATTTAGAATCACAAGGACTGACCTTTCTTGTAACACAAAAGCTCTGATTCGATTTCGGAGCTACAAACAATTGGATAGTGGTACGTATTTTTTGGATCTGATTTAGAAATTGCCGTATACCGGAAGGAGTAGTGCTGGCTGCCCCGGAAGAGGTGAACCGATCTGATGAATGTCATGAGGGACTACTGAATGTGGGCAATCCAGGATTTATTATCTTTGGGAAAGACTTACGTCTAAGACTAGACATCTATCTGCTGATGATAAACGAGTAGCTAGACTAGATACCACCCACATATTGTAATCTACAGTCATAAGAATATTCTTGGTTCCGGTTATCTAACAGACACTTTCCGGATTTAAAACAGAATAGAACATTTAAAATAAAAATAGCATATTCCAAGGTAGCAACAATTGTAACCTCACCCATTAAAAGCACCTTCTCAATAACACCGGTCATATTGTTGGCAAGCTGTTCCATTGTACTGGTGCACAGGTTCAGCTTCAGCCGCTTGAGGACCTTTCGATTTAACGTCATCCAATTGTTTAGCTTGAGGGCGTGGCTGTTCCGTGGTGGGTAGTTGTGCATCTCCACAAGTTTTGGATAATGCACATTGAGTATTTCGGCAAGGAGCACTGTGAACATCAATCTAAATATTATTTATTGAAGACTGTGTCTACTTTCAAGGTCAACCATTTTCATTGTAGCACAGGGGTCAATTCTGAGATTGTATTTAGAGGATAACTAACCTAACCTAACCAATAAAACAGATTATACTTCTTCATTTGCTATTGTATCCTCACCATTGGGAATTATAGCGAAACTTGAGTTTTTTTGTATGTAAAATTTTAATTTCTTTAGAGAAAACTTCTTTATATTCATTGTTATATTATCGTCGTACGAAAGATGTTCAGACCTCTTCATTGAGCCCAGCAGTATATATTGTATCCTTGCCAAAAAGCTCTATTATCCCTACTAAAGAAATTCTGGCTTCATCATTATATCAGTCAATTGACTAACATACTGCGAATTAAAATGCCGTCGAGGAAATTTTATGAAATTTAAATTCTACTACATCTGGTACAATATCTTAGGATGAATATGAATATTCCTTGATATTGTTTTAATAAGTGTGTACGTAAATGTTTCCACTGAAGTTTCTCCTCATTATTATATCAAACTATGCAAGTCCACAGCTGAACCTAGGCGTCTTGCTGTATTTCGAAATGGTTGGCAGCTAATACAACGTTTCCAGCAAATTATTGTTCTTAATAAGTTTGTGGTTGGGAAAATTAATTAAAAACATCGTGATTACCAGCATCGGAGAAATCCCTGTTGATCTTTTTCGTCGGTCTCGACAGTTTGTATGTGTCAACCCACGCCAGCACCGACTCGATGTCGGACAGGGGTACGGGCGACGTGAAACTTCCCATTATCAGATAAATGTAATCGTTTGTTGCAAAATAATGTTAAAAAAATCTATATAATGTCGTTAATGTTTACGTGCGATTGACAAAATTAATTTACCCCGCGTTTGACGGTACGTCATCCGAAAAAAAGTTTTTTTTTAATACAACACTTGTCACCGTTATCGGCTAGTTTGTTTCGTTTGTTGTATTGGGTGAAGACGTTTAGATTTTTTTATTCGATGATGCGAAGAGTCAAACGAGACGTTCTCCTGATGATAAGTAATAGCAAAAACACGCCCCTAGTTATTACGATTTCACAGCACCACATTGCGCTCGTCGCCTGAGAGATAAGATGTTGTCTTGATGCTCAGTAATTTCACAAGTTATTACTTTTCCAATCAGATCACAGTATTGTTATCACACTACGGAGGCACACGCTACAGAAATAGGAGCTGCGGTGGTACCTACCTAGATGGTTCCTGACAACACTGACCTACTCAGTAACGTTTGTATTAGATTGGTCTTTTTTGGTAGAAGGAATTTCGCGAATATGACTGTTTAATCAGAAAAGCTACGAACACAGCAACGATTAGTGTTGAAAGAGGAAACAAAAAAACAAAGAAGCTTGGAGTGCCAATGTGCTCGGCATGGAATGCGAAGATCAATGGCCAATGGAACAGAAATATCTTATCTAATGGCAAACGAAGCAGGGAGCGACTATCAACCAGATGGACTGACGACTTGGTGAACCGCAGGAAAACATTAGATGTACGTAACATCAGACCTGTCATGGTAAAAAGCGATTGGGGATTTCTATATACAAAAATAAACAATATCAAGTAATGATGATGACTGTTTATATAACGATTAATGATACCAAATGATTAGAAGCTCTACATTCAAAAAATAATTCGGGTATATTTCAGAGAGGCTTCGGTTCAGATGAATCAGTTTTGATTCCTACTAAGCTTGAACTGTAAGTGAAAGATAACAGAAAAAACCAATATATTCTTTTGACAGAACGACTAGAAGTGTGATCATTAAGTGGGCTGTTTATGTATGTATTCTTCGAACAGTCTCTCGGTGTCTCTCTCACCACCATAACGGCATGCACGTACCATCCAGAATATACGGTTGTCTAACGCTAATAAAAAACACAAATTAAGGCCATTGAATAACAAAAGCATTGGCACTAACATGTTCCTCGAATGCATTTGCAATTGCACACAAGCTGCGATACTATAGTCGGCAAACCGGAAGCTGTCTAGTTGAGAGAATGTGTCGATGTGGTCAGATTTACTTAGTTTCTTTCATATATCGTATTGTTCCCGATATCGTCGTCAATCTCTTGATACTACATTTATCCACTTCATCTTTGATTTGTCTCCGGAACTTCGTCCAACTAGAGAATTATTCAGTGCCAAATTGCCGATATAGTCAATATCCTGACATCATCAGATTACCAGACACACATCCCCGGTTTGCTAGAAAAGATGTTCAGCTCCTCGTTCTTGATAAGAACAGCATAGGAGTGAAACAATATGCCAGCATCAATGCTCCTGTTGAAACATTTGGGTATCATCAAGGGAAGACTGAATAGTCTGTTATTAATATGGTTCGACTTCAGACCACATTAATAATTAACACTTAGTGGGATCATGATCAAGAATTTTTTTAATTAAAAAAAAAAGCGACCAAAGTCAACCTAATTATGCCGGAAAATAATCCCACTTTTTGTATTTAAAAAAAAATATATTATTAATTTTTACTTATCAAAGTTATCAACAATTTTGCAATTGATCACCTTGTGGTAAACATTGATCCCCTGCTCAGAACATTACCTCATCACTTTATTGTTTCTACATATTATTTATTGCAGTAGTATATAGTGTGGAAACAACTTTACCACGTTCTACTACGCAAAGGTCATAGAAAGCCCCGACGGAAACCTAATGACACATCATAACTCGCCAACGCATACATTTCTCCAATAAACACTGGACCTCTTGATGCGGCAATGCAATTGCCACAGAGCAGTCGAATTCAACCGTAGCTCCACTTCGAACAATATTTTACAGGAATTGTATAGAATTTTTCACATTAATAGCAGTTTGGTATAAATCTTTCCCACAACATTTCTATAATAAGTGTTTCTCCAGAATTTACTGGTCATAGATCTCTGTTGTCGGAGACCATCTAGGTAGATACCATTACAGCTCCTATTTCCTCCGCTATACAGTACTGATCAAACATTACCTTGTTTCGGCTTAAAGTGTGCTGTAGCTAATGAAATTACTGTGGTAACGAGATAACATCTTGTCACAGACGACGAGCTTAATTCGGTGCAGCATATCATCCTAACTAGCGCCACGTTGTTATGGGCAGTCGTATCACTTACCATCAGGTGAACTTCCCGCTCGACTCGTAGCTAAATTGAATTAACAAAAAATAATTTAAATGTGTCTATTGATAATTTTTACATAGAGGACAAAAGCATTTTTCTTCCCAATATGTCTTAGAACCTATATCCAAATAAATAAATTTGATTCTAACTGATAATTGTATGTAATCATCATCAGCCGATATACGTTCACTGCTGGATATAGGCGTCTTCCAAAGAACTCCACATCGATCGGTACCGCTTTGCTCGCATCTACCGGGTTCCCGATGGATCCCGATTCTTTTCAATATCATCCTTGGTTTATCCACCGCTGAATCTAGACCTTCCCCAATGTCTTCTACCAAATGCGATTTTCATCTTCTCGCATCTACCCATTTCCAACCGCCCTAATAATGTCATCTGTCCATCTGAAAAGAGGACGTCCTACACTTCTGCGACCTGTACGCGGCATCCACTCCAAGACTTTCCTCCCCCATCAGCTGTCACTGACACGACAGACATGGCCGGCCCACTGCTACTTCAGATTACAAATTTTGGGAGCTACATCGACAGCTTTAGTTCTTCGATACGAATTGTGTCCCTTAGAGAAATGGCAAGCATAGCTCTCTCCATCGCTCGCTGTGCTACTTTGAATCGGTGGACCAGCCCGATAGTCAGGTGCCATATCTCTGCACCGTAAGTAAGAGTTCTTAATGTAGTATTAAAATAAAATTCAAAATATATTGTATCGAAGTTAAATTTACATAGGAATAGATATAGTGTAAATCGCTTAAATCGAAACATACTGAATTTTCATTAAAAAACTATACTACATGAAAATTCACCAAAACAGCTGAAGAATACAATGCTATTTATTGTCCCACAGACACAAACATCAAGGAAAAAAAAGGTTATTAACTGTTATGTTCTGCGCTAAAGGAAATTGCTGCTGCATTTAATCACCCCACAGGTTTGAGTGTCTCTATAATTAGCGTAATTACTAAATTAGTAAGTATTTTTTCCCGGAAGGAAATCGTTAAATCATCAGCTAATTACTATACAATAAGATGAGAAAAATAACAAGAACTATGTTCGTGTCTGTAAATTGGTTCGATGTGGTGCTGTGTGATTAATCTTAATTGGCACCACATTGTCATGGGCTCGTGAAAGTTTTGATAATTGCTCTGATGAAGACCAAAATCACCATCACCCACAGTCCACTGTTGGACGTAGGCTTCTTGTCCCGATCTTCGACTATACCCATCCAGTTGCTGTCGACAGTCTTATGGAGATCGTCGCTCCATCTTGTCAATGGGAGTCAGGTGCTACGTTTGCCTCAACCCGGTCTCCACTTACACGTCTACTCCAATGGTTATCACTTCTCCGATAGACGTGATCAGCCTATTGCTACTCCAGGTTGACCACTCGGAATGCCATGTCCTTAACCTTGGTTCTCTAGGGAATTACTTCATTACGAAGCTTTTTTCACCTGATTGTAAGTAATACACCCTCCTAAAACAACGTGACGCTCTTTAGAATGCTATACTCAGCACGGTGTCTTTGTTGCGACTTATAAAATATTAAATATCATTGCCCTAATAACTACATTAGCTACAGCGGGCTTCAAACCAGAACAGTATTTACACATTATTGCTTACCTAAACGGTCCTCGGCAACAGAGATCTACCACCGGTGAAAGTTCGGATCGTTGTTCCGACGAATAAAAAAATATTTAACTGCTGCTTATTTTTACTCTGTGGCAGCGGTACGTGATACAAGTGAGCTTGTAATGGCGCGTACACAACGGTACTAGATCTTTTGTTTGAAGGTTTCTAAAGAAGATACTTTCTACATAAACACACTACAGTATTTGTTTGTCTTATCGAAACGTTAGCGATTTTCTAATATACACGAAATGTTTATTAAGCTTTTAAGCGTAAATCGAGTATTTATAAATCATATATCATCATCATCTGCCTATAGACGTCCACTGCTGGACGTAGGCCTCTTTAAAAGATCTCGACATCTACTTTCAGCGGCTTTCCGCAATCTTCGTTATTTGTAGGGGTCCATATTAACAAAATCTTCCTTCTACTCTTTTCGCAGCCAGGGTCGGCACAGTATGTATTTCCCTTCCATATCCCTGTATCAGCCGTCATACCTGAATTCACACTCTTCTAAATTTAAACGTAGATTTGGGCTAGGCCTACCACGCTGGCCTAATACGGGGTGTGGAAGCCGAGGCTTCGTTTGTTGATTAGCAGGGTGCACCAGGTTGGCTTGGATCCGGTGAGTTGTTTTACGGGAACCTTTATATACTTTATCACAGTGGTCGGCAAACTTAATAGCCAAAGAGCCGAACATGAACATTACATAATTAAAAAAAATAGGAGCCAAACTGCTTGTTTAGTAAACTTATGAGACTAAACAAAACTAAATTTCATAGTTAATAAATATTTATTAATGTTAACAATGTCCTTGTATCTCCTTGGAAAGTTTGAGTAATGTTTTTCTAAGTTTTTTTTTAATGAAAATATTATTGCTTCTTCTATGAATATTTGTCCCAGAGCCGCACTTAAGGAAGCAGAGCCACATGCGGCTCTGGAGCCGCACTTTGCCCTGCTCTATCATATACAGTTATATCTTTAATAGAAATATCTTTTCCCCTTTTGCTTATGTAGATCTCTGTCGCCGAAGACTGCGTAGATCTTCAACAAGCAGTACCATTGTTCGGGTGAAAAAAGCGTTTTAGCTAGTGATATTTAATATGTTAGCACAACGCGGTAGCTGTGTAAACATCTTAAATATCACCACATTGTTATACTTAGCCGTATCACTTACCAACTGGTATACGCTCTGCTAATTTTATCGCTTAGTACATATAAAAATTTCCCATACTCTTAAAATTTATATATATGTTCTTCTATTTTTTTCTGAGGATAAGGCCTAAATCAAATTAAAAAAAAAATTATCATTATATATAATTTATAAATTAGTTTAAGGGTAGTAAGAAGGCCCCACCAAAACTCACGGGATACAAGCTAACCTCACCAGCACGCGGTGAACCCTGCTAATCATCAATGGAGGCTCTGGCTCCCGCCAGCCGTCATTGGACCAGCGTGATGGAGAACGGCCCAATTACGTCAGCCGCTGGTGCCCAGCGATTCTGAAGGCCATACTGGCTATATGTAGAAATCTTTAGGGAAGGTCTATGTCCAACAGTGGACGTCTACCGGCTGATGATGAAATTAGTATGAGCAAAAATACTGTTAACTGAAGTGTCCAATACCCAAATTTTGATACTGGTGGTAGGTCTTTGTTGCCGGAGTTCGTCTAGATAGATACGACCGCAGTTTCTTTTTCTGCCGCTAAACAGTAGTGTGCTAACTTTGCTGTGTTCCGGATTGAAGGGAGTTGTAGCTAGTGAAATTACTGGGGTAATGAGACCTAAACAATCTATGTCTCAAGGCGACAAGTACAATATGATGTATATAATCCTAACTAGCGCCCCGTTGTAATGAGCGTCATTTACCATCAGGTGAAGAACCCGCTCATCTCGTCTCTTCATTTAACTAAAAAAAAATTGACCTATCGTAAAACATATTTTGGGTATATTTGACAATACGACAAACATACACAATTAGTGTTAGCGAATGTAGTTATTACAATGTATAATCTATAATTAGTGGATGTCATGTTGCAATTGCTTGCTATATTGTTGGCTTCTCTGCCTTGTTAGGTAGTCCTTTAAACAGTTTTTTCCTTTATACTACATCATTGTCGTCATCATTTTTGCTTATTTTATCTCAACAAACGATGACGTCATGAATATATTCGAAGTTAAACAATTGAGATACAAATCGGAAAATCCAGATCATTTGATTTGATTCCAAAGACTCGTAGGTGAATATATAACGGCCTTTTTTCCGATGAACACAATACACAACCAATCTAAAACGAATTTGCGACCATAAACGTATACAAAAAGTCTATTACATTACATTAAGCGTGATATAATATTGCAATGGCTGTACCCAGCGGCGCAGAAGCTGGCGGGATCTTGACAGCGCCAGTCGTGTGATAAACACAAAGGCAAACACTTGTGCCGAATAAAAGTAGGCACGTGCCAGTGAAAAGTGAAATTACCGACGGCCGGACATACGCCACGCAACACGAGGTAAGAATGCCTTCGACGCCTTTGCCTAATTTGTATTACATTTTTTATGTCAAAAAAGGCGCGAATTTTTGTTAAATGTCATTTTAAAAAGATATAAAATAAAATAAGTATAAAGAAAATTTTCACTTATTATCTATTTTTATATTTAAAGGATTTTATTAATAATTTAAATATATTGTAGTGATTAGTCTGTAGTTAAAATATTATTGTTTAACGATTATATGAGACAAAATTTTTTAAAAGATGTAAGGGTTCCCTCACGATAACTCACGGTATCCAAGCCAACCTTACCTGCTCGTGAGGCACGTTTATAACCACAAACGAGGCTCTAACTCCCATCAATCCTGATTGGGCCAGAGTCGTGGGAATTGGCCCAAATCCCTCCATATGAATCCCTACCCGATCGATGTGAGAATCTTTGGAATAGGCCTATATCCAGCAGTGAACCTATATCGGCTGTAGATGAATACTTTTTAATGTTTTAGTATTTCGTAAAAAGTTTAAACATTTGAAGTTAATGAATAAAAAGTTTACTAAAACAGTTATTATGTATACGTTTTTTTAATAATAATATATCTACCATTAGAAATATTCTTTTTAAACGTTACCTGACGTATCAATTAGTGCCGTCTGTAGATAACACGACATACCTATAAATACGCAAGGAAGTTTGCTTAGTTAAACACATTACGCTTGCCGCACATTACATGTCCATTAGTAAGAAAGAATTAATATTATTACAAATACAAATAAATCACATGAGACGGACAGAAGACATATTTTTATTATTACTTCGACACTCTTATAAAAAAAGGGCGACGAGGGATCCTATCCAATCTATATATACATAGGAGATATCCGAAGATTTATTAACTTATCACGAGATCTCGGAATTTATTAGAAGTAAATACTAAAAATTGGTTAGAGATATTGTTTCTGTCATTTACAGGTCATTAAGAATGGATTCTACAAAATCTTTTTTTTGAAGGGACTTCCTGGGGTATTAATAACAGGAAGGTACGCGGCGGCGGTAATATTTCCGGAAAATTTAACAACACGTCTATATACATATACAACATAAATATAAAAGTTTTAACTGTATATTGAATATTTTCCTTATATATATATTTTCACAAATATCTTACTATATATATTATTAATTGTTTATTTTATTTAGTGTGAAAGCAACTGCATTTATTATAGTATATATAAATGACATACATCTACATAGTCTGTAAATGGTGTCAGCTATATTAGTTATTCTGAGTAAAGTTTATTTTGATATTTATCGGTATGTATACACAATATAATCATCATTATCATGAAATATTTTTACTAACATAACTCTCACTTCTACTACACAAGATATTTACAATGAGGCCATGAACCGCAAAGTGTGATCGTTCAGAATACTCCAGCTCTCGTATGATGATAACCCGAACAGCGATATTGTAAGGGCGGCAACAACGAAATGAGGGTGGGTTGCTTGTGTTTGAAAATATCCTGTCACAAACCAAACTCAACTGTGGTTCCGGAATCAATATGATCTACCAGGGAACTTCCCTGTCACTAGACAACTGCTCAACCACTGCGACATGAAGGCAGTTAAATAAATAAAGGTGCCGCGGAGAATCGTGGTTAGGTATTCCTAATTATAAACATTACGCAAGTATTACTAGTCATCAGATGTTAACGTAAACACATACATAAAGTTAACAAACATACTACTATGTAGTAAAACTATATTTTATGGAATTTATCGCGTTTATATAAACATCAAAACCGTTATAGAAAACCTTCCGAGTTCAACTGTTTGCTCAATTCGATCTATGTAAAAAAGTTAAAAGGTCTAGACGTGTCTATTTCTATTATTAGACGATTTCACCTGATAGTAAGTGATACGTCATCTCATAATGCGGCAATAGTTAGTATGGTATGCGTCAGACATTTATCAGACGATCTCGTTTACAAAATGCCTGAAGATATTTTCCTCTGTATATAAGACTAGTCGACCGGAGACAGTCTAAGTAGGTACCACCGCAGTGACTATTGCAGCCAACAAACAGTACTCTGCAAACATTACTTTGTTCCGGTTTGGAAGGCGTTGTAGCTAGTGAAATTACTGGAGTAATATGACTTAACATCTGAAGTCTTAAGGCGATGAGCGCAATGTGGTGCTGTATCATCCTAACTAGCGCCACGTTGTTATGGGCAGGAGTATAGATTACTATCAAGTAGACAGTCGTTACCTTCGTTGAATAAAAAAAATATTTAATCACCTTGTAATACCATCGACAAGGATCCTTCTAGTGATGGCGGTGGTGATGGGGAAACCTTATCAAGTACAACTTTATTCGGTTGTATCGCAAACTTACGTAAGATATCTGTAAGATTATATAAAATTAATTATTCCTCATTACATATCGTCGCGTCCGCCTAGCACGTTAACAGTTTATTGATGGTAATGTCGATGGTCACCACCCGAAAGTGCTCGTTGCATAACGAACCCACTTTCCTTTTATTTGTCGCTTGATCCGTCCTCAACATTTTTACAAATAAGTTATAGGATAAACTTAACTTTATCTTGTTTTATTTATTTAAACAATAAATCTTAATATGTTATCTGTTGTCTTTGGATAGGGCTTCCCCTGTAGATCCACACTTCTCTTCTTGGCTTTCCAAAACCATTTTGTTGTCTGTCTGTCTTCTCATTGTCTACTCTGTCTCCCTTTTCTTCTTTTGCTATCTCTTGATTGTCATTCTGTAATAACTTTCGTCTATTTTTTCTAGTTTCTCCTAGTATGTATCCTATCCACCGCCATTTTTGCCTTTTTAAACAATTTCGTTATACACTAATTCTCCAAACTATGCACATATATTAAAAAACAAAACGTTAGATACTGTAATATTATGATTAGATTACTTCATGAATAATTCTTCATAAATTGACCACCACACTTCAGTTTAAAGTAGTCACTTCAAGGTAATGATGATGATTAGATTCTTACAACATGAAATGCTCAGGAAAGAGAACAAACCAATACAATCTCAACTTAAAATCACCACCAGATTGTCCACCAATTGCTACAGAGTTCTAAGTTACTTTGACCATATTGCCCGGAGACCACTAGATAATCTGGATAGGCTGGATGTAGTAGGAAAGATTGAGGGCAAGAGATCACAGGGTCGATCGCCTACTCGATGATCCGAACTGATACAGATGATCTTAAGCACCAACATTCCGAATGTCCTGAGACATGCCTAGATCGGAGCGGTGTGAAGGCAGCTTGTTGACGCTTCATTAAGAGCATGTCAGGACAAGTACGACCTTTAGTAAAATGAAATATACTGAGATAAATATAGCTCACTTATACTTAGTCCTATACGTATTGAAGAGACAGGTTCGATCCTACATAAGCTTTAACTTCCGGTGAAGGAGAATACCGTGAGAAAACAGAAATGTTCGAAGAACAGGATCCGTGGATCAGTCAGGTGGACAAATGATATTAACTTTCTCCTAGTGAGGAAACTCCTCGAATCCCCGTAGTGGAGAATATTAATGAAGCTGAAAACATTATTAAAACTCCAAGCTGTATTTTTAGACACTTCAGGGTCAGACTTACAAAAACTTAATACTTAATAATAAGTTAAAAGGATGTAGTCTCGCTCCAACATCATATGCTATTTCCAAGTAGTAACAATTAGTAAATTTTTTTGTTGATATCTAATTTCTAACAAAAGATCGTTTTTGTTTGCGGTTTAGATCTCGGTACGTTTGTTGATTATTTCAACGAACAGGTAAACGAAGAACAGGCAAATATGACTAGACTGTATATATCTATATATATTAGGTTGGCAAATATCTCCCTTCCGCCTTTTTGTCTTTTGAATTTCGCGGCTATGTACAAAGCGTTACAGAGCTCGTATCTGGCAATACTATACATAATTTGAAAGGTCTTGACATAACCTACAAAACGACGCTATGCATAATTAGTTTGGATATTGCGTTCAACAGTTATAGACGTGTAAACATGCGAGTTCACTAACGCCGAATTTGCGCTATTTTACAGTTTTCCTTCGTTAAAGGCAAATCCGCTAGAGAAACGTTCCGTGAGATTAATGGTGTTTTGGGGAATGGTACTCTATCACGTCGAACCGCGGAGGAATGGTTTCGACGATTCAGAACCGGTGAAAACGACACCATGGATAAGCCAGCCGGCGGAAGACCTGTGACGACAAATACCAATCAAATCATGGACTACATCGAGTTAGACCGGCATGTGGCATCTCGTGACATCGCCCAGGAGATGGGAGTTAGTCACCAAACCATTTTAAACCATCTGCAGAAGGCTGGATACAAAAAAAAGCTTGATGTTTGGGTGCCGCATGATTTGACGCAAAAAAACCTTTTGGACCGAATCAACGCCTGCGATATGCTGCTGAAACGGAACGAACTCGACCCATTCTTGAAGCGGATGGTGACTGGCGACGAAAAATGGATCACATACGACAATATCAAGCGAAAACGGTCGTGGTCGAAGGCCGGTGAATCGTCCCAAACAGTGGCCAAGCCGGGATTGACGGCCAGGAAGGTTTTGCTGTGTGTTTGGTGGAATTGGAAGGGAATCATCCACTATGAGCTGCTCCCATATGGCCAGACGCTTAATTCTACCATCTACTGCGAACAACTGGACCGCTTGAAGCAGGCGATCGACCAGAAGCGTCCAGAATTGGCCAACAGGAAGGGTGTAGTGTTCCACCAGGACAACGCCAGACCACACACTTCGTTGATGACTCGTCAGAAGCTACGGGAGCTCGGATGGGAGGTTTTATCGCATCCACCATATAGCCCGGACATAGCGCCAAGTGATTACCACCTGTTCCTGTCCATGGTGAACGCCCTTGGTGGTGTAAAGTTGAACTCAAAAGAGGCTTGTGAAAAGTGGCTGTCCGAGTTCTTCGCAAATAAGGAGGGGGGCTTCTACGAGGGAGGTATTATGAAGTTGCCGTCTAGATGGAAACAGATTATCGAACAAAACGGCGCATATTTGAACTAAATCCGATCACTGTAACACTTTTTATAAAGCATTGAATAAAGAGCAAAAAAGCGGAAGGGAGATATTTGGCAACCTTATATATATATGTATATAATGAAAACGGATTTTGTTGGTTCGTCAATCACGTGAAAACTAGTGAACGTATCGAAAAGGGAACATGAGCATTCTACGCGGAAAGATTTGTAGATGGAGATCCCATCACAATACATATATATATATATATTGTGATACGACTGAATATATCCGTCTCGTCCATGTCATTGAGACCGGAAATCGACGTGACAAAGTTAATATTTGTAAGATAGTCTTATGTAAGGTTTTAATGAATCAGTGTGTTCAGACATTTTGTTTGGTCTCATCGGATTTCATCACAGCTTGATTACGCCAGGAGATATGACGCTGATGCGGTATACAGCAGTGATGAAGCTAATATCAAAATGAACCTACTGCTGGTAGGTCTGTTGCTGGAGACCGTCTAGGTACCACCGCAGTAACTTCTATTGCAGCTGACAAACAACAGCTGATAACCACAATGTGGTGCAGTGTATACCATCCTAACCAACGCCACTTTGTTATGGTCAGGCGTACCACTTACCATCAAGTGAACATACCGCTAACCTCATCGCTTCGTTGAATAAAAAAAATCTTTCTTCTCTCCGATTGTTTGATATCAACGTCTTATATATCATTACACTACGAAGCCAGTTGAGCTCTCACTTCCTGATGATTGAACTTTGAAGATTCGTATAATAAAAAAAATAACATATCTTCTTCCTGCTGCTCTTTTCCCAGCTGTGGGGTCGGCACAGTATGTACTTCTCTTCCATATCCCTCTATCAGCCGTCATATCAGAATTCACACTCTTCTCACACATGTCATCTTTCACGCAATCCATCCACACTTTCTTCGGTCTTCCTCTACCCTTACAACAATCCACTTTCATTCTCATTAATTTCTTTGAATCAGTCCTTCATCCCTCTGCACAACATGCCCGCACCACGCTAACCACTTGCTCCTCAATTCCTCTGTCACTGGAGCAACTTTCAGACTCCCTCTGATATACTCATTCAATGGTCAATGGAAAAATAAAGAATGATGGTAAATGACAAAGAAAGTTAAGGCCCTGACCCAAAATACGCAGGGGAATGAGTAAAAAATATTACATTAGTTATTGAGAAACATCAATTATAATACAATGATACTTTCGTAACGTTTAATTCGGCACAAGAGTGGTATTGTTTATAAACAATAGCTTCTTCGAACAAATCGATCCTTTAGGTCATTAGGTCATCTAATTCAGCTTGACGCTAATTCATCACCGCTGGTAGTAAGGTCTTAATTATTTACACTAGAAATAAAATTACTATTGATAGGTCTCAGCAGCAGCAGACCGTCCATGTAGGTACCACCGCAGCGCCTATTGCAGTCAACAAACAGTATTGTACAAACATTACTGTGTTCCGATTTGAAGGGCGCTGTAGCTAGTGTAATTACTGGGGTAACGAGAGTCATTGGACTCGCTTTAACATTAACTTCACCACGCCAACAGATATGACGTTGATGCGATATACAGCAGTGATGAAGTTACTATATATATAATAGGGGGACCGGAAAGTAATGTCGTTTCTGCGCATGCCAATACTTGATTGTCATTTGTCAGCTCATTGTTTTGTTCAGAGGCGTACCAAAGACATTGTGAGGTTATAGTGATTTCTTTACTTATAGACAATTGAATTACAATTTTTTTTTGTAATTTTGGGTAAAATGGCCAGCCAAATACCAGAAGAGGTACACATCCGGCATTGCATGCTCTTTGAGTTTCGCAAGGGAAATAACGCAACAGTTGCTACCAAAAACATTTGCGATGTTTATCCAAATGCACTGGACATTCGTAAATGCCAAAGGTGGTTTTCCAAGTTCAAATCGGGTAATTTTGATCTTTCCGACTCGTATCGATCAGGAAGACCATCAGCGTTAGACAACGACGTGTTAAGGGCGGAAGTGGAAGCAAATCCGTGTCAGACGATCGAGGAATTGTCAAACAGTCTCAACAAACCTTGGTCGACCATCCAAGAACATTTGAAGCAGATTGGAAAAGTAAGCAGAGCAGGTGTTTGGGTCCCGCATAATCTGTCCGAACAGAATAAGGCTAACCGATCAATCACATGCAACTTATTGCTTCAACGACACAACACAGAAGCGTTTTTTGATCGCTTGATCACAGGAGATGAGAAATGGGTCCTGTATGATAACCCAAAACGCAAAAGGCAGTGGCTCTCTCCAAATGAAATCCCTCGGAGTACTGCTAAGCCAGGTTTACACCCCAAAAAAGCGCTTTTGTGTGTTTGGTGGAGTATTCGCGGCATTGTTCATTTTGAATTACTGAAACCTGGAGAAACTGTTACTGCAGACCTCTACAGCGAACAATTGCAGCGAGTCAATCAATCTTTAATTGAAAAGTGGCCAGCGATTGTCAACCGAAAAGGCGTCATTCTCCAACATGACAATGCAAGACCGCACTGCGCAAGGCGAATTCTAGAAAAAATTAATGAATTGGGGTGGGAGGTGCTGCCTCATCCACCATATTCGCCCGATGTTGCACCATCGGATTTCCACTTATTCCGAGCGCTGCAACACTTTTTAAGTGGCAAAACATTTGCAAATTTGGATGATATCCAAAATGCCATCTCTAGATATTTTGCCGAAAAACCAATTAATTTTTATCGATCAGGGATTGAAAATTTACTCACTAGATGGCAAAAGGTTATTGACAATGATGGGGAATACATCATTGATTAAAAATAAAGACTCGTTAAAAATGTATGTGTTTGTATTTAGCGTAAGAAAACGACATTACTTTCCGGTACCCCTAATATGAAGCTAATATCAAAACAAACCTACTGTTCTGCTACTAGCTCCTATTACCGATAAACAGTACTGTGCAAATATTACCGTGTTCCGGTTTAAAAGGCGCTGTAGCTGTTGAAATTTTGGGGTAACGCGATTCAACATATCATAAGCCGACGAGCGCAATGTGATGCTGCTTATATCATCTTAACTATCGCCACGTTGTTATTGGCAGGCGATCACATAAAATCAAGTGAACGTCTTACCTATACCGTCGGTTCATTGAATACAAAAAAAAATTGCAATTCTTCGCTTATATTAGGGGGACCGTAAAGTAATGTCGTTTTCTTACGCTAAATACAAACACATACATTTTTAACGAGTCTTTATTTTTAATCAATGATGTATTCCCCATCATTGTCAATAACCTTTTGCCATCTAGTGAGTAAATTTTCAATCCCTGATCGATAAAAATTAATTGGTTTTTCGGCAAAATATCTAGAGATGGCATTTTGGATATCATCCAAATTTGCAAATGTTTTGCCACTTAAAAAGTGTTGCAGCGCTCGGAATAAGTGGAAATCCGATGGTGCAACATCGGGCGAATATGGTGGATGAGGCAGCACCTCCCACCCCAATTCATTAATTTTTTCTAGAATTCGCCTTGCGCAGTGCGGTCTTGCATTGTCATGTTGGAGAATGACGCCTTTTCGGTTGACAATCGCTGGCCACTTTTCAATTAAAGATTGATTGACTCGCTGCAATTGTTCGCTGTAGAGGTCTGCAGTAACAGTTTCTCCAGGTTTCAGTAATTCAAAATGAACAATGCCGCGAATACTCCACCAAACACACAAAAGCGCTTTTTTGGGGTGTAAACCTGGCTTAGCAGTACTCCGAGGGATTTCATTTGGAGAGCGCCACTGCCTTTTGCGTTTTGGGTTATCATACAGGACCCATTTCTCATCTCCTGTGATCAAGCGATCAAAAAACGCTTCTGTGTTGTGTCGTTGAAGCAATAAGTTGCATGTGATTGATCGGTTAGCCTTATTCTGTTCGGACAGATTATGCGGGACCCAAACACCTGCTCTGCTTACTTTTCCAATCTGCTTCAAATGTTCTTGGATGGTCGACCAAGGTTTGTTGAGACTGTTTGACAATTCCTCGATCGTCTGACACGGATTTGCTTCCACTTCCGCCCTTAACACGTCGTTGTCTAACGCTGATGGTCTTCCTGATCGATACGAGTCGGAAAGATCAAAATTACCCGATTTGAACTTGGAAAACCACCTTTGGCATTTACGAATGTCCAGTGCATTTGGATAAACATCGCAAATGTTTTTGGTAGCAACTGTTGCGTTATTTCCCTTGCGAAACTCAAAGAGCATGCAATGCCGGATGTGTACCTCTTCTGGTATTTGGCTGGCCATTTTACCCAAAATTACAAAAAAAAATTGTAATTCAATTGTCTATAAGTAAAGAAATCACTATAACCTCACAATGTCTTTGGTACGCCTCTGAACAAAACAATGAGCTGACAAATGACAATCAAGTATTGGCATGCGCAGAAACGACATTACTTTCCGGTCCCTCTATTACTTTGGCATCTTGATATTTCTATTTTTGTAACCTGAAAACCTTTACTCTCAAAGTTCATTATTTTTTTATGTAATTAAGCGTCAAGAGGAGCAAAACGACCACCTGATAATAAGTGATACGCGCCTATAACAACGTGACGCTAGTTGAGATGGTATGCACTGCACCAGATTGCGCTCGTCGCATGAGATACGATATTGAGTCACCTTTCTCAATAATTACACTAACTACAGCGCCTTTCAAACCGGAACACAGTAATGTTTACACACTACTGTTCAGCTGTAGAAATAGGCTTCATACATTTAGGAATAATAATAGACCATGTACTTCAAAAATATTTATTTTTCAGCCATGATTGTCGCAGAATATTGGCGAGCTGATTACTTGTACTGGATGCTTCCTCTGATAATAGCGCTCGGTTTTCTCATCATCCTTGCCATTTCCGGTCTACTTTTCGCTATAAGAGTATACGCTCAATATACATGCGGTATATTCAAATCGACGACCAAGATGGACGGGAAGACCGTAGTTATAACTGGATGTACCAGCGGCATCGGTAAGGAGACGGCGCTGGAGCTGGCGAAGAGAGGAGCGAAGGTCATCATGGCGTGTAGAAATGTTGATGCTGCAGAGAAAATTAAAGGTGTGTATGTCGACGTGGAGATCTTTGGGGGAGGCCTATGTCCAGCAGTGGACCTCTATCTGATCTATCTATAGATGATGATGATGATATATAAAAGGTTGTCAAATATCTCCCTTCCGCTTTTTTGCTCTTTATTCAATGCTTTATAAAAAGTGTTACAGTGATCGGATTTAGTTCAAATATGCGCCGTTTTGTTCGATAATCTGTTTCCATCTAGACGGCAACTTCATAATACCTCCCTCGTAGAAGCCCCCCTCCTTATTTGCGAAGAACTCGGACAGCCACTTTTCACAAGCCTCTTTTGAGTTCAACTTTACACCACCAAGGGCGTTCACCATGGACAGGAACAGGTGGTAATCACTTGGCGCTATGTCCGGGCTATATGGTGGATGCGATAAAACCTCCCATCCGAGCTCCCGTAGCTTCTGACGAGTCATCAACGAAGTATGTGGTCTGGCGTTGTCCTGGTGGAACACTACACCCTTCCTGGTGGCCAATTCTGGACGCTTCTGGTCGATCGCCGGCTTCAAACGGTCCAGTTGTTCGCAGTAGATGGTAGAATTAAGCGTCTGGCCATATGGGAGCAGCTCATAGTGGATGATTCCCTTCCAATCCCACCAAACACACAGCAAAACCTTCCTGGCCGTCAATCCCGGCTTGGCCACTGTTTGGGACGATTCACCGGCCTTCGACCACGACCGTTTTCGCTTGATATTGTCGTATGTGATCCATTTTTCGTCGCCAGTCACCATCCGCTTCAAGAATGGGTCGAGTTCGTTCCGTTTCAGCAGCATATCGCAGGCGTTGATTCGGTCCAGAAGGTTTTTTTGCGTCAAATCATGCGGCACCCAAACATCAAGCTTTTTTTTGTATCCAGCCTTCTGCAGATGGTTTAAAATGGTTTGGTGACTAACTCTCATCTCCTGGGCGATGTCACGAGATGCCACATGCCGGTCTAACTCGATGTAGTCCATGATTTGATCGGTATTTGTCGTCACAGGTCTTCCGCCGGCTGGCTTATCCATGGTGTCGTTTTCACCGGTTCTGAATCGTCGAAACCATTCCTCCGCGGTTCGAAGTGATAGAGTACCATCCCCCAAAACACCATTAATCTCACGGAACGTTTCTCTAGCGGATTTGCCTTTAACGAAGGAAAACTTTAAAATAGCGCGAATTTCGGCGTTAGTGAACTCCATGTTTACACGTCTATAACTGTTGAACGCAATATCCAAACTAATTATGCATAGCGTCGTTTTGTAGGTTATGTTAAGACCTTTCAAATTATGTATAGTATTGCCAGATACGAGCTCTGTAGCGCTTTGTACATAGCCGCGAAATTCAAAAGACAAAAAGGCGGAAGGGAGATATTTGACAACCTATTATATAAATATATATGCAATTTTTTTGATATATGTATAACAAAAATTGCATTTGATGATTATATGATGACAATGAATGTGTTGAAAGATTAGTTTCTTTTTATTTTATTGTTACTAGCAAAAATTAAATTAAACAGTTGTCCTGCGACCATCAGAGATATAGAGACATATTTATAATAGAATCATTAAAGAGATTTTATCTCAAAGTCTATATCTATTAATTAATTAGTCAATTAAGAATAACGTTTAATTAATTGAATAAATTATAGACTTTCACTAGTTGCTGATGTTGTAAGGCGTTAATTGGGTTAGTTCTTAATCAAAGTAATAGTCGCGTACAACATGCAGTTGTACAAACAATTATCTGTTATATGGTATTATAACATAATCCCCCTTATGTACCCCTACACACGACGGCCCCTGCTGACTGAAGGTCGTGGGAAGCCCCTAGATGCGGACAGCATAAGACCGATCGATGTGGAGATCTTTAGGGGAAGCCCATGTCCAGTAGTGGACGATTATCGGCTGATGATGATGATAATGAAATATTACTACAAATTTTTATTCTAGATGAAATCGTCGACACGGCGAAAAACACGAATGTCGTAGTCAAAAAACTGGACCTCAGCGAGTTCGCGTCAATCCGCGAGTTCGCCGAGGACATCAACAAAACGGAGCCCCATCTCGATGTCCTGATCCACAACGCTGGCTACGCTGATCTGTTTAAGAAACGCAAATCAAGCGACGGCATCGAATTGACAATGGCGACTAACCACTATGGCCCGTTCCTGCTGACCCATCTGCTGATAAAGCTGCTGAAGAAATCCACGCCGTCCAGGATAGTGGTAGTCGCTTCCTCGTTGTACCGCATCGGATCTTTTAATACGGATAATCCAAATCCAGTTGACACTTTCCCCGGATATTTATACTACGCGTCGAAGGAAGCGAATATACTGTTCACTAAGGAGTTGGCTCGGCGTTTGGAAGGCACTGGAGTAACAGTCAACTGTCTACATCCAGGGTTGATCGATACCGGGATATGGCGCTCCGTGCCGCGACCTCTCAGCTGGGGCTTCAATCTGATTATCAAAGGTTTCTTTAAAACGCCAGCGCAAGGTTGCCAGACGACAGTAATGCTCGCAGTAGATGAGAATCTACTGAAGACTACTGGAAAATACTTCTCCGATTGTCAGGAGAGTTCGGTGTCCAGCGCCGCTAGTGACATGAAACGTGCGAAGAAGTTGTGGGAGATATCGGAGAAGATGGTCAAATTGGAAGATAACGATCCCAGAATTTAAAGTGTTTAATTCAGTATTTTTAACGTTATTACAAATAGTTTTTAATATTGTAAACATAAATCTATATTTTTTTAATATAGTTTTATTAATAAAGAATAAATTAATAATAAATCTTTGGCTTTGAAATAGTATGTTAATGGTCAATGGTTACCCGTATTTGTCACAACACAGGAAGAATGCTAGAGAGGGGTGTGTGAGCTAGAAAGAGATGAAAGGAGTGTTAAAGAAATCTATGGAGATGGAGTTCCCTGAGAACTGTGCAGTTCAACGATCTCGAAAACTACCATTGCGAGACTTTTAAAGAAAGTATATATTCCAATCCTTAACATCCTTCTAGGGGTAGTGTATCTTTTAAAGATTCCCTCTCCTCCAAATAAAAGTAGGTCTTACATTATCACCTATTTCTAAGAGAACCTCCATTGGTTACTGCTTATTGCGGAAATATTATTGTTAAAATGCATATAACGGTAGAAAAACCCTAACTTTTTGTCTCATGATAATGATCGGTGATGGTATTGTGGGAACACCCCTACTGGCACCTTATTGTTGTATTGCTCGTGGTGAATGTTATGTACAGACATAACATTCACCACGAGCAAAAGGTTTGTTCATCTTATGTTTTTTTTTTATAAACAAGTAACTGTTTAACCTGTTGAAAATATTATTTCGTTTCTCATTATTTTATAGTAATAAAAAAATATAATAGAGTCCAAAAAATCTCTATCACATATATTAAGTCTTCTATGCATTGGTTAATACGCTTGCTTTATAATACAGGGGTCTTTATCATCATCATCATCAGCCGATAGACGTCCACTGCTGGACATGGTTCTCCGCACAAAGATGCCCACATGATCAGGTAGGGATTCATATGGGAGGTTTTTAGCCATTTCCGACCACGCTGGTCAAATGCGGATTAATGGGATGTCTCTTTTAGTGATTAGTAGGGTGCACCACGAGCTGGTGAGGTTGGCTTGGATCCAGCGAACTGTGTGGAAACCCATACACCCGTACATATATTGTTAAGTTAAAATAGTAAAATAAGGTTCTTATTCCCCACCTAGCTTACTATAACTTTCATATTGTCAATGCTTTACTCCGTATACGAGAGCGGTGGTCTTCGGTACGAGCACATCCAAATCGTCATTGTCACTTCACACCGTGAGTAATATTACCATTGCAAGTAAATAATCTTCATCACACTTATTTTCCACAATATTCATCTGAATATGTGAATAAATAAATAAAACAACCGAAATATCAAAAATATTATTATTAATCTACATTACAAGATTTAGTATAGTTCTAATGTAATGGAAATAATGACAAAAAAAAAAAAACATTTTTATGTTCTAGTTATAATAATAGAAAGTATATAAATTCTCTACTACAGTTATTCCTAAAGCTGGCAATTTTAGCAATAATTTAAAACTTAAACTAAATTTTTAGCTTATAAACACATTTGAATACACTAAGTGATTAAACGAATTAATTAATTTTTTAATACAACTAGAAACATACAATATTAATGTTATATAACTTCACATTGACTACAACGTTAAATTTTGCCAGAAATCTGTTATAAACAGAATTTTTATTTATATGGCAACTCTTTCTGCCGAAAAATTATTTCATGAAATGGCGCGAAAATTAATCAAATTTTATACACTATACTATTTTTTTTACGGTATTATTTATAATTTATAAAATATGTATTTATTGAAAGTATTTTCTTTTTGTTATGTTATAATCATTTTCTTCAGCGATATTGATTTTCCTCATGAATTAACCATTCACACAAACTATTTACCATTTTTGTAAATAAATTATGAATTGTGGCAAAAAATTAAATTAAAAAAAAAAAAAACCACAAAAAAGTTTTTATTAAAACAATGTGAAAATTTCCAATATTTTTTTTTTTATAGGAAGGATGGAAAAGTGCGCATAGAGTTCACCTGATGGAAAGTGATCACTGACGCCCATGGACAGTCGCAACAGCACCAGAGACGTCGAGGCTGCGCTGCCCACATTTATATATCCTTAATATTGTCTCTTAAATATTCCTTTAAGGTTTTTTTTGCTATATCCTTATTAATATAAATACATATATCTAAACGAGTCTTGTCGCCTTCCAGCTTTAAAAATATTAATTTCCTATACATTTCCCATAACTTTCTACCATCTCCATCATGGCGATGATCAGAGACTGCGCCAAGACCATTTCTTGGATAGTAATGGAACGAATTCAATCAATCATTTCGCACTGATCTAAGAATGTGTGGTCTACTCCTAATACTGTGCCGAGGCTCTCTCTCGGTCTCCTGGGCCTGTCCTCATCTATATCGAAACAAAAATCATCATAGAAATTGACTGCCGTTCCCGGAAGCCCATCGTAATTTTTATTTATGACGTCTGTTGTTGATAGCCTGCTCGCAGTGTAAACGTTTTCATTAGCAACTTTACAGTTGTTCTCTTTCTCTTCAGCAATTGTGTTGATTTTCTTCGGGGAGTCGAATGATTTCGATGATTCGAACGACGACTGAACAACGTTGGCACGGACCTTCTTAAACCTATTTATGATCTTTTCTAACGAGCTAGTCTTCTTTATAAGTTGCGGATTAGTCTTTGGTGTGTCCGTTCTCATTTCTTGCTCCTTAATCAGTAGTTTGTCTTCATTTTGGGGTTCCCCTAAATCTACATTGCCATTAGTTTCCACTTCCTTAAAATTAACATTATGTAAAATGTCATTCAATCGGTCCTCAGTGTCTTTAGTAATGGTTATTATTGGTTGTTTAGGTGTTTCTATTTTAGCAGTATTAAATTGGTAAACACCTTGCGGTGTACTATGATTACTATCTTTATCTAACTTAGCTATTCCGGAAACATCCAAAATTGAATCCGGTGAGTTCTCCTGCATTATGGATAATTTTCTCGGCCTGCTATTAGCTGTCCTCCGAGTGTCTCTGTTTTCGAATAGGTTCGGCGATGAGTAGCTACGAAACAGTCCACTGCTTTCATTAGAAATGATCGATTCATTGAATAAAGCAAACCGCTGTACATGCCTCGTTGGTCTCTCGGGCTGGTGTTTAAACTTTTTGGAACTGCTCGTTTTCTTGGTTGAAAGTAATCTTGAGATTTGTTGTTTTGTGAATCCAGTGGAGCATTCTGCTATCGTTTCATTCACTTTATTACTGCCATGCGAAATTATTGACAAATTATGAAAGTTTTGAGCGTTGTTAGGCTTGTCGTAAGTGCTGACTTTAGATGACATAAATGTTTTTAAGAAGTCATCTTTGGACAGAGATAAGTGTGTCGTTAGCAGAGTTTTAGTTGGTGGTTTTATAAAATTATAATTTGTCTTCCTCTGCAAATTGAATTGGTGTTTAGACAGACAGAGCGGTGTGAAAGTTTCAAAGTATAATTGCTTGTCATTGTATGATTTAAGTATAGATAAGTCGGGAAGAGGTGGAATTTCCACAGCTTCTCTTGAAAAGGAACCAAAACTGTTTGAAACATTTGGATGTACCTGAAATAAGACGTTAATATAAAAACCTATTAAATAAAGAAGAACATTATCAATCAAAATTTGCATAAAGTTTTAATTAACACATATTATGTAAAAAGAATCACATGCATGATGGTGAAACTTCATTTCATTCATATGTTTATAGAAATATACTCAATGATTAAAGATGCAAATTATGAGATCGTTTCAGAGCTTTAGAAATTCATTATCTGAGATAAAGAATGAAGCCCAACAGTGAATGTGATGGAGGATCACTGTGGACACTTTTTGCACCATCTAGAGGTCATAGAATATTAATAAATGAATAAGGAATTGGTCATCAATATTGCACCCATTAGATGTCAAAGTCGATATCTAGTTATCGTTAGTCATTATCAGACTATCAAGAAGTGCAATGTTCAGCTTCATTAGCTTAGCTTCATTTCCTTTCACAATATTTTGTCCTAGACTGTGAAATTACCACCTCCATTTTTATTGTAATTACTACCAATTATTTTAGAAACTATTGTAGAATATATTTAAAAAAATTGTGTTATAATTGGCACATGCATTTTCATTTCATCTGTGAGAAGTACAGTACATCATTGAATACCACCATTTATCTCATTTCGATGTTAATATTTAAAAAGACATGTGGAAAAGAAACAAATAACCACTAACAGCCTAATCCGTGGGATTTCAATTCCTATTTAAACATTATTATCAAAAATCTGTTATTGCATGATTTATATTAATATAGTAAAAATTCGAAAATTGACTCCTTGGCCACATCAATCACCAAAGGCTTACTCTTTTATTTTTACCTTCAATGGTCACATTCATATGTGACATCATGTGAAAAAAAATCAAGATTTTATGGATACATTGGGTTGATTGAATTTGAAATAAGCACCTACTTATATTTTTTGTGGAAGTCAGGTGTTAACTGGTTATAATGTCATCATCGTTACCCACCAACTAATAACACAGATTGTAAAACTGTAAGCTACGTCGACCAAAAGTCACTCACCTCTTAGCATGAGCTTCCAGCAGTGTCTCATTATGTTAATAGTGTCACAGAATTGCATTATAGTTACAACACAGTTATGTAAGTTAATTAAATATTTTGGTTTTAACAACACAAAACTTACATGCTCTAAATACAAATCTAAGTCAATAGGATATTTTACTTCATTTACAATAATAAAGTAAATCTTATCTTACCTGAATCTTTGATTCAACATTTGAAACTCTCTCAGTAATCATTTTCATTGCTGTGGTGATCTCTGTGTACTTCTCTACACCATTTCCTAAGTATTCATTAAATTTAAATATTTCATCACCAATTTCATTGTTTTTTAGAATATAAGAAATAGCTATAAGAAAACTGCGAATTAAGTTGGGCAAGTTCAGTTGACCACTTTTATCTATGTTCTTCAGAATAAATTTCTGTTCGCTATTAACAAATTGCTGAAGTTCTTTTGTACAAATTTTATCTGTCTGAGGATTATATTCCATTGTGAATAGACTTCTGTCTATTTCTCCGGTATGCCTGCCAATGAACTCTTTACTATTCTCTAAGGCAGCTCTACCAGAGTTTAATAGAGGTATTATTAAACTATTCCAATTCATTTCAATATTCCTTATTAAATTATCAGTCTCTGTTAGATATATATCAAAAATCTTACATGGCTCTTTAACATCCTTAATCTTTAATAGTTCCTGCTTAATCTCTTCATTAGGCTGATATTTTGTAATGAAAGTATCAACTAAATCATTTATATATTTATGAGGATCTATTTCCTGTAATGTAGCCTCCATTATTGCTGTTCTATTTCTTATTAATTCAGCAATTTTCTCTAATGAATTTCGTTTCGTAATAATGTGAGAAAAGTTAGCAACTATTTTTTGCATTTCATTGTCTACATGATCCAGGAAACCGTCTTCATTAGTATTTTTATATTTCAGTGTTATTTCGTTATACGTAGATTTCTGGCACTTATTCATTTTAAACAGTAATAAACGCTGTAAAGCAAATTGGGAAAGTTGAAATATAAGCATCGTTACCTTGAAACAACCAGGATTCACAAGGTACGACGACATTATAGGAGAGAGGAGTCCTTTACTACTATGCTCGCTTATAAAATTTGATAAATCACTTCTATATGCTTTTTCAGTCTTAGTATCGAACAAAGGCCATGATAACTTTGTGGCTGAGTTCGGGTCGATAATATTGACCAAATAGTACGAAAGATGATTGAATTGATATTGGGTTGGCTTATCTAGACCATTTTCTTTAAATAAGTGTCGATGTAGCTCTGACGACATTGAATGGAGCCTATTTAAAATCCCCAGGTTCAATAATGTTTCTTTTTTAAGCGTCACTACTAAATCTCTTTGCTTTACGATTGACGCCATGTTTATACTTTAAACACACTGCACACATTAAATATTCATTTTATACATTTTTTATATTGATGAAAACTACTTAATTTATAAGAAAAAACATGTTTTCAAATTTTTCAATTTAAATATATCTTGTCAAACGATTCCGTTAGACTACTTTTCTTTTTTCACTGCAAGGCAAAGAAATACAAATTTCTTCCAAAACAAAAAATGTTTAATGTAATCGTCCAACCATTTAAAATTTAATTATATATCGTTTTAAACAATTTTTTAAATATAAATAATGAAATTAGTTTCAATGCTTAGCCTAAAAGTATTAAAAGCGTTAAAATTCAATTACTGATTTATCACAGCTTCTAATTTTGATAAATTTCTTATTCTAATAATAAATACATGTTTTATAAAAAAATTTGATTAAGTTTACCTTTAATGTATTAATATTTTAGTCAATTGCATGTTTTATTATTCATATCATTAAAATTAATTTCAGAACGAAAACGTTTCCATAACCTCAAATTGTTGTAAACTGTTAGTAGCGCAGGGGGTTAAACAAAACACACGTGTTTTGTTTCCCCTAACATTTTTTTATGGCTGCCTAATATTTAATGTTTTACAATGGTAATTATACTTGCGTTATTTAATCTAGATATGGGTTATATCATATTTCTTAACATTTTGTATTTTCAGAGTAAACTGTTCGTCTTGTACGAGCATAGCGCGGGGTTCGCCCTTTTTCGTGTGGCGGAATTCGAAGAACTGGCTGCATTTTTGCCTCAAGTTGAGGAATCAGTGACAGACTTACAAAGGTTTAATTCCGTGGTCACTTTAATTGCATTTCAGCCTTTTAAATCTGCTGTGGTTGCTTTAGAAAACATTAACGCTATATCTGAAGGTTAGTAATGATTTCCATACATTAATAATGTAAGCAATACAATACAAATGAATAGCATACAATATTTTTATATCGAGTTTTGATAAGGCTTATGTACAGCAGTGGACCTTAATTTGTATAAAATAAGCCATAAAATTGAATGATAATGAAGCGTTTATATTTGAGAAATTCAGCAAAATATAACATTTTTAACAGGTATTGTACCAGACGATCTTAACTTGTTCCTTGAGGGAGGCTTGCCCAAACGTAAGAAAAGATCGAAATGCACACTTGGTGTGGCCGACCCGAAGCTAGGTGCAGCCATCAGCGAGGCATTGGAAATACCATGCTCACATACTGGTGCTGTACCAGAGATACTTAGAGGTACTTTTAAATATTATTAATATATATTGTGGCTGCTAAGTTATGGAAATTAATTTGTAATTTTGTTATCTGTTAATTGTATTTATTCAAAACCATTTTGATAGTGTTCATTAGATATTGAACCATCACAGTGATATATGAAAATAAATTTTTCATGAGATATTTTAATCATTATTTTAGAAATGTCCAATATAAGTAATAAAAGGAGCAAAAAGATCACCTAGTGGGAAGTGATACACATGCATATAAGAATGTGTCCCTAGTTAGAAGGAACACTTTGCTCTTGAGACATAACATGTTAAATATTGTTATCCCACTAAGTTTGCCAACCACAACATCCTATAAACCAGAGCACAATAATTTTTGCTTACTACAGATTGGCAGCAGAAACAGGAGTTGCACCTACCACCAGTTGTAGTTTTTATATTTTACATTATAATACAAAATTTTTTCACAGGAGTCCGTTTCCATTTCCATGCTCTCATCAAAGGTCTGACACTGAAAGCATGCAGTGTTGCACAACTTGGTTTGGGACATTCTTACTCCCGTGCCAGAGTCAAATTCAATGTTCACCGAGTAGATAATATGATAATACAGTCAATAGCACTGTTAGATCAACTTGATAAAGACGTCAACACCTTTTCAATGAGGATCAGGTAATGAAGAAATGATTTTCAATTACATATCTTAAGTTTTATTGTATAAAAAATCTGTTCCAGTATAATTAACAAGTAGCCGATCGCTGTGGAGTCCATGTTTAAATAAAGAAATTAAATCTAAATTATATTCGCTTTGTGGGGAATATTACATTATATACAAAGATATAAAAATATGTATATACTCACATGTTTGATTTTAACATCTTGAATCATTACATGCAGATTAATCATCATCATCATGAACTTGGGAACCTCCATTGCGAGGCAGTACAGGCTTCTCCCTAAAATTTCTTCTAACACACACAATGTAATATTTTTTTTTAATGCCATATTTATAATTTAGTAATCTGTTTTATACAGAGAATGGTACTCCTACCATTTCCCAGAGCTGGTCAGCATTGTGCCAGATAACCATCTTTATACCAAGTGTGCGGAGTTCATCAAAGATAGGAAGTCATTATCGGAGGAGTCCTTGGAGCCGTTAACTGAGATCTTAGGCGACTCGGAGAAGGCACAAGCTATCATTGATGCTTCAAAGATGTCCATGGGCATGGACATTTCTCCGGTGGATTTGATCAATATACAAATGTTTGCCGGAAGAGTTGTGGCACTCAGTAATTACAGGTAATATATGTTATTTATTATCTGACTCTTTGATATTTTATTTGTGGTTGACTGTCTTTGACTATCATCTTGCTGATATTGGTGATTTTGCGATGTCACTCTCCTAACTGCGCTTTTAGTAACTAAAATCCAATTCACATGTCTATCTTTATTTAATACAGTACCATTATATGATGTTAAGGGTGGTCAACATTTAAATAGTATATCACCACCATCAGCTCAATCTCAGATAATTATATCTATAGAGTGTTGTTGTCTCCTTCTACCGATTGCATATTCTCAATACAAACATGAAAGGAATCCTTTAATGTAATGAATGAATGTTGAATAGGAAACAAATAGCGGAGTACCTCCACACAAAGATGACCTCGGTGGCACCGAACCTGACAATTCTTATAGGGGATCAAGTTGGCGCGAGACTTATATCTAAGGCGGGCTCTCTCACCAGCCTTGCTAAATACCCAGCTTCTACATTACAGATTTTAGGTAAGTTACAGATATTAAAGCAATCTTTAGTGTGCTCATTTAAATTTTTACCTCTGCAGCGCTCATTGTAGCCGACAAACAGTACTGTGTATATATTATTAAATATATATTATTATTTATATATATATTATGAAAGTGGAGGAAGCGAGAGAGGTGTGCCACAATCGTAGCAGGTGGAGAGAGGTGGTCTCTGCCTACCCCACTGGAAACGAGACATGATGTATATGTATGTATGTAAACATTATTGTGTTCCGGATTGAAGGTTGCTGTAGCTAGTGTAATTACTGCGATAATGAGACTACATCTTGTCTCAAGGCGACGATCGTAATATGGTGTATATCATCCTAATTAACGCCACGTTGTCATGGGCAGGTGTATCACGTATCATCAGTTGAAAGTCCCGCTTGTCTGGTTGCTTAATTGAATTAAAAAAAAAATATCTCTGCAGGTATTATTGAGTTGGCAAAGAGCTATATGAAGACATTACTGTGTTACTTGGTCTGAAGGATGTTGCAGCTAGTGTAATTATTGGAGTAACAGGGCTTCATATCTTGAGACAGCACTTTGGCGATGTGCATAATACCCTGCGGTGTCTATAACCCTATCTGGTGTCATGTTAGTCAGGTGTATCACTTGTGTGGGTACTCCTACTGAGCTAACAATTACATCAATATCCTATTCATCTCTCTGTTTTTGCATTATTACATGAAATACCCTATTCAGGTGCTGAAAAGGCTCTGTTCCGAGCCCTGAAGACCCGTTCCAACACACCAAAGTACGGGTTACTATATCACTCCACGTTCATCGGCCGAGCTGGGCTTAAGAATAAGGGTCGCATCAGTAGGTACTTAGCCAATAAGTGCTCCATTGCGTCCAGAATTGACTGCTTCTCCGGTGAGTATATTGAACACCAAAAAAGATGACTTCTTTTAATCATTGCTTTTAAAGTTCTGTGGAGATCGAACCTGTGCCTCCTTAAACGCGTACGACCACCCTACAAACTGAGCTATCACTGTCAAGTTATGCACATCTTGATCTACCGCAGAAGCAATCTTTTGTGTGTAATAAAAATGTGCTAAAGCATCAGCATGAGATGCATATGCACTCAGTCATTGTGATTGTGTGTTGAATCAAAGCTACATGTTTACTAGTTAATTAGTGCCCAGCTGTGGGCATCTTCCAGCTGGTAATGAATGAATGTGATGAAACACAAAATGTTATAAAACAATCCAATAGATATAAAACTAGGTGACGATCAGTTGAATATCTTTGTCTGTGTTTAATTGGATAAAAAAAAAAATCATGTATAAAGGGTAGTTAAGCAACTTTTCTATATAACTATTTTCCAGAAACCCAAACAACTATATTCGGTGAGAAACTCCGTCAGCAAGTTGAAGACAGATTGAAGTTCTACGAAACTGGTGACATACCATTGAAGAACATCGACGTAATGAAGCAAGCGATGGAGGAGGTTCTACAGCAGGAGCAAGAGGCAGAAGCCAGCGCCAAGAAGAAGAAAAAGAAGAGGAAGTCGAAGAAAGAGGACGAGCCAATGGATGAGGACTGACATCCATAGACATCTAGCGCCTTCAAGATTTTGCAATTTGAATGTAATTTTGATAGTTTAAGTTTACCATAGACAATACAGTGGCATAACCAATCATATGGCACAGATACAAAATACAATTTTTTTAAAAAATTGATTGGTAAATGTATAATTAATCTGCAAATTTTTTAAACAATAGTTTAATACTTATCTTGTGACTAAGACTAAATAAGGGTTGAAACACTAGACTTAAGTATAACACTAATAAAACATGAAAAAAGAAATACATTGTTTTTAATTTCACCTACATTAGTGTTTAAGTGCTTGCATTGTTAACTCGGAGGTCACTGGTTTGGAACCGTGGCATGTGTTAAGTAGTTCAGATGTAATTAGATTTATCGGAACTAGTTAGTAAATCCGCCCCTGTGCCTCAGAGTCCCAGCTGTCAACATGAGTCGAAACATTCTAAGCACCTTTAATCAATTAAAGCCTCGTCGTCACCCATGCGAAATTAAGGTCGTGTCAAGAACTTACTGGTGGTAGGTTCCTGAAGCTGGAGACCGTCTAGGTAGGTACCACCGCAGCGCCTACAGCAACCGACAAACATTGTGTAAACATTACCGTGTTCTGGTTTGAAGGGCGCTGAAGCTAGTATGATTACTAGGATAACGAGATCTTATATCTCAGTTCGCAACCTGCGAGTTGAGACATAAGATCTCGTGAACTCTGCACTGGAATAGAAATCAACTCCAGTGCCGGCTACTCGCGAGGCGAGTCTACCTAAATTCTAGTACAGTGCCGGCAACTCGCGAGGCGAGTCTACCTAAATTCTAGTCCAGTGCCGGCTACTCGCGAGGCGAGTCTACCTAAATTCTAGTCCAGTGCCGGCTATTCGCGAGGCGTGTCTCTTAATTCTGGTCCAGTGCCGGCTACTCGCAAGGCGTGTCTCTTAATTCTGGTCCAGTGCCGGCTACTCGCGAGGCGTGTCTACCATATTTCTAGTCCAGTGCCGGATACTCGCGAGGCGAGTCTACCTAAATTCTAGTCCAGTGCCGGCTACTCGCGAGGCGAGTCTACCTAAATTCTAGTCCAGTGCCGGCTACTCGCGAGGCATCTCTTAATCATAGTCCAGTGCCGGCTACTCGCGAGACGTGTCTCTTAATCATAGTCCAGTGCCGGCTACTCGCGAGGCGTGTCTACCATATTTCTAGTCCAGTGCCGGCTACTCGCGAGGCGTGTCTCTTAATTCTGGTCCAGTGCCGGCTACTCGCGAGGCGTGTCTACCATATTTCTAGTCCAGTGCCGGCTACTCGCAAGGCGTGTCTCTTAATTCTGGTCCAGTGCCGGCTACTCGCGAGGCGTGTCTACCTAAATTCTAGTCCAGTGCCGGCTACTCGCGAGGCGTGTCTACCATATTTCTAGTCCAGTGCCGGCTACTCGCGAGGCGTGTCTCTTAATTCTGGGCCAGTGCCGGCAACTCGCTAGGCGAGTCTACCTAAATTCTAGTCCAGTGCCGGCAACTCTCGAGGCGGGTACACTTTAATTCTACACTAGTGTCGGCAACTTGAAAGGAGAATACATCTTAAATCTACTTCAGTGCCGGCAACTAGCGAGGCGAATCCACTGTTTTGTCGATAATATTTCTTTACTATATCTTTACTTTATTATATATTCTATTAAAATTTACAGTGTAGACATAATATTTATTCATATTCCAGGCGAGCAGGAGAACAGAATATTTAAAATTTGTGTCAATCCACACCTACATATCAACATTTCTCATAGCTTTTCCAAGCCCTCTCTCTACTCATCTGATGCGTTGGTACCTTATATAGACGGTCTCCGGCAGAGACCTACATTCTCTCTGCATCATCGCAAAACTGACGATGTGAAATTAGGCCGTCAAATACCATCCTCAATATGTTTGAATCCAAATGTTATTTATTATATACTGTCTATTTTTTTATTAATCGGAAGGAAAATCGTCGGAAAATGCTCTGCTCCTGGGTGGGGTGAAGAATAGTCAGTTATGAAGGACTGCTTTACCTTAGCTTAGTTCTATTCTTAATTGTCTGAGACTACAGCGGCTGAATTGGTCTGTTACCATAGCTTTTTGACATGAGCTAAAAGATAAAAAAATAAAACCACAACATGAAATTGGAGTCAATTTATTTAGGAATACGCTTATTCAATAATAATATTTGCATCAAAATACTGCAATAACGTCTAAACGGTTCCGACGAAGCCAAGTGTACACGCCGCCCCGTGCCCGCGTCGAACCTACTGCCCCTGGCGGCTGGGGCGGCCCTAAGTGAGTATGATGCAGGTAGGAGTTCCCATCGCGAAACCGGATCCGAGCGACTACGCACACGGCTCATTGTTACCATCCGTCAATGTAAGTATCACCATCGGTAGAAATTAGATTTAAGGAATAGATTTTTTTTATTAACACCCTTTGTTATAAAAGTGTAAAGGGATTAATAATACTTTTTGAATTTGTTTAATGAGAAAATTTTTTTTGTCCAATCTATTGCCGTTTGTGTTTTTGACCTCTTTTATGAGCTAAAATAGGAGTATATAAAATGAACTAATACTACATATTTAAAACTATCACAATTGCATTGTTTTAAAAAAAAATGCTGACAGCATCTTAGTCATACAGTAGACGTCGTTTGAATCCGATCACGCGGGTGAGGTTCACAACGATAATAATAAATTCTTACAAAAGTCTCGCGCTCCAGACAAACGTATGCACATGAGCGAGCTGAAACTGATACTTTCATTATTGAATCGGAACAAATGGGACAAAAAGAAACCAAAACAAGAATACAAATTTTGTTTAGTAAGGGTGCCCACTTGTGAAAAATTCATTAGCGCGCCATTAACAACGCCCACCGTCTTGTCATAACCCCTCACATCCCCGCCGTCGCCAGCGGTATAACGTACTATTTATATTAATATTGTTAAATAAATAAATTATTCTATGGCGGTTGTGGATTTGGAATGGAAATACAAACAGAGCAGGCGGCATCGGCGACAGCGGCGGGTGCGGGGGACGCACGCGCACGCGCACCTTTTGTGCGAACGACACGACACACACACACACACGCGACCACACAAACGCTCCTCAGACACACACACTCGCATCATAAGACGAAAATATAATAAAATTACACATAGAAATGTATTCACACTTACATCTATAAAATGGAAGTATTAATCTGGCAATGTTTAAATGATAGCATCGAAAGATTTAAGAAAAATTTGTGCATAATATCGATATTAACAAAATGTGAACATTTAAATGTTTAATAATATAAAACATACAAATCTCACAGATAATATAAAACTTTACACATCTACACGCCACAGATTAACTATATATAATAAATATATATGCATTGAATGGTAAACATTCACTCTGCTGTCTCAATTATTGCTTTCTGTCCATTTTATAAATCTTAAAATTATGTAATTGCATTCTGGGATAAATTAATTATCAAAATAAATAAATGCTTAATCCATCTAAATACTAATAAAAATATTTATTTATTTTAATATTCAGAAATTGCAGCGAGTCACTTACGCGGCTTACTCGACTCTCACCAAACAAATGCTCTCCAATTATCTTACCCGCAGGAGACCATCTCATACATAAATAAGAAATTTGACAACACGTCCCCTCCAACTTTCTACAAAAGCAATGGCAGGCGAAGACAAACCGCCGCCATCTTTTAAAATTCTAAACACTCTGACAGCTCCTTAACTTTAAATATCAAAGTGACATAATCAAGAACTCCGCCTAAATCTGATTTTTTTTTTACTCGAGACTCGTAATCATTTAACACAAAAGAGTATAATAAAAAAAGTCTTTATTCATATCTAATAATAAATAATATCATTTGATCGTGTAAAATATACATAAAGCAATATTTAATATTCTGATTTAAAAATAAATGATGTATTATAAAAAAAAAAAATAGGAGGCATAGAGAGTAAAGGAACTTTCCAATTAGATTCCATTCAATAAATCCATCTTCTTATTTGCGATATATAAAAAATTGTGATAAGAAATGTTTTTCAGTACTAATCAGTCGGTGATCAAAGGCCATACGGCCCATACTGCCACAATACTATTGTCATAAATAAAATTACAGATAATATCTCATTTATAATACAAAAATTACGTAAACAAAAACCGGCTACGACTAAAACTATTAAACGTATTTAATTTTACAACACAGCATTTTTTAATGTTATCGTTTTCCCGCCATTTTGTTTAGCCGTCGTCGGTTTTGGCGGCCAATGCTGTCATCACTAAACTAGTTTGTTCATGATTTTATAACACTAGTTGAAGCTATATGTATTGTATATTCACTAGAAGCTCTACGCTATTCGAACGGAATGCGGGGGTTCGAACCCTAATTAACGAGAACTTCTCGAAAGGTTGTATATGTATATCATATCCGTGCATCCTAATGTATATATATCAACACAAAGTAGACGCTTTGTTATGTAGGGAAGAATGTCATGAATGGGTCGGCTGATGCAATGATTGCAATTTACGTTCCCGAAACACTTTTAAACAGTACGTAAAGATGGAGACGAAAAACATCTCCATCGTGATTAACCATGTAGGAATGTAATTGTGTATACACTCGATTTTCAGGATGAGGACATTGTGGTAACACTTTTTCATTATTCTTTAAAGAAGCTTTTTGAATTTTGAATGTAATCATAGAAAAATTTTAATTCATAACCAATAGAGATATCTCACCATTTTCTAATAGCTTTGTTTTGTACGGGTATACGGGAAACTCTCTGTCTAAAAATTCAAAATGCATTAAGAAGATAGTGTACAAATCTTTCTGTCTAGTACAGACTTTGTATCATCATCAGCCAAGAGACATCCACTGTTAGACATAGGCCTAACCCAAAAAATCTCCGTATTGATCGGGCCCCCGTTGCTCGCATCCAGAGTTTGTATTCACTTCAAGAGCTAATTTACATTGCCACTGTTGGGGCACAGGCCTACCCTCAATATGAGGGCAATGGGCCAAAGTCACCACACGGGCCCAATGCGGATTGGTGACTTCACACACGCCTTAGAATAAATTCTAATTCATGTTCAGGTTTCCTCGCGATGTTTTCCTTCACCTGTTTGTATTTCGCTGTTGTTACTAAATTTCACAAATGTCCATAACTTCAATATTAAAGTCATCGGTACATGCCGAGCTTTGAACCCGCGACCTTCGGGACGAAGGCCGCACGCTCTAACCATTAGGCCAGCGAGCTACTAATCTAGGCTTTGTATATCTATCAAAAACCATTATAGGGACCAACCCACAAATGTGACCCCAAAAATATTACGTTGTTCTATAACTTCCATAAATTGAGTTGATATATATATATCCTTAGGATGTTTACCTTGCGATGAATGTGTACCAGTGTATTTCTATGAGCCAGATCAACTAACACACAAAATAACTAAAAACGATAAAATAACATTTAAAACTTAACTACTTAAATTTACAGCGAGTTCTGTTTAAGACAGTACTTCGACATGAATTATTTACATCCGGCTCGAAGGAGCAACTACTTTACCGGAGACCGTCTATGCAGGTACCGCTGCAGCTCATTAGAGGGATAACCAGATTTAATGTCTTGTAGCCCAAAACGATGAGCACAATGTGGTTCAGTATATTTTATCCTTAACTATACCACAGACAATCGTTCAGCTCGTTTCGAATAAAGAACTCTCCAATAGTTTCTTAAACTGGTGCAAATAAACGACACCAACCAATCGAATGCGTACCGTAACTTCTGTGGTAGTTGGATCCGAAATATGTAAAGTGTGTTTATACACACTCGTCGAGTACACTTATATTTCAGTGACGGTGTTTACTTATCGTGTGTTTGCAACCTTGGGCACTGATAAACGAGTGTGTACGTGTTCAGCGTCTCGCGACGAATACCCGTTGTGTCGACTTGTACGCTGACCAGGCGAGCTTGGTACGATGCGCGTGTGTGCGTGCGCGAGCGCTATCAGCTGTTCGCCTGCGCGTGTGTCTGTGCGTTCTGTAGCAAGTGCTCCGGCACCGGCACGGGACGGAGTCTGGGTGGGATCTTTTTCTGTGGGCACAGCGTCTGGAGAAGAGGAAAATATGTATTTATAATTACTGGTGGTAGGTTTTTGTTGTTGAAGACCGTACAAGTGTATACCATGCAAAAATTTATGTCTTCCTATAAATGATGTCGATGCCTGTCGATAAGTGATATGCTTGCCCATAACAATGTGGCGCTATTTGGCCCATGCACGGTGAGTTAGTGTGGGTCTGGTTTCAGTGGTTCAATACCTATACATATACATGTCTCTTTAGAAACATAGTTGTATATGTATACAATGCAAATCTTACCCGTCTCGCAAACACGAAGCATCCGGCCTCCTCCTCCTGCACGCTGGCCGTGGGCACCAACTGCAGATCCGTGGTACGGCTCTCCTTACCGTCGTCACCTGCATAATTTTTTTTAAATGACAAACAGATCATACAAATATAATAAGACAATTTTTAAACGTGAACGCAATAATGTTTAGACAGTCTATGGAAATAGAGATCTACCACCAGGAATAAGGACAGCCTATTGTTCATAATAACCCTGGAAACTTGGTTAAATAAGAATTGTTATGGTAGTTTAGAAGTTTGTGTATTGACCTCTAGCGAAAACGTTGAGCTCTGTGAAGCAACCTGTCTCGATCATCTCGCTCTGCCAGGGTATGCTGACGCTGCCCGTGTTGAATTTGCCGTAAAAGGTGTCGTCAGCTGCATCAAGGTTGACCCCCTTGACCGTCGAAAATTGTTCGATGTCCAGCACGTCCTTAGCGTATACGGCGTGTGGCTGGAACATTGATAAATAAAATAAATAAACAGCCCTCTTAATGTTCCTGTTCCTTGGAGCTTTCCCTGACAAGGAGAGACTCAAGACCTTTTGTCTACCACGCTAGCCAAGTGTAGGTTTTGCGAAAGTAATAAACCCACGAAAACTGTTCTCGGAACATGTCGATTTCCTCGCAATGTTTCCCTAGATCGGAAGCTTAGTGATAATCAAAACCTGCACCTTTTAGAAGCTAACAGGCTCGCTTATGTACTTCTCACAAGCTGCCACGGATTTATTCATTATTCGTATGGTCATTGTAAATAGGCGGATAGAGTCAACACATGGAGCACAAGTGTTAAACACATCTTTCTTTTTGGGTCAATAATTGAGAACCGACTCTTGGCTGATGATAAGTGGAAGACCAGAAGAAGTTAGGAATAATGAATGGAGGAGTGAAAGATCGAATGATTAATATTGTGAATAAACGAATGAACAAAGGGATGGATAAATGAATGAACTATTGAATTATGGAATTTATGTAACATGATCTCACGTCCGGCACGAAGGGTGCCTCCAGCAAACCAGCTTCGAGGCGTGCCCAGTTGAGCCGTGTGAAGAACCGGTGCGCCTTGACGCTGAGCGCGCCGCGCCGGCCCGTGCCGCCGAGCCGTGTGCCGCTGCTCTTCGCCAGCAGCGCGCCGCACAGCGCACGAGCACACTCGCTAAACTTTCCCGAGTACTTTTCCTGCTCATGCTGAAACCGTAAAATTTTTTTATTTAATATTGTGTACGTAATATCCCACCAACCCGCATTGGGTCAGCGTGTTGGGAAATGGCCCAAACCCTCCCATATGAACCCAATCCAATCCAATCAATCCAATCAGCCGGAAGACGTCCACTGCTGGACAAAGGCCTCCCCCAAAGATTTCCACTCAGACCGGTCCTGGGCCACCCGCATCCAATGGTTGCCAGCGACCTTGACCAGGTCGTCGGTCCACCTTGTGGGGGGTCTGCCCACGCTACGTCTTCCGGTACGTGGCCGCCACTCGAGAACCTTTCTGCCCCAACGGCCGTCGGTTCTGCGAGCTATGTGTCCTGCCCATTGCCACTTTGCGACGGCGACCCTTCGAGCTATGTATATGAACCCATCAAACGACAATCCTTAGTGCCCGGCGATGCGGGCAGCGCAGGACCGATCGATGTGGGGATCTTTGGGAGAGATCTAAGTCCAGCAGTGGACGCCTATTGGCCTAGTAGTAGAACTCAGATTTGACTTTCTATGTATCAAAATATCGAGCACAATTTGTGGAGTTTACATCATCAAAACTAGCGGTATATTGAGTGAATCTAGTGAATGTTCCGCCTCGTCACGATGATTCGTGTAATATAAAAATTAAGGCAGAGGCTAAGGTTGGGAAACATGAGAGAGAGAAAGTACGGGAAAAAAAATAAAAATTATAATCTCCTACTTACTTTGACTCTCCTGTCAACCTCCTCCCGCTTGACCTTCTCCTTCCTTGCACGAAAGGGCGCGCGGCCCTCTATCATCTCGTACACTAGACACCCGAACGAGAACCAGTCCGGGCTGAAGGTGTACCGCTCGTTGTCTATCACCTGCAATAGGTATCGCCACTACAGTATTTATAAAATATACTAAAAATAGTGTACAGTGTTAAATACATTACACTTTAGACTGCAATAATGGTGCAGAGGCTAAGAGCCTGCTTTGTCACACTGAAGTGATTCGTGACCCTGGGTTGAATATCCATTTATTGTAAACTTAGATGGTAGTACTTTTTTTAGAACTCATCTGGTAAGCTGTATGTTACAGCTTGTATCAGTATTGATTACAATACTGCTCACTATTAACTGACATAAAAATGCCAACATAATAGTATTGAAGCTTCACCACGGTTAAGAAGATGCTGTAGCTGATAAAATGATTGGGGCAACGAGATTTGACATAACGAAAGTCAAAGTGACAAGCACAATGTGGTGCAGTGTATATTGTCTTTAACCAGCACCACATTCTTATGGGAATATAAACACCATATACGACTAGGTGAAAACCATCAACCGCTTACCTCAGGCGCCATGTATCCGACGGTGCCGACTCGGCCGCGCACGCTGCCGCCGTCCGGCACGTCCACTGCGAGCCCCAGGTCCGAGATCCTCACGTGTCCAGCGTCATCGAGCAGTATGTTCTCCGGCTTACAGTCTCTGAGGTAAATCAATATTTTTTTATTCTACGAAACGACGACACGAACAAGGCGTTAACCTATTGGTGAATAGCATGACGGTCATGAAAGTGGAGGAAACGAGAGAGATGTGCCAGGATCGTAGCAAGTGGAGAGCGCTGGTATATATATAATATAATACACCCATCCATGGCGTTACTTATAGCAGGAATGGGAGTACCTTTTTGTGTGGGTAAATCTTGCACTGGATGCCCTTCTGCTGTCGGGGCAACAGAGGAGTTATGCCGGACTCTTACCGGCTAAAACCCCCCGAGCGCTCCACCTCGAGACCTAACATACTTGGTAACGGATTACTCGCGAATCCTCCACCATGGCCTCAGTTATGGGGTGGGAGGGCGAGGAATGGGAGTATCTACGTAAATGGTCTCCAGCAACAGAGACCTACTACCAGTAGACTTGTTCTCCCACGTTTTTTCGGTAGGCTGTTTGTTTTTAAATTTAGTATGGATGTCATATAAGAAACTAATTATTACACTTATACATACATATATAGTCATAACAAGAGTCAGGGTATTCAGAGGCAAGGCTTAAAGAACCCCTTTAAATTGAACTTCAATTATTTTATAAACTGTGAACCTGCTCAGCTTAAAATCATCTGTCATGAGGTTATATATAAATAAACAACCCATTTTACATTCCCACTTCTGGGACTCAAGGCCCTCTCTCATAAATAATATCAGTACAAACTGAGCCATGATATGAGGTTATGTCCAAATAGGGTTTCAAATATCATGAGAATATTTGTTTTCGTAGGAAAAAAAATTACGGTTTCACTTAATAATAATAAACTTCTATATTGATGCTAATATAAAAACTTTTATAGAAAAACTAGTATTTTTCTTCGCGAATGTGTTTATATGGGCGAAAGCAAGTCGTAATTTGTTACTAAGTGATAATAGACCTTGAACCTTGAACTTTGGCGAGTCGGGCTCTTGGTGCGCTGCCAAGTTGTAACGGTGTAAAGAAAAAAGTATACTACTGTAGTAATGTGTAGTTATAATAAATTGATATATACGTACCTACGAAAACATTCAGTTTTTTTTTATAGTGAATATAAATTTCATCACATATAAAATGTCTAAACAATATTAAAAAGTTAATGGTAACGTATGGTTTGACTTATACATAAACTTAATAGCTCGCTCAATGTTCCCACTTTTGGAACTCGGCGGTTCGAGCTGGATAAGAGCGACTTGGCGGATGTCCACACGCCACTTTTCTTGGAATATGTCGGTCTTTCCTCATTGAGCATCGAACCCACGCGTGTAGCCTTACAAACCCTGGCATGGAAACCTTGACGGCAGAAAACAGAGTCGCTGTTACGGCGGCATATTCATAATATGATACTAACAGCTAGTTACCTACCTTCAGAATTGAACCGGGAACTTCCGCTTTACATCATCATGTTACAAATAATCACAATGCTGTATACATTAGGTGATACGCACCTGTAGACAATGCCCATCTTGTGCAGGTGCTCCAGGCCGCAAGCCACCTGTGCCGCGTAGAATCGCGCCCGCTCCAGTCCTAGGCCGGTCTCCGCGCCGCACATGTTGTAGATGTGGAACTTCAGGTCGCCACCTTCAAGACAAAGCGTCCGACAATACAGAACGAGATAAACAAATACTATTCGACAGAAGAATGTTCACCTGATGGTAAGTAAATCGCCCGCTTACATTTCGCCGTTAGTTAAAATAACGTACACTATATCACATTGTGATCATCATCATTATCATCAGCCGATCTGATCGTCGGACTACCTAGTGTCGTCATTCTAGGACCTTGGTGCTTCATCAGTTGTCGGTACTTCAAGCGATACGTCCTGCCCATTGTCACTTGAGATTAGCAATCTTTTGGACTATGTCGGTAACCTTAGTTGACCATCGCTTTGTGTCGGAATATGCTGTCATCATCAGCCAATAGTCGTCTACTGCTGGATATAGACCTCCTCAAAGATATCCACATTCAATCAGCATGGCCTGCAGTACCGCTGGGCATTAGGGGCTGTCGTATGGGGTCATATGGATTTGAGCCGTTTCCCACCACGCTGTCTCAATGCGGTTTGTTCGGAGCCAGAGCCTAGTTTGTTGGTTACCAGGGTGCACCACGAGCAAATGAGGTTGGCTTAGGTCCTGTGAGTTGTAATACGAGAATACTTACACCCGTATTATACGGTACTATATTATATGCTTTAAACGTCGTCAATAAAAACAAACATACATCAAACAAACTTCGTCAACACTCAACACAATTGACAAGTGGAACTGAGTCGTTGGTCAAAAGAGATTTAGGCGAAGTTAGAGTGTTTATAGCAGTAATAATTCTGTAGAAAGTATAGAGAGGAAAGAAAACTGCTCGATTGACCTTCACCTCGTAAATGATACCGCCAGTCCATTACATCACACATCACATCCAGTTTATCAAGGTAACGATCATAACATGATACAGTGTATATCCTATCGTCGTTGTTATGTGCTGGTGTGTTACTTACCATCAAATGTTCTGCTCACATCATCGCTTTGTCCACAAAACAATGAACCATCATATAGAATATTTACACAACTCAACCCGCTTAAAAGCTAACACAAGTCACAAATTTCATAACTTCTGTGGATATCCTAAGTAGAAAGAAACCTACCGTTCATGATGGTGAGCACCAGGCATAGCGCGTCCTTGGTCTCGTACGCGTACGCCAGGTTCACCACGAACCGCGAGTTGATCCGCTGCAATATCTGCTTCTCTATCAGCACCATCGCCTCCCCCTTTCTCTTCTTTATCCGCTTCTTCTCCAGCTTCTTGCACGCGTACATCTTGCCCGTCGCTCGTACCTAAGTTAATAGAGTATTGTGTAAATTTGTAATTAAATTTAAAGATCTTGGCAATACATAGGATAGAGAGTATTCTAGATTTTACACAACTATCTTCAACCTCATTCAATCTTCACGTGATTACTATCTTCAACCTCATTCGACCTTCCCTGAAGTTATCATCAGCCAACGTCCGCACTGTTGGGGCACAGGCCTACCGTCAATATGAGGGCAATGGGCCATAGTCACCACGCGGGCTCAATGCGGAACGGTGACTTCACACATACCTTAGAAAGAATTCTAATTCATGTGCTGGTTTCTTTACGATTTTTTCACCTGACAAGCGCAGACCTCGCCGAACCCGCCCTTGCCGAGGACCCGATACATCCGGAACGTGTTCTGCGTGACCGGCTGCGCCTCTAGCCACTTCCACTGCAGGTACCGATGGAAGTACATCGAGCGCTCGAACTCCGCGAACGGAGTACCGGCGAGGAAACTCTTCACGCAGCGCACGCACTCGCCGAAGATGTCTTTTGAACCGCCTGCAAGTGAACTGAGTAAGATATCTAGAATTTGAACTTGACTATCATATGTATGTATTTATTTATTTATAGTGTTATTAATTTCGATCAAGAAGCCAAAGAAGTTGAGGTACTGTTGAAAGAAAACATTATGAGGACCCCCGCTTTGAAAACAAAGACCTTTCTTGGATACGAGATGTTCACCGACTCTTACTGAGCTAGCTTTTACTTTTTTCTTATAAGAGTACAACTCCAAGTCCCAGCAGTGGATAAAATAAGCGGATTCCATATAATCAATATCATCATCAGCCGACAGATGTCCTCTGCTGGACATAGGCCCTTGCAGCGTTAGCAGGCCTTTCACTAGGCGGTCCTACGATCTGTTGAAAGCCGCAGGTAACGGCTGGTTGTGGGTTGTGCAGGACTAATCAATGTGGAGATATTTAGAGATTCTATATTAGTTTTAATTAATTTACTAACATCTTGATTGTTAACCGCTCCCCAAAAAGAGTAGCTACAATTTTAACATGCGGATTTGTCAGATCCATCCTAGCCACAAAACTGCTCTATGCTCATAAGAACCGATTACCTTTTTTGTAGGTAAATTGATCTTGTGTTCTATATAAAAATTGGTTAAATTTCAGTCTCTTTGATTTTTTACTCATGTTGTGATTTTAAATTAATTGAAATGTTGATTTGATTTAAATAGATTCTTCGGTTAGAGATAAAAATAAGATATCCACATCGATCGGTCCTGTGCCCTGGTTCCGACGCCTTGCCAACGTCCGTCACAGTTAGCATAAACTTCGGTACCGCCGGATACTGTCTACTAGAGACCGTCGTTTGTAGAGGTGCATACAGGGGATTTGGGCCATTTTCCACCATGCTGGCCCAACGCGGGTTGGTGGGAATTTAAGAGTTATATTGGACACAGACTTCGTAAAGAAAATACGGTACCTTCAAGTAGCGAGCTCGCTCCGTCGACTACTGAAGCTGAGACTACGTCTGTCACCGCCTCACCATCCTCAGGCTTCAAGTACCTGCCGAATACTTCCGCCGCGAGGGCTACTCTCGTCTCCTCCAGCCCCACCTCGTACCTCTCCACCTGGGAACACGCGAGCTTCTCTCCATTCATGATCAGCCTTACAAACAACGTGCTCGACTCATTGTAACTGCCTACTAAGAAATATAGAATAATACTAATTTGTATGTAGATAGGAACTCTGATAACTTTGTTTTTGTATATATGAATATTCCAATTCTCATATTATAATAAGAAGTTTTTAAACGAGCCAACAGACAGCGCCAGCATCAGCAATATATCACGCTATCTTTTGTCAAGGCGAAAATCTCTATAGGGATGGTACATCTTTGTGTACATGGCCTTCGGCCACCAAGTCATCACGGAGTATATAATTGTATCCATTAACTAAATCTCTCCAGACATTCGTGATACTTGTATTTGGGTCACTAAGTGGTTACGGAGTATACAATTGTCTCAATCAACTGGATCTCTCTGGATCTTCATAATATCAAAACTCAAGACAGTAGTCATCACGAAGTATACAACTGTATCCACCAACGGGATCTTTCTACAATGTCAAAACGTGGTTCACTATGTCGTTGAAGAGTATACAATTGTAACCATTAATTGGAGCTCTCTGGATCTTCGTAATACTGTTGTACTTAGTGACTAGTTTTGTTCTATAAATCGCTCTACTCATTATCAATACAGTGCTGATATTGCTGTGTACGTTGTCATTCACCAGAGACCCCGCACCCCTACCTCAATATCTCTACAATATATTATTTTTATTATGCTGATCGATTGCTATGAAATTAAACAACTTCCTTACACCTTAGACAATTCATAAAAAAAGAAAACCTTTAAAAAAAAACGGAATGTCCTAAATACAAAAGCTTTTGTTACATGTGATCAACCAACTCGCACTTAGCCAGCGTTATCGATGAAATGATCTTAGCTCCTTGAGAGAGAAGCCTCGATATCCTAACAGTGGAAACCTTAAAAGAGCTAATTTTTAATATTATTTCCACCAGCGGATGGAGACATGTGATATGACGACAATAATAATCAATATTGAATTCATCTGAGATCTACACATACCGCATCGAGGAAACTGTTGTATTTGTGGTACTCAGGTCTGTTCCGCTCGCAGAACTGGCGGAAGAGCAACTTGCCGATAGGCTGCTGGTCCACCACGTAGTCGTAGCCTACATCTGAAACAATTACTCAATGTTTAATCGATCGTCAATGGTGAAAGCAATCATCAGCCGCAGCAGTATATCGTTGGACACAGGGCAACACCATGTAATGTGTTCATGTTTGAAAGATAAATCTAATAAACTGGAAATCTTAAAAGATACCTTGCTTCTGGGGAGAAGACAAGGTAATGTGTGGTTTCTACCCACAAAAACCCTCTCGGTATTTCTCCCTCCTTAGCACCCCCACGCTTTGCTACAGCAAATACAAGACCACCATGCGTTTTCCATCCTCCTAAGGCTCGCTTATTGAGCTCTGTGGACCCCCACCCTCAAAACTCACGAACCCGAGGACTCTTTTAGTCGCCTTGTACGACAGACGGGGAATACTTTAGTCCTATTATTAATAGCCCGAGACTACAGAGTTGGTCCAGCGATAGCTAATACTATTGCGGACAAACAAACAATTTTATATGTATATGTCGTACATATATATACATTGTTATAATAATTAGGCGCCTCTTTTTCCTCAAGCAATGATAACTAATCACTGTTTAAACAGTGTTATACAAATACTGTGTATTCAATTAGAATTACAAACATTCATTACATTTCTACAGACAGCATTCAAGGTACGAGATTGATGATAGTTGATGCTCGCTTAGCTCTGGCTCTCATATGTTGGCAGCAGGAGTTTAGTATCGGATGATTGGGATACGAGGATGGCAGCTTGGCAGTCGGGTTATATGATGACAATATAATGATGTAACACCAAAGCAATACTAATGGGAATAATCGTAAGGTATCGTCATACAAAGTCAAAATATAAATTATACACGTCATCATCATCATTAACAGCCGACAGGCGTCCACAGCTGGACATAGGCCTCTCCCAAAGATCTCCATATCGATCGATGCCGCGTCCAACTGCTTCCCGCAACAATCATCAGATTGTCGGACCACCTGGTATGAGGCCAGGCAACAGTACGTCTTCTAATACCCGGTCGCCATTCGAGGATCTTGGTGCCCCATCGGCTGTCAGTCCTTGGAGCGTGGGTACTGCCCATTGTTACTTGAGGCTAGCAATCTTTTAGACTATTACACAAATAACTATTATAAATGTCCGTCCGTCACACTTAGAACACCGCCCTTGTTAAGTGATTCAGCTCTAATTGGGCGCAATTGCGAAGGGATCTAATCAAATCCCTACTTTTATCACGGAGTCTGTTAACAGTAACATAATTATTGCTGTTATCGGAATCCAATTACGGCTGAAGTTTTACAACAGTACATCTCGTTATTTTAGTAATTTCACTACTTACTACCCCTTTTAAATAGGAACATGGAAACGTATTTACTGGTGGTGGGTTTCTGTTGCCGGAACTACAATGTACCACCGCAGCTCCTGTATCTGCAGCAAACAGTAATGTACAATTACCGTGTTCCGGTTTTAAAGGAGTTGTAGCTAGTAAAATTACTGGAGTAATGACGCTTAACGTATCATGTCACAAGGCGATGGGTGCAATGTGGTGCGCCACAATCAGCCAAGATCTACGTTGTTATAGGCAGGCGTTTGCACTCACCATCAGGTGTGCGTATCGCTCGTCTCATAGAATTAAAGAAAAAAAGCATTTGTAGAACACTACCGTTTAGAGATTGAAATACATAGGTCCGTAAAAAAAAGGTTACAGGTACCACCAGGGAACAGTTCTAAAATTATACTTATCAGAATCATCATCATTATTATTATCAGTCTTTGTTTACCCACTGCTGGATATAGACCTTCCTTAATATTTTCCACCAAATGTGATCTTCAGCTTCTCACACCCACCCACTTCCAACCGCCCTGATAATGCCGTCGGTCTATTTGGAAGGAGGGCGTCCTACATTTCTGCGACCTGTATGTGACCTCCATTCCAAGACTTTCCTCCCCCATCGGCCGTCACTGACACGACAGTCATGGCCGGCCCACTGCCACTTCAGCTGGCTGATTTTAAGAGCTACGTCGACAGCTTTAGTTCTCCGTCGTATTTCTTCGTTCCGGATTTTGTACCTCAGAGAAATGCCAAGCACAGCTCTCTCCATCGCCCGCTGTGCTACTTTGAATCGGTGGACCAGCCCGATGGTTAGGTGCCATATCTCTGCGCCATAAATAAGGGTACGTAAGTATCAGAATACTCTGAAGGAAATACTTCCATCTAGGAGGATTTCCTTTTGCAGGGGTAGTTTTATGCTTTAAATGAATATCATTCGTATAAAACGTTGATTAGAAACTTCCATTAAGCTTATCGGCCTCACGAAACGGCCGTCGAACTGTAAAGGTCCTAAAATTTCTCAAAGTGACAAAACTTCTGCGAGGGGCCCACCTAACGTCGTTACAACTCGGAGGGTTATCAGGGGGGTCGCTACAAATGCGAAGTTAAGACCGGGGGGGTCCGTTTTACGACTTACCCTAGGCCAGTTTATGTCTTTCTAAATTGAGACCGAATCGTCGGCATGTTCGCACATCTGTTGATGTCATTAATATCGATTTTGGTATCTCTCAACTGATTTCCACAAAAAAAACGCAAACCTGGTGGTTCAAAGTGGTGGTAAGTGGAATAAGTTATATTAATGTATATGTCGAAGGTTCACAATTCGAATTCGATATTACATCATCATTATCAGCCGACGGACGTCTACTGCTGAACATAGGTCTCCCCCAAAGATCTCCACCAGGTGGTCCAACGATCTGGTGAAGATTGCGAGAAGCAGCTGGATGCGAACAGCGCAGGATCGGTCGTTGTGGAGATCTTTGGGTAAGGCCTATAATCACATAACAGCATTTAACTATTGGTAGGTCACTGTTGCTGTTGAAAACCGTCTAGGTATCAACCGTAGGTCCTATTTATTCCAGAATTTTTTTTATGTTCAATTAAGAGAACAGACGAACGGCACATTCACCTGATACTAAGAGATACGCCCGCCCATAACAACGTGGCGCTGATTATGATATACACAGCACTACACCGTGCTCGTCGCCTTAAGACAAGATGTTGAATCTCGTTTCCCTAATAATTACACCAGCTACAGCGCCCTTCAAACAGGAAGACACTAATGTTTGCACACTGCTGTTTGAGGGGTACATTAAATATTGGCTACACAAAAGATGGTAATTTGTGGTTGCGAGCAGTACGTCTGCGGGTTTCCACACAGGTATGCGAGTAAGCGCAGGACGGCCCCGAGCTCGCAATAGCGCGCTGACGTCACGCGGCCGAAGATCGCGCATCACTCCATCACCCGTGCACTTATATACAGGTGAACGGGGCCGATGAACAGGGAGTACAAGATATTTTTAAACCCCGACCCTAAAAACGAAAATGTTGTAAGTTTTGCGCGTATCAATATACTTTTCTGGGACCGATGCGTCTGTACACTTTAGGATCCGAACGGCAGCGGCACCACCTCCTGGAGACTGTTGGAGCTTTACATGACAGTCAGAGAAAGAGAAAGAAATAATTTTTAATCTGTGATTAAGAGCACAATTAGGTGTAGTGTACAAATAACATTTGTTATTGATATCACTTATGTTTCTTTCCCCATTTATCATTATTATCATCATCTGAGATAATGGACGTCCACTGCTGGATATAGGTTCTCGTAAGGTATTCCACAAAACGGTCTTGCGCTGTTGGAGTATAGTGGCTCTCAGCTATTTTAATGTCGTTTATCTTGTGGGTGTCTGCTTACGCTACGTCTTCCGATGAGGGTCTCTATTTCAGCATTAAATCTACAACGTCCAACAGATATACATGTGGCCTGCCCAGCCCATAGCAACTTCAACCTCACGATTAGGGCTATACGGTGACATTGATTCCTCTAAAGATATCATTATTTCTGATTTAATCACGCAGATGTTTCCACTATGGAAAAGAAAAGGATGTCAATATAGATTTCGTATTCACCGACATAGTCCAAAAGATTGCTAGTCTCAAATGGCAATGGGCAGGAGACATCGCTCAAAGGACTATCAGCTGATGGGGCACTAAGGTCCTCCAACGGCGACCGCGTACCGGTAGACGTAGTGTTGGCAGACCTTCCACCAGGTGGTCCGACGGTCTGGTGAAGGCTGAAGGAAGCAGCTGGATGCGGGCAGCGCACAATCGATCCATGTCGAGATTTTTGGAGGAGGCCTACGTCCAGCAGTGGACGTCTATCGGCTGATGATGATGATAGATTGTGATTCTGACGATTATTAAATTATTTATTTTTTTTATTATAACCTGATTTATATTCATAACTAATCTGATATCCTATATAATAATTGCAATAATCGATCATCAGCTAGTCTACTGCTGGACCTTAAGACTCACTCAAAAATCTCCACACCGATCGGTCTGCGCTGCCTGCACCCAGCAGCTTCCCGCGTTGCGTCGATCAGACTAGCACCTTCACCAGAACGTCAATCACAGTCATCATAGCCTTCGGTACTGCCGGGCACTAAGGACCATCGTTTGTGTGCTCATATGAGGCGATTTCGGTTATGTCCCACTACGCTGACCGAAAGATGGCTGGTGGGGGCCAGAGCCTCGTTTGTTGATTAGCAGGGTGTACCACCAGTAGGTGAATGGCTTGGATCCCGTGAGTTGTAGTGCGGGACCCTTTATACCTCCTTTGCCATAATGCTTAAAACAAATACTGCGACAGAATCGAACAACTATGGAAGACGATATTGAAATACAATCTTATATGCCATCGGAAAAGAATAATGTAAACGAAAAAAAAACTACATATGACAAGACTTAAGAAAATATATAAAACTGGGAACTACGAGAGGAATTTAATAAAAAAATATACGATCTGGTACGGGGGGTACTCAGTGTTTACCCCTCAACATCGAAAACAAGCGAGTCAAAATACCATACTTGGTTAGTTTCAACATTGGGGTGATTAAAACGCCAAAAAACCAACCTTTTTTTTATTCACGAATCATCTTTGGGGGAGGCCTTTGTCCAGCTGTGGGACGTTCATCGCCTGTTGATGATGATTACTTAATTTACAATCAATAAACCAAGATAAGTGAGGTGGCCGTCTTTGTATGACTCCACCACCATATTCGCACTATTAACTATTGTATTAGGTTCTTACATATGAAATTGGTGTTTTGTCGTACTGACCACTTTCATCTGAAATATCTCCTCTTTGGTTAAGAATTCCAAATTCAAATTTATACATTCATTTAGACTATACATTTCAGTTTTCAAAACAGTCATTTATTTGTTTTTTCCTCATTATTTTTTTTCTTTGGCGTCTCTTATTACCGCATAATAGAAAACATGAAATATCGGTATATTTACGAGTACTACTTCTACCGTCGCATCAGTACCAATGCTGCAGGAACAGCTCGAAGGTTTAATGATGGGTTCGGCGCTGGTGTCGCAAAAGAAAGCATGGTACGTTTTTGATTTCAACATTTTCGTTCTGGAAATTTCGACCATCAAAATCAACCCAGTGGACGGCCGGAGACCAAAGTGGAAATTGAAAAATTGAAGGTTATTGTGGAAGCGGATCCATCATAAACCACTTCAGAGATAGCTGCAGGCTTCGGGGTAAGTAAAAAAACTGTATTAATCCACTTGAAGCAAATCGGGAACGTAAAAAAAACTGAAATAATGGATACCTCAAGAATTGAGTGAATCGAACTTGCAAACACGCGTCGAATGCTGTGTTACTTTGCTCAACCGACACTGGATTTTAAATGGAAACATTACTTGTGATGATAAGTGGATCCTGTACGATAATATGAAGTGCTCGTCGCAATGGCTGAACCCAGCCAAATCCTGCCCTAAACGAAAATTGACTCATGAAAAGTTACTTGTGACTGTTTGTTGGACTAGCGCCGGCGTCATTTACTACAGCTTTCTAAAATCAGTCCAAACGATTACGGCAGATATCTATTGTCAGCAACTGACAACCATGAAGGAAGAACTAGCTGCTAAACAACCGAGATTGGTCAATCGCTCTAGGCCACTGCTGCTTCACGACAACGCAACACCACACACTGCACAACAACCACTAAGTTAGATGAGCTACAATTAGAATGTTTGCGACATCTACAATACTCTCCGGACCTTGCTTCAACAGATTACCATTTTTTCCGGAATTTGGACAACTTCTTACAAGGAAAAAAATCAACTCCGATGCGGCAGTCCAAACCGCCTTCAAACTGTTTATTGATTCTTGCCCTCGTGGTTTCTTTAGTAAAGGGATCAATGAACTACATATGAGATGGCAAAAGTGCATAGATAACAACGATGCATACTTTGATTAATTAAATTTATTTTCCAAAAAAAAAAAATTGACTTTATGTTCCTCCCGTATATAATGCTAATTTCATATGTAAGGACCTAATATGATATAGTTAATAACATACAATGTCGCAAATATCATCGCACGTGTACACAAACACAGCCGATCTCAAAGCAAACACCAAACACACTGAAGCAGTTAAGCTTTCGGCAAATGTTTGTTTGTTTACTTGTTTACTTAACTACACACTTATTCTATATTAATGTGGCTTATGCAAAACTTAACGCGTATGCTTTGACTTACACTTCATGTGATTTCGCTTAAACATTACCCAAATGTTTGTCTACATCGTCAGCCCGTAGACGTCCACTGCTGGACATACAACCCTCTCAAACATTTCCACACGATAGGGATTCGTATGGGGAGATTTGGGCCATTTCCCATCACGCTGACCCAATGAGGGTTGGTGGGAGCCAGAGCCTTCTTTGTCGATTCACCACGAGCTGATAAGGTTGACTTGGGACCCAAGACCGTACAAGTACCACAGCAGCCCCGATTCGTACCGCCAAACGGTAGTGTTTAAATATCAACGTGTTCCAGTTTGAAAGGCGCTGTAGCTGAAATTACTAGGGTAACGAGAGTTTAACATCTTATGTTCAAAGCGACGAATGCAATGTGGTGCAGTGTATATCATCCTAACTAGTGCCATATTGTTATTAGCAGCCGTATCACTTACCATCAGGTGAATGTCTCGCTCGTCTCGTCGCTTAATGAATTTAAAAAAAAAGTGTTGCTAAGATTTAGAATCGGTTTTTTCACATATTCAAATACCGCCTGCACAAGGCTAAATATAGATCCTAGACCCCTGACATTTAAAATCTAAATGCTAGGCTATTAACAGTATGCTTGTTTTGATATTACCTCACCAAGGAGATGTGAAGTGCGTTAACCAGGCACTTGAGTTGAGCGTCGATGGTCCTAGAGTCTATTTCGTAATACACTTGTAGCTGGAGAATGATATCTTAACGCCTAACTACACAGCAAATCGGCTTGAAGCTTGCCAATCGCTCTGGTTCGATTCCCCGGCCACGTACAGCGGAGTTTGAACTGTGTTAGCCCAACGTTGGGAAAATTGGGTTAAAAATGGTTTCGGTTAGAATCAAATATTTGACTTATAACTTAGGGGTATAAGAAGTCCTGCACGACAACTCATGGGGCCCAAGTCAATATCACCTGCTTATAGTGCGCCCTGGTAATCAACAGACAAGGCTCTGGCTCACACCAATTCGCATTTGGTCAGCGTGGTGGAAAATGGCTCAAATCCCCCCATATGAACCTTTACATACGATAGCTCCTAGTACCCAGCGGTACCGGAGACTACGCTAACAGTATGAAGAGATCTTTGGAAGCCCATGTCCAGCAGTGGACGTCTATCGGCTGATGATGATGATGACTTATAATTTAATAACTATATTTATATAGCTGAGAAATATGTTGTTTACATCACTAGTTTGTTTACACAGTTGGCATAGTAGTTAGGTCTTCCCGTGTGGAGTTGCCAGACCTTCTATCGGGCGCGTCCCCGGGTTGGCGGATAGGGGCACGCTACCCAGATATGGGTAGTATCGGAAAACCGACGTGGACCAAAACTGGCAGGGTTCGGGGCGTACCACCAGTTCATTAGAACTGAGAAACGGCCAAGGACATATTGTCCGCGAGGCGGGCCTACAAAGGTTCCAAGTCGCTCCTAGTACCCCTCTATTAAATAGAGGGGACTGAGGATGCGACGTGTGCGGTGATGTGCTAGGTGCATTTGGCTGTTGCCAACACCGGACAACCCGTAATCCCAGTAGGGACCGGGGGCTTTGCCAGGGGGGGGTGGGAATTTCTGCAAGGCTGCGAGGAAGAAAACCTCTATACAAAAATAACCCCAATCCTAAGGTCGGGCTGTGCCGAAGGGATGAGTGGCTGGTGGGGAATCCAGTCATTAACAGACCGGGGGTTGTTTACTTTGCACTAAATCTTTGCAAATATTTCTGTTTTGAGTGATTGCAAAGGATTAGTGTAGACATGAAAAGAATAGTTTGAGGGGTGGGGGTTTATTATTATCAGAGGGGGGCTCTAGGGGGGAACAGTTGGGACCACACCCTATAAAGGAAAAACATGAAAGCAGGTAACAATGAAAAACTACCCCAGGGTGGTACCGGCATTGCCGGAGAGTCCACCCCCGGGCCAGACCCGGGCTGCCCCATCGTATCTGGGGGGGGCACATTCCTGCATCTCGGCGATGCTTCTGCGTCAGCCGTGGATCCCTGCCCATCAAGGGATCAAATCACCGGAGAAGTGGTAGTGTCGGACATATCATCGTGTCCATCCAAAAACACACGTGGGAGATTAAAACGCGCCGTAATGACAACTGTCAAAGCGGTTAGTTACAGCGAAGGAGAGGACGTCTCGGACGTATCTGTGGCATCACAGTCGTCCAATAAAACGATGACTACAAAAATGCCTGCGCTGACAGGTAAAAGAAGGACCAAACCTCCAAGCCCTGATGCTATCGCTGCTAAATTTGTAGCAGTGTCGGCGGAGGACTCAGAGGACGGAAAAGCAGTGGAGGAATCAGAATTCTCGGAAGACTTATCTGATCCCTTTGTGATACCATTAAACACAAGAGCAAAGAAAAGTCTTCCGAACAAGGAAGAGTTGGCCCGATTTATGCGCATCTGTGCAGATCCACGACAACAAATTGATGCCAACCTTGAAGTGATTGAGAAAGTCGCGGATCGTTCCGGTAATCTTAAAGGAACGTACGTCCGGGGCTTGAGATTAGCTGCGCGCAATGTGAAAGCTGCAGCAGAAGAACTTTCACGGAGATACGGTAGCGAGTCTGGTGACTCTTACACTGAGAGGTTGGCTAGAGAGAATGCAGAGTTGCGGTCCCAGTTAACACAATTAACCGCAAGACTCGACGGCCTAACGGAGGAGATCAACCACCTCCGTAAAGGTACTAGCCAACGTCCTGACTCTAAAGAAGCTGCTCCTCGTCCTCCCAGGCGTGGTCATGCTATCTCTGGGTCTATGAATGACGGAGAAGGGCTCATGGAGCGCATATCTGCCACGATTGATATTAAGTTAGCTGCCTTTGAAGCTAAAATCTTTCCCGATAGAGCTATTAGACCTCCGTTGGGTCAAAGGTATGGAGTCGAATCAAGGCCGCCAAAACCTGGGCCGCTATCGTTGGCAGAGATGAGGCCACCACAGCAGCCGGAGATACTTCCGCGGCGCCGATCCTCTTCGATAACCGCGCAAATTCCAACGCCGAGCAGTTTGACTAGTCCACAGCAACAAGCGAAAGGGAAACCTGCGCGACAGTCACGGATAAAACGGAGGAATAAACATCCACCAGTGGTGGACTTACCTCCGGTGATGAAAACACAAACGCTAGCGGCGTCGCCGCAGGCAACAACAAACACTTGGGCTGAGGTTGTGAGGAGACCCACCACAGAATCGAGAAATACCACGATTCCCAAGAGGCTGCGAAAGAAGCCTCCTCGTGCCCGGACTACTGCAGCTGTGACTGTAACTCTACCCGAAGGATCCTCCATTACATATGCTAAGGTAATGGAAACGGCCAAAGGCAAGATCCGGCTGTCGGACATCGGCGTCGAAAGTCTTCGCCAGAAACGAGCTCTTACAGGAGGGCTCCTATTAGAGATTGGTGGAGACGAGTGCAACCAGAAGGCAGATAGGCTAGCTGCAAAGATGCGAGAGGTCCTTTCTGATATAGGAGTGAAGATTAATCGTCCAGTTAAAACAGGAGACCTCCGTCTAAGAGATCTCGACGATGCCGTCAGCACGCGTGAAATCGCGGAAGCAGTTGCAGAGGCGGGTGGTTGCTCAGTGGATGATATTAAAGTCGGAGAGGTACACCGAACAAACACAAACATGGGCACGTGTTGGCTGCGGTGTCCAATTAATGTGATTCGGACATTGATGGCTACTGGACGTGTGCGCATAGGCTGGGGATTGATTCGGGTGGAGCTACTGGATCCCAGACCTATGTACTGTTTCCGGTGCCTGGAAAAGGGACACGTTGGTAATAAGTGCCCGAACCAGGTCAACCGGAGCACACGTTGCTTCTGCTGTGGAGAATCTGGCCATAAGGCAAAAGAGTGTAAAGCAGTTACACTCAAATGCCCATTATGCTCGGATCTGGGGCGTCCCTCTAACCATAAATTTGGAAAGAGGTGCGTTCTATCGACGGAAAAAAGCGGTAGGAAGACTAAAAAAGCTTCTCTAGCTTGTACAAGTGCGGCAGCGATATTACCTACAGTTGCAACCTCGAGCTCATGCTCGAGAATGGAGGTTTATACGGCCTAAAATTCACGGCGCTCAGAGTTCTTCAAGGCAACCTTAATCATTGCCGTAATGCACAGCATTTGCTGTTGCAAACGGTTAATGAGTGGAAGGTTGCCCTGGCAGTGATAGCGGAGCCTTATATCATACCCGAACATCCTCGCTGGTTTGGTGACGATACAGGCTCTGTAGCGATCTACTGGGGCGGCGGAGATGGTGCACGACCCTGCTCCTTAATCAGAGGACGGGGTTACGTTGCAGTGCAATGGGGAGCCGTAGTTGTAGTGGGTTGCTACGTGTCTCCGAACAGGTCTCTCGCCGACTACGAGGAGTACCTAGACGAGGTGGCAGTTTGTGTTCGTAGTTACCTACCTCGTCCGGTGATTGTTCTGGGGGACTTTAACGCTCACAACAGAGCATGGGGGAACCGCAGAGATGATCGAAGGGGAGACACGGTATTAGAATGGGCGGCTGGATTGGATCTCCGTTTGGTAAATAGGGGGTCAGTTAGCACATGCGTGCGATGGCAGGGGGAGTCGGTTGTGGACCTAACATGGGCGACTCCTGCTGCGATTCGCATGTTATCGGGCTGGAGAGTTGCAGAAGAGGTGGTTACTCTTTCCGATCATCGCCACATCGTCTTTGATGTTGTAATGCGAGGGCCAGAAGGTAACTACTGCCGCAGAAAAAGCAGTCCAACGCGACGCTGGTGCTTAAAGCGACTTAACCGGGATATGGTTATGGCCACCTCCTATATCGCGGCATGGCCTAATGCCGAAGAAGGCTCATCGGATCCGGAGGTGGAAGCAAAATGGTTCCAACACGCAGTCACGCAAATTTGCGATACCTCAATGCCTAGGGCCAGTTGTTTAAAGCGCGGAGCTGTGTACTGGTGGTCTGAGGAAATTGCGCGTTTACGCGCAACTTGCCTGCGGAGCCGACGCCAATACACTAGAGCTCGAAGGAGAAATAGGCGAGCTCCAGACGATCAGATAGCCAGACTTTACGGCGAATATCGAGCGGCTACAAAGGCGCTACAAACTGAAATTTCTAGCGCAAGATCTCGGTCCTGGTATGAGCTCTTAGAGGGACTTGATAGAGATCCGTGGGGGCGTCCGTACAGGATGGTGCTGGGCAAGCTTCGCCCGTGGATGCCCCCAGTGACGGAAACTTTAGATCCGATTCTCTTGGAGAGAGTAATTAGTACTCTTTTTCCAAAGAACCGGACAAATCGCTTCATTCACATCTCTACGTCTTCGTGGGAGTGGGAGAGCGAAATGGAGGTAACTGAACAAGAGTTGGACCTAGCTGTGAACCGTTTGAAGCAGCGGAACACGGCACCAGGACCCGACGGATTCCCCGGACGGGTCTGGGTCTTAAGTCTGGCTGTTTTGGGGAACAGGTTGAGACAGTTATTTTCTAACTGCCTTCGTAAATCCAAATTTCCTAAACCCTGGAAGGAAGCCCGATTGGTCCTCTTAAAGAAAGACGGCAAGGCCTCAGAATCTCCATCTGCGTACCGTCCCATATGTCTATTGGACGAGGTCGGCAAGTTATTCGAAAGGATTCTTGCTGTCCGTCTCAATCGGCATCTGTCGCGCGTCGGTCCGGATCTCGCCGAGAGCCAATTTGGCTTCCGACGCGAGCGTTCCACCGTAGACGCCATTTTACGCGTCCGCTCCCTGTCTGAACAATCTGTAGGCAAAGGTGGTGTAGCGTTGGCGATAAGCTTGGACATCGTCAACGCCTTTAATTCTCTGCCATGGGACGCGATTAAAGAGGCACTAATCCATCATCAAGTGCCTCTCTACCTGCAAGACGTGATCGCGGACTATTTGCGTGACAGGTACATTACGTACGTGGATCAACACGGAAATAGCATCCGAAAGGAAATTCTGCGAGGGGTTCCACAAGGATCGGTCCTCGGACCACTCTTGTGGAATCTGGCGTATGACGCTGTTTTGCGAGTTAGTCTCCCCGCAGAAGTAAATGTTGTATGTTATGCAGACGACACTTTGGTGATTGCCAGTGGAGACAACTTTGAAAGGGCCAGGGAGCACGCCGAGCTTGGAGCGGAATCTGTCGTCGCTAAAATACACGAGTTAGGATTACAAATAGCGCCCCACAAAACCGAGGCGCTATGGTTCCACAAAATGCCGAGGTCTAGGGAACCACCTAACTGGTGTGTCCAAGTAGGTGGGCACGATGTGGAAGTGGGCCGGTACATGAAGTACCTTGGCCTGACATTGGACAGTCGTTGGGGCTTCGAAGAACACTTCGAGCGTCTAGTACCCCGGATCGAGAGGATAGCCGGTGCAATGCACAGACTGCTACCCAATCTCGGGGGACCAGTAGAGGAAGTTCGCCGCCTCTATGCGGGAGTAATACGATCCGTAGCCCTATATGGCGCGCCAGTATGGGCTAAGAGGCTAGCCATCCGACGCTGTAGAACTAAAATCTATAGCGTTCAGCGAAGAATGGCCATAAGGATCGTACGAGTATACCGTACAATATCCTTCGAGGCGGCGACAGTCTTAGCTCGATTTCCACCTATGGATATTCTGGCGGATATGGATGCGAGGGTGTACGACCGCATCCGCGCCATCCGCCAGAGCGGTGGGAGTGAGCCAGACGAAGTACTCAAGACGGCTCGACGGCAGGAGCGGCGCAGGGCTCTTGCAGCGTGGCGCGATAAGCTCTCGGAAGAGAGGTATGCGCGCAAACGCGTTGTGGGGGCGATCTTGCCGGTCTTCGATGCCTGGATGCAACGACGCGGAGGAAGTCTCACCTACAGACTTACACAGATACTTACTGGGCACGGGTGTTTCGGTGATTATCTGTGCAAGATTGGACGAGAAGCGACGGCGAATTGTTTTCACTGCGGAGGAAGAGAGCTGGATTCCGCATCGCACACGCTCGCGGTTTGCCCGGCATGGGAACCGGAGCGGCGGATCCTGATAAACCAGATCGGACAGAACCTCTCCTTGCCAGTAATCGTGTCGGCGATGCTGGGAGGAGACGTTGCATGGAGGGCCGTAGCCTCCTTTTGCGAAACTGTAATGGTACAAAAGGAGGCTGCTGAGCGGGCTAGAGAGAGGACAGATCCCGCTCGGAGAAGAAACCGTCGTGGCACTACCGTGCGTCAACACGTCGCACCGGTGAATGGTGCTCCCCTACCATAATGGGGCCTTTTGGGTTGTTGGCGATCAGGATGGGGGTTCTCATCGCCTTCTAAACGACCCTGAGGAGGACAATGGCTGGACGTGGTCGCCGGTCATTGAAATAATACTCATGAGGCTGGTAGGATCTGTATAAGCAGACCCCGGGACGAGCTATCCCAGCATAGCGTTAGCGAGGCCGCGGTTGTGTTCCGAACGGAGATCCCGTGACCTCGCCAAACGCCGAAGGTGACCACCGAGGGGGTTTTAGTGGGTAAAAATCTCCACATAACTCTGACTTCCCCCCAGGAGGCAGAGTATCTTTTCGAAGATTTCCCCCGCGAAGAAAAAAAAAAAAAAAAAAAAAAAAAAAAAAAAGTACTTAGGTCTTGCGAGCTGAATGATGTAAGTTCGATTTCTTCATGAGAAGATGAACTATGATGACTAATGAAACCCACATTGTACATATAAAACGAAGTGAGTGGATGCGAGAAGCTGAAAATCGCTTTGATGGAAGACATTGGGGTAGGCCTGCATCCAGCAGTGGATAAACAAAGGCTGATAATGATGATACTAGAGCCGATGAGGATGAAGGTTTATAATCTCCAGTAGCAGAGACCACCAGGTAAAATTTACATAAATTTTAAATTTAAAACAAATACACTATTCTCGTCATAAAACTGTGTATATATATAAATAATATGTTTATAAAAGTTAACTGGAAATAAAATGCTATAGGATCTATGAAATTCAAAACATAAATAGGCTATATCCATCTATAAATCATTCCGCGTCTAATGCTCATGTTTCCGTGTCGATACGTTCACTAGTTTTCACGTGATTGGCGAACAAAGGAAAGCCATTTTCATTATATAGTCAGATAATAAAGTTTTCTCTTATACATAACTGCTTACTGTATCCCAATTCATGTTATTCTTCTGTGTAGATTAGTTGGTGGTCTATGATACAAACATCTTTTTTTTTGTTTCGGTGGGAAACCTTTGAAAATTACCCATCTTCTGAGGGGAACTACAGGGCTATGTGAGATATTTTACTCACTGGAACACCGTCGGTGGTCTGCATCAGTGTATTCGGAGAAACTCTGGGATCTCAGATAGAACTCGCCGGTGCCCCTCTACACTTTGTTACAAGTCTCTGAGGAGGAGCCTAGTCCTAGGCACCATCGCTGAACCATACGCTGTCCCACACAGGTTCGCTTGTTGAACAATAAGGGCTCCCATATTCAAAGCCCGCGAAACTTCTAGACTCTTTCAGTCGCATTCTACGACAGACAGGGCTTACCTCAGTCCTATTCTTACAATCCCGAGACTACAGGGCTGATGATGTGAACAGCTTCCGCCATATACATTCAACCACGCTCACCTATATCGGTCTACCGGCTCGTATAAAAATTCCGATCAAATATGAACAATGGGACGCCCACAAAAGCAGACAATTAACATTTTTCACCATATGGAATAACAATTTTCTAAATTATACAATTGCGTCATTAGAGACCTCAAAACCGTGCAGCAAGGTCGAAGTGGACCGGGGCAAAATGCTCTTTAAGCTTGGTGAACTTAAGAACATAATCGCAACTGGTAGTGTAACATTACGTTATTACTATAACCGTACGCGTCGTAACATCTCTCGTTGCATAAATATATACAATGAAGTGTTCATCGCTTTAACGTCCTTCTAGATGCCATTCAAAACAAATTGTGTCTAAAAATAATCCACGATATTTTTTTTTATTACTTCATCGAGAAGTGCAGGACGTTCACCTGATGTTAAGTGATATATGTATACTATATCGTTCGTCTTTCATTATGTCAGTAAATAAATCTTCGGATTTATCTTATCTGCATATAAGGTGGTTTAATAAACCCCTCTTGCTTTGTAACGTAGAATGGTATAGTTTTGATGGTAATAAAACGGACTGATGGTGAACAGTTAAATAAGCCTATATATATTACCAGTGTTATCATGATCTTCACCTTTTTGCTCTCAACAGCCAATTTACGTCCCCACTGCTGGGGACCCACCCTCAATATGAGAGCGATGGGCCATAATCACCAAGCGGGCCAAATGCGGATGACTTCACACACACCTTAGAATAAATTCTAATTCATGTGCGGGTTTCCTCGCGATGTATTCCTTCACCTGTTTGTATCTCGCTGTTGTAACTAAAGTTCACAAATGTACATAACTTAAATATTAAAGTCATCGGTACATGCCGAGATTCGAACCCGCGGCCTTCGGAACAAAGGCCGCACGCTCCAACCATTAAGCCAGCGAGCTACGTTTTTGCTCACCTAGCATGAGTTGAAAAAAATACATTGTTTACGCCGTTAGATATAACTGCAAAAAGAAACGTTATGAAATACTAGTTTCTATTTAACGGTATTCGTACGTACCCTTAAATATTAAAAAAAATATATATTATGAACGAAATATGTACCTTTGGCGTCGGGAAGTGACGACCCCACCGCCCATTTGCTGAAGTGTATATGACGATTGAGTACATTTACACTTCATCAAATGCAATCAGTCAACCGAACGATGGCGGTATATCCATCCAAGGAAGCGGAGGGAAATCCCGGACGTGGGACGGGCAGCAGCGTTTCACGATAGGGCCTCCGTAACTGCGATCGCCAAGCCGCCTGCCAAGCGTGGCGATTACGGCAATTCCCCCCTAAGATGAGATCCCAAAATAAAAAACGGCCCCTAGTCCCCGGCGGCCCCGCTATTCCTGGCTACGGTAGCGGTCACGGTAACGGCGGGGCAAGGGGTGCGAAGAATCTCCGGAAGCGGCCAGGCTACCAAAACCAACAACATCTGGCCCTGGCAACACTCAACACGCGTACACTGCGGACCGACGAGAAGATAATTGAGCTGGAGGAGGAATTGAGCAGGTTAAGATGGGATATAGTAGGGTTATCCGAAGTCCGAAGAGAGGGGGAGGACACGATAACTCTTAAATCAGGCAACCTGCTCTATTTCCGGGAGGGCGACCAGCAGTCCCAGGGTGGCGTCGGGTTTATCGTCCGCAAGTCTCTTGTGAATAACGTTGTCGACATCGTTAGTGTGTCAGCAAGGGTAGCGTACCTGATACTCAGAGTTACCAAGCGTTACTCGCTGAAGGTCATACAGGTATACGCACCGACTACGGCACACTCTGATGACGAGGTGGTAACTGTGTATGAGGATATTTCTAAAGCCATACACAGTTCCAAAACTCAGTACACCGTTGTCATGGGAGACTTTAATGCAAAACTAGGGCAGCGAAGTAGTGGAGAACTGAAAGTGGGGCAATTTGGATATGGACAGAGAAATCCACGAGGCCAAATGCTCGCCGACTTCATGGAGAAGGAGGGCCTCTATATAATGAACTCCTTCTTCAAGAAGAGGGCCAGCCGCAAGTGGACGTGGATTAGTCCTGATGGAGCTACTAAAAATGAGATAGACTTCATCATGTCGACGAAGAGGCAGATATTCAAGGATGTCTCAGTGATCAATGCTCTAAAAATGGGCAGCGATCACCGAATCGTGAGAGGCATTTTGAATATCAACATAAAGCTCGAACGATTTCGACTGGTGAAGTCCACGCTCCGGCCAGCGCCCATCCAACTCCAAAACCCCGAGAGCTTTCAGCTTGAACTACGAAATCGCTTTGCATCCTTAGGCGAGTGCATTGATGTGGACGATTACAACACCAGGTTCGTAGATGCTGTCCGTACGGCAGGACTTAAGATTTTTAAAGTCCCCCGTACCAGAAAGAAGAAGCCGATCTCTGACCACACATTAAACCTCATGACCGAAAGACGAGAACTGGTCCTGAAGTCTCCTGAAGATGCCACCAAATATCGGCAGCTGAATAGGCAGGTCTCTAAGTCTCTGACTCGCGACATACGCCGATTTAATACTGACAGTGTTAAAGAGGCAATAGAGCGGAACAAAGGCTCTAAAGTATTCGCACGAGATCTGTCTATCGGGCAAAGCCGGTTGACGTGGCTGAAGACAGAGGACGGCAGGATCGTATCGTCAAGGGCCGAGGTTCTGGAGGAGATTGAGCGGTTCTATGGACAGCTGTACACGACTACATGTTCTCCTGGTGGACTAGCATCAGATCCAAGAGCTAGTCTAGCCCGACACTACTCTGAAGATATCCCGGTTGTCAGCCTACACGAGATTAGTGTGGCTCTGAGTCAGCTTAAAGGCAACAGGGCACCTGGTGATGACGAAATAACAGCTGAACTTCTGAGAGCTGGTGGAAAGCCGATCCTCGAAGTCCTGCAGAAGTTGTTTAATTCCGTCATACTAGAAGGCCGATCGCCTCGGGCATGGCACGGAGGTGTGGTGGTGCTTTTCTTCAAGAAGGGAGATAAAACCCAGTTGAAGAATTATAGACCCATCTCACTTTTGAGTCATGTCTACAAGTTGTTTTCCAGAGTCATCACGAATCGTCTCACAATCAGGCTCGACGACTTCCAGCCTCCCGAACAAGCTGGATTCCGTAAAGGCTACAGCACCATAGACCACATTCATACGCTGCGGCAGGTTATACAGAAGTCCCATGAGTATAACCAGCCCCTATGCTTAGCGTTTGTGGACTATGAGAAAGCCTTCGATTCGATTGAGATATGGGCCGTGTTGCAGGCCCTCCAACGGTGCCAAATAGACCACCGGTACGTCGATGTTCTAAGGTGCTTGTACGAGAACGCCACCATGTCAGTCCGCCTCGAAGACCAGAGCTCGAAACCGATCCGATTGCAGCGTGGAGTAAGACAGGGAGACATCATATCTCCGAAACTGTTCACCGCTGCATTGGAAGATGTCTTCAAGCTTCTGGATTGGAGAGGATATGGCATCAATATCAACGGCGAGTACATCACGCACCTTAGATTTGCCGACGATATCGTGGTTTTGGCTAAGACCATGGAGGACATCAACACAATGCTCGATGATCTTTGTAGAGTTTCACAACGAGTGGGTCTTAAAATGAATATGGACAAGACCAAAATCATGGCAAATGTCCATATTGTACCCACTCCAGTAACAGTTGGAAGCTCTACACTTGAAGTTGTTGACAGATATGTCTACCTCGGACATACAATCCAACTAGGTAGGTCCAACTTCAAGAAAGAGATCTCTCGTCGAATCCAACTCGGATGGGCAGCATTCGGGAAGCTAAGACATATCTTCTCGTCCAATATACCGCAGTGTCTCAAGACAAAAGTCTTTGACCAGTGTGTGTTGCCAGCGATGACATACGGAGCAGAGACGTGGCCGCTTACTGTGGGCCTTGTCCGCAAGCTTAAGATTGCCGAGAGGGCGATGGAGCGAGCTATGCTCGGAGTTTCCCTGCGAGATCGAATCAGAAATGAGGAGATCCGCAGGAGAACCAAGGTCACCGACATAGCTCGAAGGGTCGCCGTCGCAAAGTGGCAATGGGCAGGACACAGCTCGCAGAACCGACGGCCGTTGGGGCAGAAAGGTTCTCGAGTGGCGGCCACGTACCGGAAGACGTAGCGTGGGCAGACCCCCCACAAGGTGGACCGACGACCTGGTCAAGGTCGCTGGCAACCATTGGATGCGGGTGGCCCAGGACCGGTCTAAGTGGAAATCTTTGGGGGAGGCCTTTGTCCAGCAGTGGACGTCTTCCGGCTGATTGGTACGTACCCATCATGTAACTTAGATATTTAGATAGTACGTCTAGATTTGATGATTTCAGCCGCTGATACTTCAGTAGGTGATATGAAGAAGTTGTGATGGAAAGAATATACCTTAACAAACAACCTAATACTATATATATCATTACAAGAAAATAGACTAATTAATTCCCACTGCTAGTACTCAGAAGACTTCTCTCACAAAGAGATCTTCATTGCCATTTGACCAAACATGCCAACAACAGGATATCACAAGTTCAGGACTGTTGTTGAAACATCAATTTTCTTACGATATTTTCATTTACAACCCTATATGCTATTACCCCCGCCAACCCTCATGAGCCAGCGTGCCGACTCCTAGTGCCCAGCGATACTGAAGGCCATGCTGATTGTTAAAAGTAGTACGAAGTCGCTGGATGGGGGTGGCGCAGGACCGATCGATTTGTAGATCTTCGATGGAGGCCTATGTCCCGCAGTGGAAGACTCTAGACGTCTATAGGTTGAGAAGCTAGATGCTATTACTGTATTGAAAGCTTAAGAATCATTATTAACCATTACAGCTTGAGTATGTTTATATATGATAGTATAAATAGAATCCGACGGAGAGAGATCATGAGTTCTGATTCAATCCTGATGCTGATCACAATCGTCAAATATGACATACCTATATTCGGTATGTATGACGGTAGATGCTTGTATGACATTAGTAATAGCTGCATTTATGGATGCTGTTAAATCTGTATAACAGGATTGATCGGTGTGGGAAGGTGTGTCCAGCAGTGGGCGTCCATCGGCCGATGATAATGCAAACTATTTATGCAACACATAATTTATTACCTACAATTATTATAAACATATATTAATCCCTTGTTTACCTCGACTAATATGAATATATCCTCCAAGAGCAATAGGAAATAATAAGTTAATCTGTTTGCGTCAATGCTGTGACGTCAGCTGCCAATTGCCAAGTCGGATGCGGTAATAAGTTTATAATACATTATTTTAAGATTTTGAGACGCAGTGTCACATCCTCTGTTATAATACAGGATAAGAATTGAAAGATCAGCTTATGGGTGAAAGCACTAATACAAGTAAAGGTTAGACGAAACTCTTTGATAACCATGTAAGCAATGTAAACCAATCTGCAGCAATAACTGGAACTAATCAAATATGGCACCATGCCATCTCCGCGCTTGTTATGTCTCCAAACAGAATGCTTCATCAGCGATTTAATTCGTTTTCGAATAAAACCCACTGCACACAAGATACACGAGAATAGCTTCTGTATCGCTCATAATAGACCAACTACTGGAAGCTGCGTCTATAATGAGCGGGTCCTGCGTTGAGCGCATCCAATAGTTTCCCGCAATCTTCAGCCGATCATCGATCTACCTTCGGAATGGTCTTCCACTAGTACGTTTACCGTTGAAGAGTCATTTCTTCAGTCCTCTATGTAAATATAAATATAACAACTTAATGGTTTTCTAAGATTTGGAGAGCATTGCAGTTATTACATAATTTCCTATGTAGATCCTCATGTTAATAGTAATGTGGTGCAATGCCATGGGGACCAAAAGACAGATCAGGCATCTGCTTCTTAAAGTGCCTATCCGTTATTGGAGGTTGGCCGTCAGATTATGTGCCTGTCCTGAACCATATGGGATAGTTGCCCAATACCGCTGACACCGGTCCACTGTTTTATATTTCCCAGTGAAGATTGATTTCCGCATCCAACGTGTCTTATGCCTTCAACTTTGCCTATCATAATAAGTAGAAGCAGGTGTCGTGCCGACAGCACTGTAGTCTGAGGCTAGTAAGAATAGAACTCAGGTAAGGGGATAAGGGAGTAAGGGGAGTCCTTATCGCTCAACAAGCGAAACTGCGTGAGATAGCATACGGCTCAGCGATGGTGCCTAGGAGAGTTAGGCTCCTCCTCAGAGACGTGTAACACAAAGTGTGGAGGAGCACCGGTACGTTCCATAAGAGATCCCGGAGCCTCTCAGAATGCACTGATGCAGACCACCGAGAGGGGTTTTAATCCGTAAGAATCTCACATACCCCTAACTTCCCTCCAGAAGCAGGGTATCTATCTAAGAATAACAGAAACACTTGTCTGACATAATAAAAGCCTTCGCTTTTTAATGGTCTGCAATAATATCCTTTTTTTTTGTTTACGTGGAGAAAATACCTTCGCATACCTGTCTTTGCATGGCAAGGACAGGCGATTTCGGACACGCACCGACTATAATATCCTAGTTTGACAGACATGCTGCAGATTAGGGATATCGCCAGATATATCGACTCAATCTACTTTTATTATATTTATATATTAAGTTCAAGTTCTCATCGCTATAGCTTTGAGCTCTGTGGTGGCCGGGTCTAACGGGATGGTATCCAATTTGATATTGTTTTCAGTGGGGGGATATAAAATATTAATTTTACCGCTGTAGTACGGGAAGATAAAATGGGAACTTCGACAGTTATTGTTCCATACGTTTCGTCCGCAGCGCTTACTGTAATAAGCGAACTCGCCTTACTGCCATCCAGATAAATAATATTGCTTACATTGCTTTCCTATACAAAACTTTTTTATTAATATTATACTGAATTAATAACATTATACAACGTTGCCATTTTATCTTTGGATAAACAATTTCGTTATTATTGAAATTTTTGTATATATATATAATACAATAGCTTTTGGAAGCTTTATTGTAAATGCTATTAATGTCACAACATGGAGACATAGTTCTCGTAGAGTTAAGATAAGCAAGTAAAAATGATATGAGGGTAGACATAACATCAAAAAATTACTAAGTTAATAATACTAATTCGGTTCATCATCATCAACCGATAGAAGACCACAACTGGACATAGGCTTCCACCAAAGGTTCTCACGTCGATCGGTCCTGTGCCTCCCGCATCACCGGGCACCAGGGGCTGTCGATTCATATGAAGGGATTTGGGCCATGTCCCACCACACTGGCTTAATGCGGATTGGTGTGAGACAGACCCTCGTATGTTGATTACCAGGTGGTTCTCTTGGATCCTGTGAGTTGTCGTGCGTGACCCCTTACGCTCTTGATTATTAGAATATATTTCTTCTACTGAAAAATATTCATAGAAATTATACTATATGTATCTACTTTTATTTACATCGATAACATGGTATATAACATAAAAAACAACACGAATAGATAATAACTTTACCATACTTTACTAAGGGGGTGTAAGGGTTCCAGCACGGGATCAAAGCCAACCTAACCTGCTCGTGGTACACCCTGCTAATGAACAGACGAGGATCTGGCTCACACCAACTCGCATTGGGCCAATGTGGTGGGAAGTGGCCGAAATCGAATCCCTCCTTATGAATCTTTACCCAATCGATGTGGGAAGTTTTGGAAGAAGCCGATGTCCAACAGTGGTGGACTATTGACTGACGAGGACTTTACTAAGACTCTTTTTACCAAAAAATTAAACTTACACATTAAGTGCATCGTAAGATATCATCAAATGTACTACCAACTCGTCAGCTTCATTAAATAAAAAAAAAATATCTCAGACTTAGATTTTTCATCTAACCGCTGGATGCGGGCAAGGCGAGATCGATTGGTGTGGAGATCATCGGCGGAGGCCTGTGTCTAGCAGTTGGACGTCTACGGCTGATGACGATGATTTAACAGTAGCCATTAATAAAACATTAATATTAAATTTATGTTAGTATAACAAGGTTAACAGATTAATATATCAGGCCTTCTTAAACTATAGGTCGCGTATCAAAATTCTTGGCTAGCGAGAGATTTCAATGTTTAATATTTCAATACAAGATTTTATAACATCTAGATGTGTATTATTGCAAATTTTAAAAGATATCTTGCTTCTGGGGGGTAGACAAGGTTATGTGTGGCTTCTACCCTCTAAAACCCCCTCGGTGTTCACCCTCAGTGCTTTAGGAGGGGCTCCGGGATCTCTTCCGGAACGCACCGGTGCCCCTCTGCACTCTGGCTAAAACATCCCACGGGAGGGCATAGCCCTCCTTAGTTAGCCCACCAACGCTGTTCAACAAATACAAGAACACGATCCATTAACCGTCATCCTAAGGCCGCTTATCGTGCTCTGAAGGTCCCCACCCTAAAAGCCCACGAGCCTGAGAACCTTTTTAGTTGCCTTGTTCGACAGATATGGAATACCTTAGTCCTATTTTTAACGACGTTCGAGACCACAGGGCTGACGCTGCCACACCTGCCCATCGAAGAGGTCTTACGTCCAGCGGTGTCATACATTCCACCAGGACTTAATTTGTTGTGCAATAGGAAACAGGTGCATCCATCTCATTAAATGTTCTCCTTTAATTCTAATTCAATACTTACCGGTGAAGGTCAAAATAACCTTTTATTGAAAAAAAAAAAAATGCAATATTTGTTTTTGTATGTTTCCATACGAATTCTTAAACTATATATTTTCATTAATATATATATATATGTAGCTCACTGGCTTAATGGTTAGTGTGCGGCTTTCATTCCGAAGGTCGCGGGTTCGAATCTCGGCATGTACCGATGACTTAATATTTAAGTTATGTATATTTGTCAACTTCAGTTACAACAGCGAGATACAAACGGTGAAGGAAAAACATCGTGAGGAAACCCGCGCACTGAAATCATCTTTGTGTGCGTGTGTGTGTGTGGTGACCCCAATAAAGTGGCAACAGGCTCGCCCCTGTTACATGGGACCTAATCTGACCACAACTGGCGATATGTGGGTGTTTATTCGCCTCTGCCTACTCCTACTGGGAAAAAAGGCGTGATAATATAAAAAAATATATGTATATTGTTACCTAATAAATAAGTCATAAAAAATATTTATGTATCTTTCCGATAAAAGTTTAAGAAGCCCCGATATATATATATATAAGGTTATCGAACAACAAAATCACATCGAAAACATTTTAATAATACATGTCGATATGCAGGTCAAAGGCATTTCTGTTCGGAGGCACGGAAGGCTTATATTGAAACATTTCAGTGACTAGGGTAGCTGGAATAGCTAAGGCTTTCAAGCTCACATACTCCGAGTGCCTTTTACGCCGTCGTTCTGGTATTTCAATGGAAACGTCGCATTTCCAAGATGAAAGGGTCTCGCCGATGGGTAATACTTATGTAAATGTACGCTAAGCTAGTGTTGTTACTTTGGGCCCCTCTATCATTTTATATATATATAGAGGGGATCAATATATATTCATTTATCTATAATATATGGGGCTCTGGCTCCCACCAACCCGAATTGGGCGAGCGTGGTGGGAAATCCCCAATTCCTCTCTATATAAACCTCTACAAACGAAGAGATCTTTAGGGGAGGCCTATGCCGAGCAGTAGACATCTATCGGCTGATGATGATGATATATATAATGGTGAAGTGTTTTAAAAAAACGACGTCATAATCATTATCATCCGATAGATATCCACTGCTGCATATAGACCTCGAAAGATCTTCATACCAATAGATTCTGCGCTGTCGAAGGGCTTCCCGCGATCATCTCTAGTTTGTTGGTCAATCTCTTGGAGAGTCTTCTAGCACTGTCTACCGTCACTCTATGTGATCCTTACTGATCCCATCGTCCGTCAGTCCTTGGAGCAATGTGCCCCGTCCATTGCCACTTAAATATATCAATCCTTAAAGTTATGTTAGTAAGTTTTCTTCCAAGTATCCACTCATTTTCGAATCAACGTTGATACCGATATGAAGTTATAAGTAAGAACAATGAAAGCTGAAGATCATAACGTCATTAGCAAGATCGACCAAGTCAAGTACTGCTAATCTTCTAAATTATACATAGACATTTAACGCACTGGATAGGAGCTGATCTAGTAGGCGCTAATCATCCATTCCAAATACAGATATGGTCCTGAGATATAAGATACTTCTATCATCATCTGGTGGTAGCACCTCTTGCTGGAAACCGTTTTGGTGGGTACCACCACAGCGCTGTAGCTAGTGGAATTACTGGAGGAGTAACGAGACTTGACATCTTCAAAACTTTGACATCTTAGCTGTGTTATAGTGTATATCAACATAACTAGTGCCACGTTGTTATGGGTAACAATATCACTTACCATCAGGTTTTGTCACCTGGACCTGTGGAAGTTGATCATCCGCTCCACATACTACCATGATCTTAAGATATCAGGTACTTTAGAGACAGGATATAAATTACCCCAATTTCACCAAATTCAATTGCGGGTAATTTATCTATATTTCATTAGCTTTGTTTCCACAGTTAGAGGGTACATTACAAAAAGTCAAAACATTGAAGATCTGTATTAGCAATCATCTCCAATTGATCTCAAGGAGGAAACGCCGACCTCGGCTGTCAATGTCATTTTGGTATCTGATTTGAATGGATCCCATCCTTTATCAACCCCTTTGTTAGATTAACCATCAACAACAAATTGTCTTATATATATATATATATATATATATATCTTTTTAATACTTCAATCTCTATATTAATAACTTTAAAATAATTGCAATGATAAAGAAAATTTTAAATAATTCGACAGATAATGTTCATAGTAATCATCATCATCAGCCGATAGTTATCCACTGCTGGACACAGGCCTCACCCAAAGATCTCCACATCGATCGGTCCCGCGTTGCTCACATCCAGTGGGTTCCCGCGATTCTCTCCAGATCGTCGGCCCACCTTGTCATCTTGTTTACAGTAAGAAAACCAATAATTTTCTACTTTCACCTAAGCTATGTACTTTTTATAGGACCTCAAATTCAGAGGATTCTCTTTACTAATGAACAGCTAATATTGACGGCTCAAATATCTCTCGATTCTTTCCATTTGTCTGTGGAATCCAACCATGGATCTCCATGTTACTAAGCCAATAGCCATTAAGCTAAATAACCTATTGATTAACTTATTTTTTATTAGACGAAGCGACGAAAATATGATCTCACGGTAAGTACGTCAGCTTATAACAATATGAAAGTAAGATGATACATTGGACCACTCTTCGCTCGTCACTTTGAGGTATAAGTAGGTTAAATCTCGTTACCGCTGTGAGATCACTAGCTACAACTCCCTTCAAACCGGAATATAGTAGTGTTTGCACAGTGCTGTTTAGCGGCATAAATAGGAGCTGCGGTCGTACTTACCTAGATGGTCTGCAAGTAATCTGTAGGAATGTTCACTACATTTCTCGTTAGCTTTTAATGTGCCAACGGAGGTCACCGGCAAAGCTCCGTTGGACATGTTAATTGGCATTCGCCATTATGTAAAACCAACTCATCAGGCTGCCCCGGGGGTACCGGATTCAATTACGCAAGCGGACCGGGACATCCGGCGGGCGTCCTGTGATACCCGCTTATTGCCAACCGAATCGAATACCTGCCGCCAACCTGTTCATTACTCTTTGATGATAATTAAATGCCAGTTTCAGTTCTATTTATACAATAACTAGTTGTTCCGCACTCGCTTTGATGGTGATAACCACCCCGCAACACTCTTTGAGAACAAAATTTGTAAAATCCGTTTTTCTATCATCATTATCATCAGGTCCACAGCTGGAGATAGACCTCCTCCAAAGATCTCTACATACAATCAGCATGGCCTCTGGTATTGCTGGGTAATAGAGGTTGTCGTATGTAGGTGTGCATATGGGGGGATTTGGGCTAATTTCCACCACACTGGCCCAATGGGGGTAGGTGGCAACCAGAGTGTCGTCTGAAAAGAGGTGTAAGGAGTCCCAAACAACTCACAGTACCCAAGACAACCTCACCTGCTCGTGGTGCACCCTGCTAATCAACAAATAAGGCTCTGGCTCTCACCAACCCGCATTAGGTCAGCGTGGTGGGAAATTACCCAAATCGTGCCATATGAGCCCAACAACGTGTAGACCTTTGGGAGAGGCCTATGTCCGGTAGTTGACGTCTATCAGCTGATGTTGATGATCGCCAAAGTAGATACAATGGTGCAATGGTGTCTGATAGTGAGATATAAAAGTAATCATCAGCAGCAACTACAAGAAGAAAGCTAGCTCTGACTGAGGGTCGTGAGCAGAGATTTCGTTTGGACCATGCATACCGCACCTGAAAGATCTGTGGTTAGAAAAAAAAATTACCAATTTAGTCAACTTAGGAATAGACAAAGCATAGTTGTGTATCTTCTGAGTAACTTGAGAGACAAATACTTAGGTTTAGGGAGCCAGGGTATTCAGACTCGATTCTCCTAGTACAAACTAGTTCCTACATTTACAACACAGTCGAGTGGTTCAGGTTTGGATTTATGATAACAAATAAAATATGATGCTATATGAAATTAAATCCGTCTCCTGCGGGTCATACGATGAGTGGGCGGATTAGATCTGCGATAGGGTTGTCACTTGTCTCTATTATAATATTACATTATACTGATGGTAAGTTTACTAGCGATGGGTCTCTGTTGGCTAGACCGTCTCTGTTGGCTAGACCGTCTAAGTAGGTACCACCGCAGCTACTGTTTCTGCCGTGCAAACTTTACTGTATTTCGGTTTGAAAGGCGCTGTAGCTAAAGAAATTGTTGAGGTAATAATATCTTATGTCTCAAGACGACGAGCTTATTGTGGTGCATTACACCATGATGTCCTCATTAAAAAAAGGTTCCTTATGAGAGTCCATCTCAATCTCCACTCGTTGAGGGTTTCTACATAATAATCAAATAATGAAAGGACAACACAGAGATGAACTTGCGAAGTCAAATTAAATTGTTAAACTAACATCACCCTGTTGCTAAAAAAATATTATTTACTATTCAACTACTCACTAGTGATACTTCATCTAATTGGGATGACCACACACTGTCTCCAATAAAGATACATCGAAGTTGGATCCTAATAAAAAATATATACAACATATCTCAGCCGATGGATGTCCACAGCTGGGCATATATCAGTTGTAAGGTACAGCGCTGTTTAAAGCAACTATTTTTATGTGCTACTGTCTTCAGTGCAGGATTCTCAATACAATATTTTAAGTTCTCAACATTCGTCATCCACAAATCACATCATCATCATCATCATTAGCGATAGAAGTGATCGCTGATCGACATAGGCCTTATCCAAATATTCCTACATCGCACGGAGTGGGATTCATATGGACGAATCTGGGCTATTTCCCACCACGCTGGCTCAATACGGGTTGGTGCGAGCCAGAGCCTCGTTTGTTGATTAGCAGGGTGCACCACGAGCTGGTGAGGTTGGCTTAAGTCCTGTGAGCTGTGCGTGTACCCTTACACCCCAAACGGATACACATCAATACACTTACGTAAAATTAAATGTAAATATATTACTCCATCTGTTCCCCGCCGTCTTTGCTGGCCGTAACATCTCCTCTACTCCTTTTAGCAGAAGCATCATACCGGTAGACGCAGTGTTGGTAGACCCTCCACCAGATGGTCCGACGATCTGGTGATGGCTGCGGGCAGCGCATAATCGATCGATGTGAAGATCTTTGGGCGTGGCCTATGTCCAGCAGTGGACGTCTATCGGCTGATAATAATGATGAAGATATATATAGGTTCACATCCCTGAACTCCGCAATAGTTATATAAAGCGTGCATCTCGCAAAATGAAAGGAAATCCAACTAAACCGCCGGGTGAGGGTAAACAAACAAATAAACAATACACAACAGTGTATAGATAAGCATTCGCTTTAGAGTCCATAAACCTCATATTTCTCACTAAACGTGTTTACTATCATCCAGTGGATAAACAAGTAGCATTTTAAAAGTTTTCACAGTTCAGTTATGTTTTGTGTTAGACTATATACACAACGTCTTCTCAGGATTTCAGGACAGCATGAAATAGGCAATCGAAGAGAAGTTGTGGAGGTTTATATCAGGAGACAATATGACCTGGTAGATGTAGTAATTAACATCTTCAAGGTCAGGTGTCTTAAGTTTACCATCAACGCGACGAGACGGGTGAGTCCGTCACCTGATGGTGAGTGATACACCTGCCCATAACAACGCGGCGCTATTAAGGATGATATACACATCATCAAATTATACTCCTTTACTCTTGTTACCACTATCATTTGACTAGCTACAGCGCCCTCCAAACCGGAACATAGTAAAGTTTGCACAGTATTGTTTGTCGGCTGCAATAGGTGCTGCGGTGGTACCTAGACGGTCCTTAACATCAGCGACCACCAGTAATTTTTTTTTTTTTGGAAAAAATGTCGAGCTTTTAGTTATAACTTGCAAATGTGATCAGTTGTATAACTATCGATAACAATATTATTAAGAGATAATACTTCATATACAGAGTGTTTCTAAATTTTTTTTTTTTGCTTAAAACCTATTTTTTTATAAATATATGGAAAATATACTTCTACCGAATACTATATAATATGGTGATATGGTACGTATATTTAAATCTGCGAATGGTCTTTTTTTATTCAACTAAGTGACGAGACGAAGGGGACCTTAACCTGATGGTAAGTGATACGCCTGCTCTACATTGCGCTCGTCGCCTTGAGATATAGGATGTTAAATCTCGTTGCTCCAGTAATTTCACTAGCTACTACACCCTTCAATCCAGAACAAATAAATCTGAAAATAAAAGGTTAATTTCATACATTCCTCTATTTTCAATGTCGGTTAAAAACAATATCTGTATGTGATAATTTGTTTGCGGCAGCCCTGTGCTTTAATGACGCAACGCGGGCTCCGCACTCGGCAGCGTCACGCCGGGAACCTGCAATTGATCCCGTGAACTTGTCTCAGGCGTGTCAGAAAATCTGACGCATCGTGAGGCCCACTTTTGACATAAGATATATACATTTTATTTTTAACACAAACCCATGTGTTATGCAGAGTTTCCGTAATGCGACGCTAGGATGTTTATACAGCACCACAATGTGTATCTAGAGTATGGTTTCCCAACCTTATATGATCTCAGGGCACACTCCACCGCAACTCCTATTTCTATCGCCAAACATTAATGGGTAAATATTACTGTATTCCTGTTTGAAGGGCGTCGTAGCTAGTGCAGTTATTGGAGGATACGATATTTAACATATGCGTCAAAGCCCCGGGCACAATATGTTGCCTGTATACACCATTCTAGTTAACGCCAAATTTGTTATAGACAGGCGTATCACTTAAAATCTGGTGACTGTCTTGCTAGTCTCATCGCTTAGTTGAAATTTAAAAAAAAAGAAAGAAAATTCAATGCCTTATTGTATATAACAGTTCATTATACTAATATTATTCCACCAACCCGCATTGGGTCCACGTGGGAAAGGGCTCAAATACTCCCGATCGAAGTGAAAATCTTTGGGGTATGCCTGTGTCCAGCAGTGGACATCCATCAGCTGATGATTGATACTAATTTTATGTATCAGTGCACCGTGTTGTATTACTCCAGTGTCAATTAATATGTTGTATCGTTGCCGTTGGAAACCTACGGTTAAGAGATATGAGATGGTAAGAAGTCTTACACTCAGTAAACTTACTAGTTACAGTCAGAGCACTACGGCACAGTAATTTCTATACACGTAAATGAAGAACGCTTATGAGATGGACTGACCAGATAAAGGCAGCAGTGAATGGCTCATCACCGTTGCCACTGTATGAAGGCACTGTGAAGGTTTCCGGTACAGGTTTTCCAACACAGCATACCAAGTCCTCAACATTCGTCATCCATAAAACACACATAAAATATATATTACTCTGTTCCCCGCCCGCTTTGTTGGCTGTATCATCCTCGCAATTCATCTTGGGGGAGGAATTTTGTAAATCCATTATCAGCTGACCTCTAAATGACAGAGGCAGTCAACGTCATCATCAACGAATAGGCCTACCTCAAAGATCTCCACATCGATCAGTCCAGTGTTGCGTCTCACCAGATCGTCGATTCAGAAGCAATATCTGTACTAAACTGAGTGTTTAAGTTTAATACTTTCGAGGATCTCGTGATGAGTCAATGAATATCTCTTTTATATATATATATATATATTATATGTAAGCTGTATCCGTAGTTTCCATGTCAGCTCGCTCCATAAACTCCGACTCCCCACTCCCACCGTACAGTTTAATTTAGCGGAGTGCAGCCGCTAAGCCATGCGTAATTCCTGACGGAGGGGACCCACATCTATTAGGCCCGTGTGACCTTAACATATTCCGGATATTTAGGTGCGTTCACGATCACTGCCCCTCTTAATTGCTTCGTACACATCAAGTATTAAATAAGACATTTTATGGTAAACACTATCACGACATTTATTACTCCCTTTCAACGTGGATCTAGTTTATATTTTTATTCGATGAAGCGACGGGACGAACAGGACGTTCACCTGATGGTAAGTGATATGGAGAGCGCGATCGAATCAGAAATGTGGAGATCCGCAGAAGATCTAGTAACAAACATAACCCATAAGATCGCTAGACTTACGTGGCAATGGGCAGTGCATTTTGTTCGAAGGACCGACGGCCGATGGGGCAGTTAGGTCCTCGAGCGGCGCCCGCACACCGGTAGATGTGGTGGTGGGAGGGCTCATACAAGGTGGACCGACGATCTGGTAAGAGTCGCGGGAACCCACTGGAAGCGCAACGCGGAACCGATCGATGTGGACATCTTTGGGGGAGACCTGTGTCCAGCAGTAGACATCTATCGACTGATGCTGATGATGAAGTGATACGCTTACCCATAACCATGGAGTGCTAGTTAGGATGATATACACAGCACCACATCGTGCTCGTCACTTTGAGACCTAACATGTTAAGTCTCGTTACTCCTGTAATTCCAGTAGTTACAACGCCCTTCAAACCGGAACACAGTAATATTTGCAAAGTACTGTTTGCCGGCTGCAATAGGCGCTGAGGTGGTACCTAGACGGTCTCCAGCAACAGAGACACTGCCACCATTAAATAGGGAGAAGTTTAATCATTAATGAAATTAAATATATTGGACAGGAAACGGTTGATAAGAACTTAATCATTCAATAAGCTTTCATCCGGTTTATAAGATGCTACAGCTTGTGAAATTGCTGTGATAAGGAGAGTAATCACATCTCATGTCTTAGTAATAAGTAAGAAGTTTTTGTTAATAGAAGAATGTGAAATATGCTCGTGGATATTCAGGCAGAAGAGTAAATAGAGGCCAAGGAAGAGGTAGATGATAGTGTGAAACAGGAAATGCATGTAAAAGGAGTGGTCGATGGATAGAAGGGTATAGAAGATGTGACTCCCGATGAAATGGAATCAGAGAAAAGAGGTGATGTATCAGATTGAAGAGCACAATGTGGTGCAGTGTATATTATACTAACAAGGACGACATGAATAAACAACAGTGTTTCACTTACAATCAGTGTAAGGTACTGTTCTGCTCATCACTTCCAGGATCCAATAATGCTCGTCAATATTTCCACCACTTACAAATAGTTGTGTAAACAATCAATAAACATTCCGCTTCGACAAGTGATTGGTGTATAAGGGTACCGCTCGAGCAGCAGTCGGTGCCGCTGATGAGGGGACAATCGCTACATTGTGCTGTGCCGCTTCCTTGCCGACATCTGGTGACATCGTAACAGGACCACAGCTAAACTAGGACAGTGTCCTCACTGTTTCCATAGTGATAAAACAATTTTATAAGTCCTACAAGACAACGATGGAATGAGGAATAGAGTTGAGGTTTGAATTAGAAAAACAGTAGTTTGGAACGAAGTTTTACGAAATTTTGTAAGTTGATTAAGAGAAGGGAGAAGACTCAAGAAAGGATTTTTTTTCAATGATGATAGGACTTTGTCTCTCAGGGATATGGAAGAGAAGTACATACTGTGCCGACCCCACGTAGCTGGCAAAAAGGCAGGAGAAGATAGGTCTCTGTTGCCGGAAACCGACTAGTCGATACCTAGGTACATACTATCTCAGATCTTACATCTGCCGATAAACAGTAGTTAGTGTGCAAATATCACTGTATTCCAGTGTGAAGGGCGCTATAGCTAGTAACATTACTCAGGTGATGGGACTTAACGTCTTGTGCCGAGGCGACGAGTACAATGCGGTGCAATGTATACCATCTTAATTACCTTGATGTTATGGGCTGGTATATCACTTATGATCAAGTGATCTCGCACACCTAGCCGCTTCATTGAATAAGAACCAGGAGAGAAGTACATACGTATACATATATTATATATCACGCCTCGTTCTCAGTGGGGTAGGCAGAGACCAGCTCTCTCCACATGCTACGATCCTGGGACACCTCTTTCGCTTCCTCCACTTTCATAAGGAGAGAAGTAATTCCTTTTTTTTTGTTCTTCAATGTTTGCTTTTTGTATAGTAGTAATAGATATCCGTATGGTATTTAAGCAATGACTGCGAGTACAACGTAATTTTTTTTTTTAAATAAATTAAAAAAATCATTATACAGATTTTTTTATGTATTTACTTTTATTGAAGAAGTAATATATCCAGAGTAATATCTTTCTTGTGACAAGCGTACGGCGCTGCCAGGTTTCAATCATCATCATGAGGTGCTTTCCTCAAACGATTTGATTGAGAAAATCGTTTATCATCATAATGAATCAGCCTATAGTATTTAAGCTCGATCCACTGAACGATTATCATTCAATCATGCCATAAAAATATCTATTTAATGATCGTCATAGTTTTTGCCCGAGCACATTGTAACACTTTGAAGGTGCCACCAAACGGTTTTACTGCTGCGGCGGTTGCATGCGGTTGTAAAAAAAAACCCGCACAGTCACTTTCATAACTCAGCCGCAACGAACTGGTTCAATTAGGGTCAAGGAAGACGTCCAAGGATACCAGTGCCGTTACGTCCAAAGCGTCTAATCTCCAATTGCTATGTATCCGCTTCGGTATAATTAGGTATTATTTAATCTCGTTAATTGGCGAGCCGGTGTGTCGCCACGCTCAGCGCGAGACGCCGGTGTTGCAACGCCCGGACATTGATTCAAATACAGACGCGACGAACGAAACCGAATCATAATATTTATTGCCTAAGTGGAGCACAATCTACTAATGTTACATCTACCTATCTAAATATATATCATCATCAGCCGATTAACGTCCACTGATAGACATAGGCCTCTCTCAAAGATTCTCACCTAGATCGGGTAGGAGTTTATATAGAGAGCACTTGAGCTGAAACTTTACACCCTTACGGCCGGCTTCAGTAACAAAAATCATACACCAAAATTTTATTCATCACAATAAAAAAAATCTTATCCAATACTGATGATGAGGACGTCATCGTCGCAATGGAAATTTTACTAAGGAGACCATAAATCTTTAATCACAATAAGTAACAATGCTTACCGCCGTATTCGTCGCAACCAATCATACGAAGAGTAGTCGTTAAAGAAAATTATATATCAATGGTCATCGGCATATCACAAAATAAATCACCATCACTACACTACACCATAACAGCCAATTTACGACCCCACTGCTGGGGCACAGGCCTACCCTCAATATGAGGGCGATTAGGCCATAGTCACCACGCTGGCCTAATACGGCTTGGTGACTTTACACACCTTGGAATAAATTCAAATTCATGTGCAGGTTTCCCCACGATGTTTTTCTTCACCATTTGTATTTCGCTGTTGTAATTAAAGTTCTCAAATGTACATAAATTAAATATTTAAGTTATTGGTACATGCCGAGATTCGAACTCGCGACCTTCGGAATGAAGGCCGCACGCTCTAACCATTAGGCCAAAGAGCTAAACTACACACAAATCCTAAAATGCACTAAAGGTATTAAGTATTAAATATCTCGGAGGGTCACTTTGGATGAACAGCACATTTTATCATCACATAAACCTTAATGCTGATAAAAAGGACGATGAGAATGATAAGAAGCTCGTCGGATTGCGGCGAGGACTATGGGGTCATCGGTCAGCGCTTCACCACAATTCCACCTGATGTTAAGTGTTGATGTAATCTGTGGTGATAAGGCGCACCTAACATAGTAACAGCCTTTTTTAATTGGGACAAATTTTCTTAAGATACCCTGCTGCTGGGAGGAAGACAATGTTATGTGGGAACTTTACACACTAAACCCCTCTGTGGTCATCTTCAATGTGTTGCTGGAGGCCCCCAGGTCTCCTACGGAACGCAACTGGTGACTCCCGGAACTATATCTAAAGCACGTCCCAGGGAGAGTTGTAGCTTTTCTCGACATCTGCGCTTTAGTAGGGAATGAACTAGACCACCTCGTACTTGTCGTTCAACCCGAGCTCCAATCCAATCAGCCGGAAGACGACAACTGCTGGACAAAGGCCTCCCCCAAAGATTTCCACTCAGACCGGTCCTGGGCCACCCGCATATAATGGTTGCATCCTGAGCTCGCTTAGTCGAAAATGAGCGGTCCTCACCTTCAAAGTTCGCGAACCCATTTAATCGGCTTCTACGACAGTTGGAGCTTACCTTAGTCATATTCTTAATAGCCTGAGACTGCAGGGCAAAACCTAGTAATAGCCCATTACTCTATTCTTGAAGGCACTTACTTCGCACTTGGACTGGATCACCGATGCCGGAAAGTTGTTCTTCATCTTTACTGTTCCTCATGACGAACAATGAGCTGACCCTGTTTCTTTGCAAACTAAGGATGTCCATAACATAAGGATGGAGACTCACTGTGCCTCTGGTCGTCCTGGGATTATATTGCTTAATTCAATCGCACGCTTTCTAAAATATATCTCCTATAGAACACCGCGTCACTGACCACACGGCGACTGTGTTATACATTGTCCATCCTAGTTGTGACGAGTTCTTGGTCGTCAACAAGCCTCTCTTAGCCTCTCTACCAAGTCTAGGACCGCTAGATGAATTTAGGCAGCACCTGTTCAGATATGGCAACAATACTCATACTAGACTTGCTCTTTGTATAAAGTCAACAGCTGTCTTCTTCTTACAGCGCCTCTTCAACTAGCCAGACTTCAAGGTTGGCGATCGACGTTGTTGTCTTCACCAGTCTTTAGGTAGTAGAACAATTCCGACACCGTAGATATGCCAGTCCGTACTCTAATATTCTTTAACTGTGACTTGACAACAGCTAACCCGGTGACCAATATTGTCACACTTCATCAAAGACTTATATTTGGATTATCATAGCAGTAACAATCTTTATGTCTAATTAAATTTTAAACATACAGACGAGCAGTTTCATTGCATAGATAAATAAATACCACTCAAAATTCCACACGATTGCGAAGCTCATCAGCAAGTCGCAGCCTGTAATAACCGGAGTAAATCCGTGAGCCGCCGGCGCTTAATCAAACTGATATAACCGCCAATAAACTTGCCAGATTAACCTCTCGGTTGCCAACCACTGCCAACGTTCGCGTGTACCTCACAACGCCTCCACTGTCTCGTGAGTTGGTCGTTAAACGCGTATCTATCTCGATATAGGCGTTGTAAATCTTAGATATATTTAGGCTAATGCTGTCTATCCTAGGACATGTGTCCATCTTATTTATGAATGTCTATTTATGATATGAGACGAGCGTGTCGTTCATCATCATCGTCATCTCCAAAAGATCTCTACACGCATTCAGCATGGCCTCCAGTACCGCTGGGCACGAGAGGCTGTTTTATATAGGGCTTCATATGGAGGAATTTGGGCCATTTTCCATCATGCAGACCCAATGCGCGTTGGCTGGGGCCAGAGCCTCGTTTGTTGATAATCAGGGTGCACCACGAGCATGTGAGGTTGGCTTGGGTACCGTGAGTGGTCGTGCGGGTAAATGATACACTTGCCTATAATAATGTAAAGCTAGTTAGGATGTCTAAACCACATTGCGTTCGACGCGTCAACACAGTCTCTTTACCCGAGTAATTAATTCCATTAGCTACAGTGTCCTTCATACCGGAACACAATATTTGGCTGTAAAAACATGAATTGCAGTGTTACCTAGCACCCTTGCTTTGCTACGACATAAACGAGACTACCTCGTATTTGTCATCCATCGAAGGTTCGCTTAGTAGACAATGAGAATCTCAACCTTGTACGCCCACATACCCGTAAACCTTTTACGATAAACACTATTACCCTTAGTCCCATTCTTAATACACGTCCAGTGAAGGAAGAGAGGGTGAAGCTATTATCTGATATATATTTATTGTATTTATAATACATTTATGTATTTTGTGAGCGATAAGAAAACGTGATAGGGGAAGGATTGATGCCTTCAAAATGTGATGCTAACGAAGGCTTCTCTATATACCACTTTCAGCCAATATACAAATGAACACATCCTAAAAGAAATTAAATAAACTACTAGGCTTTTCCCAGTATGCGTTCTCCACAGGGCTGTCTGGTAAGGCAAGTCATTTTAGGAAGACTAGAAGGCAGAAGTGTTCAAGAAACAGTCCCCACCATATGGTGGAAGTACTAGAAAGGCGGTGGGTGGCAGTATAGACCGTGAAGTCCACTCTGCATATGACGGCACTCAATGGAGACTGCGCGGTAATGATCCTCAGCAGTGAGAGAACAACGAAGAAGAAAATGTTTATATTTAAAAAGATTATATAGAATCTTATCTCCAAACTAGTTACCTCGGTAACTAAAAGAATATACTAAAGATACCTTTAAGAATCGATCATCATCATCATCATCAACAACCTGCGGCAGTCCACAGCTGGACATAAAACTATTCTTTATTGTTATTTTAAAAAGGTTTAATATTATAAAACAGAAAATTTGTCTAGATATAGACATCTTTGCGTTGTTTATTCTATGACCTAACTGTATAATGCAGCTGAACCTGGGTGCCGTTTTAATTACCAACAATTACTAGTATTTAATTGACGTAAAAAAAACCTCATTAGCTTAATATTTAACTCTTAGTTATTCACTTTGTATTAAATAGGATCATTTTATTATAATTTTGATTATATAGTATAGCGTTGGAACTGTTTCCATTGTAGTCAGGAGTATAAGGATCAATTTTAGTATAGCAACACATCAGTGTGATAGTGTCCTAAAGAAAGGCCGGGTCAAAAGCACTCGCAACCGACGAGCGTGCATGAAGGCGCTTATGAAAGTGGAGTAAGCGAGAGGTGTGCCAGGATCGTAGCAGGTGGAGAGCTGGTCTCTGCCTACCCCGCTGGGAACGAGGCGTGATGTATATATGTATGTATGTATCAGTGTGATTAATTGTGTAAGTTTGTCCCACCGCAGCTACTATTCCTGCCGTTCCAGATCTAATCTCCCATTTAAAATTAAGTTTATTCGGAAGATTTTTTTTTAAATTATTAATATATGCTTTACACAGGGATAGAATCGATGCGAATACCCCCGTACGCGGTATCCCGAGGGGTGTCACTAACGCCCCCCTTATCTCTATTTATAACAATATCGGGCGCCATGTTTACACCGGCCGACAGTTACCGCGGCCGTGGGCGCGCCGCGCTACAACAAAATAGGGCTGCGTTTACTTTTAATTGCCAGCATTAAAAATATAAAGCGAGCGCAGATTAAATATTACTGCTTAGTTTTTTTTTTTTAATAATATTATAACTGGCCAGTATACAACATGTATATTATATTGTCTTCAATTTGGGGTGTAAGGGTTCTCACACAACTCACGGGACCCAAGCCAATGTCACCTGCTCGTTGTAATCAACGAACGAGGCTATGGCTCTAGCCAACACGCATTGGGCCACCATGGTGGGAAATGGCCCATATCCCTCCATATGAACTCCTACCTACGACAGCCCCTACTGCCCAGCGGAACCGGTGGCCAAGCTAATTGTATGTAGAGATCTTTGAGGGAGGCCTGTGACCAGCAGTGGACGTTGAATGATAGAGAGATTGTCAAAAATGTGGCAGTAGTTTAGGGTGATACACACTGCACCAGGTCGTCTTCATATCAAAAAATCTTAAAATTGAAATAAAGAAACGTTTGACTTTTTACTATTTGGCGATAGAAACGGAAGTCACTGTGGTGCTTACCTTAAACGGTGGTGAAACACCTAAACCTGCCAGTAGGTCTCTCATGCCGGAGGCCGTCTCCAGGTGACTACCACCGCAGCGCGTATTTCTGCCGCCAGATGGTAGTGTGCAAACATTACTATGTTCCGGTTTGAAAGGCGTTGTACCTAGTGTAATTACTGAGATAACGAAACTTCATATCTTATTTCTCAAGCGACGTACGCTTTTTAGTGCAGTATAATATATATATGCAGTATAGTAGTTATGGGCGGCTGTATCACTTACCATCAGGTGAACGTTCCGCTCATCACAGCCAACCTGTAGTGTATAATCGTCACTGTATTCCACTGAGGTCAGTTTGGATGGTATGATTACTGGGGTAATCACATACCATCATCATCTTAAAACAGATGAGTATGATATAGATTCTGTTTAAGCTAATTGATATTTCCTCGTTGATAAAATAAGAATAATGTGTAAGAGTTACGACTCCATAGATAAATTATGGTTCCTTGTTAACTATGGATGCTGTACTCCTTTTGAATGTCTTGCTTTAGTTCAAGGGATTCATCATCATCAGCCGATTGAGGTCGACTGTCGGACACTGGTTTCATCCAAGACTGTCCACGCCGCATGCTGTCCACAATATAGATAAATATGAAAATTTGGACCTGAAATTTGTCAGAAATATTCCCCCCAGGGTTCTCTCCCGTTAACGCAGCTCCCTTTGGAGGAAAAATTTTGTAAAATCCATTCTTAGCTGATTTCTAAATGGCAAAAGCAATAACTACCAAATGTTGAGTGTTTATGTCTAAAAGTTTCGGAGATCTAGTGCGGCTCCAATGAATCTTAGGATATCTATCACCATCATCAATAGTCGATTGTCGTCCACAAATGAACGTAGGGTACCCGACAAAGATTCTCACATCGATATCTCCTGTGCTGACCGCATCCAGCGGCTTCTTGCGATCCTTCTGTTAGGATAGCAGCCAGGGCCTCGTTTGTTGATTAGCAGGGTGCATCACGAACAGGTGATGTTGACTTAGGTCCCATGAGATGTTGTGTGGGACCCCTTAAACCGCTGGATATCTATACATATATTTTCAGAGTCCGAGTGGTGGAGAATACCAAGGCACATTGAGCATGTTCATTGTAAACTTTCCTTTAGAAAAAATATATTAAAGACGTATAACCTTTTCCTATTGCAAAAAGGTTTTCATGAGGTGCCACATTCCTGTGTGCGTGTAACGAGCTCGTTTCCGCGGCGCTGCGAGCCCTGCCACCAGAAATAACGCAGCCATTAAATGTTTACGCTATTGATAGACAGCGCGCGCTCCTAACGCGATGGGAGCGTTATGAAACGTTCACGTTCCCTCCCGCGCCGAGTGTCACGTATTATTGCGTATTATCATTAACAGATGGCAACATTAATCCTAATCACGAAGCACTATTTTGTTCTTCCCTTCGTATTGCTTTATCATGACGAAAATACGGCTGTTGACTCCGATGATAGTCTGCTGTCTATTTAGGTCATTTCATCATCAAATAGGAGATTTTCAAATTAGGTTTAGGACTCTTCTCGTGAGGGTCACGGATTGGATTTTATTTTTTTAATGTCCTCATCTACGCCATAATGATCAGACTGAAAAAGCGACAAAAGGTATGTAACTCTAGGACAAGCTTAGCTTTCCCTAAAGTAATCTCCAGGATATTACGAATTTTAAGAAAGTCTATGATTATGATGATGATGATGACGATGATTATTAAATATAACTATACATTATCTACTATCACATTTTTCTTGTTACGTACGAAATTAAACTGGTGTTATGACCATATTACAAACGTTTTTACAGCGTGTTTTATAATAAAAGTGAACTGAACAGGTATACGAGTGGTAGAACTTCATTAAAGGGGAGTAAATTCTAGTAAAGGAAAGGGAGTGTAAAGGGAATGGTGTGACGAGAGCTATGCGGTGTTGACCAAACATCATAACTAAGTTAACTACTGGTGGTGATAGGTTTATTGCCACAGACCGCCTAGGTAGATACCACCACAGTTACTATTTCTGCCGACAAACACAAGAGTGGAAAGATTACTGTGTTCCGGTTTGAAGGAAATCGTAGCTAATTAAATTGATGCGAAAAATCTCTTACCTCGGTCATGTACCCCGTCATCGGCGATATGACCTTCAATTAATTATTATGGGTAAAGTTTATGGCGAACGAAAGGTGAGAAGGAAAACGTCATGGTTGAGGAATATCAGGGAATAGACTGGCATATCTCAAGTATCTGTGTTGTTCCGCCGCACCAGAGACAAAAAGGACTGTATTACGCTGATGGCCAACCTTCACTAGTTGGAGAGGCACTTTAAGAAGAAGAAGAAGAAATTGATACGGTAACGAGACTAAACTAAACATCTTATGTATCAAGGTGACGAGGACAATGAGCTGTTCATACTAACTAGCGTCAAGTTGTTATGGAGGGGAGGAGTGTGTATTTTGCTGGTCTTGCCCCTTCGGATAATAAAAAAAAACCCATCCAATTAAAGAAGCCAACAATCAATGGTGTTGTAAACAAATGTATAACAATACATAACGTTTCCATTGCAACCGTTATCAACATAGTGTAGTAAGGCGCCGGCCGGTAACGTCTGCATACTTATAATACTGATGGTAAGGCTCTATTTCGGGAGACCGTCAGTACAAGTACAAGAGTACAAGCTACAATTCCTGGTGTCATTACCGTGTACCAACTTGAAAGGTGCTTACTTAATGAAATTACTGAGGGTAACGGTACTTGATATATCATGTCTCAAGGCGGCACGTGTAATATGGTGTAGTGTATATCAACCTAACTAGCGCCTAGTTCTATGAACAAGTCACCATCAGGTACACGTCTCACTCATCCCGTTGCTTCATGTAATATATTTTTATGAGGTTTATGCGGCGTGTAACGGGTCCCGCACAACTCACGGCATCCGAGTCAACCTCATCTGTTCGTGGTGCACCCTGCTAATCGACAAACGAAGCTCTGGTTCCCACCAACCCGCATTGGGCCTGGATATGGTCATACGACAGCACCTAGTGTCCAGAGGTATCCGAGGCTATGCTGACTATATAGAGATCTTTCGGGGGAAACTTATGTCTAGCAGTTGACGTCTATCGGCTGATGATGATGATGACTTATAATTCAATAACTATAATTATATAGCTGAAAAATATGTTGTTTACATAGTTGGCACAGTAGTTCAGTTCAGTTGGAGTACATGTAGCGAGTTGAATGATGTAAGTTCGATTTCTTCATAAGAAGGAAAAACTAATCAAACTGACATTGTACCTATACGACAATGTTTTACAATTTTGCTGCTGATGATGAAGGTTTATGCAAAGCACCAGTTGAAGATCCTGATTGGATATATGAAGGAAATCAATATGCCGTATACTAGTTAATAAAGGGTGCCCGCGGGTACATTACGAGCGGCAACGCTGATGTATATCCGAAGTTATCGGATATTCGAAGTGGAGTTTTACGAGCACACCGAAGCGCGCTGTAATAATTACGTACACGAGCAGCGAATCAATTTTACTTTATGTGACACTTTTCCAATACTTACCTCGTGTAAGTCACCGATAACTTTATATCCGGTATTATACATACAGACATATCACGCCTCGTTCCCAGTGGGGTAGGCAGAGACCACCTCTCTCCCTTCCTCCACTTTCATTTTCGTTAATTTTTACATACATATATATTCATCATCAGCCGATAGACGTCCACTGCTAGATATAGGCCTCCTCCAAAGATTCCCACATCGATCGATCCCGCGTTGCTCACATCCAGAGGCTTCCCGCGATCCTCACTAGATCGTCGGTCCATCTTGTGGGAGGCCTTCCAACACTACGTCTACTTGTAAGCGGGCGCCACTCGAGGACCTTATTGCCCCATTGGTTATCGGTTCTTCGAGAAATATGCCCTGCCCACTGCCACTTAAATCTAGCAAAGTTTTAATTATATGTATAATCCAACCACTGACTGAACTACTGGATGCAAGCAACGGGAGACCGATCGATGCGAAGATCTTTGAAGGAGGCCTATGGCCAGCAGTGTGCGTCTATCGATTGATGATGATGATGTTATATATGTATAATTCCTCTATCCCCTTTTCAATACCAAACGACCGAGTAGGGCGAGTCACCATCCTTATGATGTAGATATCCTCAGTCTGGGAACACAGAGGTTCAGCTTGTCGTTCTTGATAAAAACAGCAGAGGAGTAGAACAACTTGCCGGCGTCAGTATTCCCGTATATTACACGAGGGTATTCAAGAAAAGAGTGATTCGGCTGTTACTACGATAATGCACCTAACTACCACTTGACATCAAGTGGAATCGTGGTGAAACGTTAACCTTGTCGATTTAAAATATATATTCCATTGCCAAGAGTACTTCACGATTATGCAAGCGTTCAGTACCTAAAGAGATTTATTGCTAAGGAACAGCGGAAATGCAATAATTCCAATGCGGAGCTATATGAAATTTTGATGATAGTAGAGTCTTTTAAAACGGACTAGTAACCATATATAAATTCTAAATAAGCCAACGTTACAGCATTGTTGTGGTCCGATTGTGAAAGTTAATTTTTTTTTATATTATCACGCCTTTTTCCTAGTAGAGATAAGGTGCATAAACACCCACATTTCGCCAGATGTGGTCAGATTAGGTCCCATGTAACATGGGCCTTCGGGCCGTTAGGCGTGGCCCTTTGGGCCTTTTGTCGTTTCCCCTGGGGGTGCGTCCCCCGGGGGAGTCTTGGTTTTTGTCCCCCCTCCCTCGTCGAAGTGAGGGGGGGGAGTCTGGAGGGAGGAGGCCGCCGCCCAATTCCTTCACGGGAGGGCGGCGGCCGGGCGTGCGCTCCGTCTTGGGCGCGCGCGGTCGTCTGTGGGGTCGGGGGGCCCCAACGTGCCGGTCCCGCGAGGGGCCGGTACGGGATGGCAGGTGGGTGCCTTTGCTCCCCGCGGGCACCCACCAGGAGGAGTTTAATACGCGGAGGCGCCCGGAGAGTTGCATGACTGAAACCCGGGCGTCTCCAGTATGCGTATGGCGGGACAAGCGGTGGTGGTTTTAGTGGGTATGGGGGTCACGCACAACACCTCAGTGGCCTCGAGCCCCACATAACCCGGCGTCCCCCCCCTGAAAAGGATGCTGGGTATGCGGTAACAGCATTTCCACCATCGATATAAAAAAAAAAAAAAAAAAAAGGTCGCAAGTACCAGGAGGCGAACCTGTTGCCACTTTATTGGGGACACACAAAGATCATTTCTGTGTGCGGGTTTCCCTCGCGATGATTTCCTTCACCGTTTGTATCTCGCTGTTGTAACTAAAGTTCACAAATGTACATAACTTAAATATTAAGTCATCGGTACATGCCGAGATTCGAACCCGCGACCTTCGGAATGAAAGCCGCACACTCTAACCATTAAGCCAGCGGGCCATGAATAGCAACTATAAACTGCTTCACATTGCGCTCGCGCGTTGAGACATAAGATGTATAGTCTCCTTACCCCAGTAACTTTACTACCTTCAACTACCTTCAATCCGGAAGACTAATATTTGCATAATACTGTTTGGAGGGAGAAATAGGAGTAGCTGTGGTACCTGGACGGTCTCCGACAACAGAGACTATAATTCTATCAAGTAGTATTTTTTTTTGTTTGCTATTTTAATCGCCATCAAATTTAAGGTCTTAACGAGATCTGATCGCAACACCACCTCGTAACGAATCCTTTGGATTTTTCGTTGTTGTGGTCTAGCTTAGAAATGTAGTTATATCATCCTTGCCAACAGGACGATAGAACTGTGGACGTAGCATAATAGTTCATGTTGAAGGATAAGTGATTGCTGAATAGGTCCTTAGTACCTGGACGGCACTAGCAGCCTGAATAACAAACTCTAGATGTTCTCACATTACTGTTACCGGTGAGGAACATCAACACCCATAGAGCCTCACTCTGTGATCAGGTCTCATATAAACTGCACTGCTTTTAGGTCCCGTTAAGATCATCAGCATCATAAACGTCCACTGCTGGGCATATGCCTCCATCAAAGATCCCCACGTTTGTAGGGTTTCATGAGGGAGGATTTTGGCCATTTCCCACCACGCTGGCCCAATAGGAGCTGGTGGGAGACAGAGCAGGTGAAAGCGGCTTGGGCTCCTTGAGTTTTATGCGGAACCCGTTACACCCCCTTTAAATTAAGTTCCATTTAAATCAATTTTTTTATTTAACAAGCAGGAGCACAAAGCTTTGTGGAACACATTACAAGAGACCTATGTCCAGCAGTGGACGTCCAGCAGTTGAAATGATGACGATGATAATTTAACAACAGTAGATCTATCATATTTTCGTGATAATGAAATGATTACTGTATATTTATTACTATTATTACATTAGAGAAAAAAAAATATTTACAGTTGCCACACCGTAGAAATGGTCTGTGAACCATTATAAATGGTCATAAACACACACATTTATGTACATTACTTAAAAAAAAAACGAACTAAATAAAGTTGTCATTAAAGCGAGCTAAAGATAGTTTCACACCATTTTAAGGGTTACGTGATGGAATATACGAACACATGTCGACGAGTCTCTGAGTAGACACCACCGGAGGGATCCTCTTTCTATCGCCATATAGTAGTGTGCAAACATTACTGTGTTCCGGTTTAAAGGGCGTTGTGGCTAGTGTAATTACTCCCTAGTAATTGTATCTATCTATCTCCTTGTATAGGATGTTAAGTCTCATTAAGTCGAGTACAATGTGGTGCAGTGTATATTATCCCAACCAGCACCACGTTGCTTGGGCGGAAGTATAACTTACCATCACGTAATGTCCCGATCGTCTCATCGGCTCGCAGAATAAACAAAAAGCCGTGAAAGCCGTTTGAAAGGTACTGTAGCTAATGAAATTATTGAGGTAAACTTCACAAGCTACAGCGCCCTTCAAGCCGGAACATAGTAATATTCGTGCACTACTGTTTAGCAGTAGAAAGAGGAGCTGCGGGGGCACCTACATTAATTTTATCGCGTCGAAATCTTCTTAAATGATACCCTACTTCTGAGGGGAAGATAAGGTTCCTAAAACCCCCTTGATGTTCTCCCACAATGCATTAGGAGGAGCTCCGTATCTTTTACAGAACACACCGCTGGTACCCTGCACTCTGGCTAAGACATCCCATGGAAGGGCAAAGCCAAAAAGGCAAATACAAGACCATGCATTTGCCGTCCTCCTAAGGCTGCTTCGAGGACTCCCAACCCTCAAGGCTCTTAAACCCATGGACCCTTTTAGTCGCCTTGTACAGATAGGGAATACCTTAGTCCTATTATTAATAGCGAGACTACAGGACTGGCTGCGATGGTACCTACCAAGACGGTCTCCGGCAAGAGGCCTACCACTTTCTCTTAAGCTATCATATCATTAAATGTACTGAACCAGCTAAATTATTCTAACGTATCTAAATCGTATTTAAATTGTCTCCGTACTTCATCTGGTTGGCCACATCTGGTCATTTTAAGTGTTTTATTGGAAACGGATACGGCATCGGCGGGCCCATTAACATATGTCCCGCATCCGATGAAGGTGTGAAACTTAATAAAAAAAATTAACACAGCTATCTCAAGTTATTGACTTCCTTTTTACTTGCGATTATAGATTTACATGGGTTTATAGAATAGATGTATTTGCGAAGTATTTTCAAAATATCTCGAACGAGGTACTTTTGGCGGAAGCGTGCGGCCTTCAATCCGAAGGTCGCGGGTTTGAAGTCACCAATCCGCATTGAGCCAGCGTGGTGATTATGGCCCTATCGCCCCCATAATGACGGTACGCCTGTGCCCCAACAGTGGGGACGTAAATTGGCTGCTGAGATCTCGTACGATGTGAGACACAGTCAACGATCTCGGACTCGTATTAAATATGATACAAGACTTTACTGCTTCTGAAAACCACTGCAGTAATAACTTTTATCACTACAGTAGAAATCATTTATGACATCGTTATATGTTGATGTTCACATTACGCGTGGGAAACTGTATATAGAAACAAGTCCATTTAAAATCTGGTAAGCCAAGTAGTTTCAGCTTACCTTCAATCAGTAGTCTGATTGCTGGTAGGTCTCTGTTGCCAGAAACCGTCTAGGTTGACACCACCACATCGCCTATTTCCGCCGCCAAACATTAGTGTGCAAATATTACTGTGTTCCGGTTTGATAGACGTTCACAGCTGGCGATAGGCTTACCACAATGATTCCCACATCGATCAAGTAAGGATTCATATGGAAGGGTTTGGACCATTTCCCACCACGCAGGCCCAATGCGGGTTGATCGGAGTTAGTGCCTCGTTTGTTGATTAGCAGGGTGCACCACGATCCGGTGAGGTGGATCCCGTGAGTTGTTGTGGTTGTGTCGTCCCCTCTTTACTCGGGTAACGAGAATTGACATCTTGTGTAGAGAAGATAAGCGCAATGAGGTGCAGTGTATAACATCCTAATTAGTGCCACGTTGTTATGCGCAGGCGTATCGCTTACCATCAAGGTGAACTTTTTTTTTCTCCGAACGTACTAAACGTTCACCTGATGATAAGTGATGTTCCTAACCCATAACATGGCAATAGGATATACACAGCACCACATCGTGCTCGTCACGTTGAGCGGTAATTTCATCAGCTACAGCGCCTTTCAAAGCGGAACACATAAATTTTCAAATTACTGTTCGTCGACAGAAATAGGAACAGCGGTGGTATCTAGGTTTCCGGAAATAGAGAACTGCTAGAAGTAGCATAGTTTTGATCTATCTGAGTAATTACTACAATATTGTAATATACGTCATCGTCTTCATCAGCCGATAGACGTCCACTGCTGACATAGGACTTCCCCTGAGATCTCCATCTCCACATCGATCGTTCCCGCATTGTATTGTAATTTTGTATCACTGTTTTTGAAGTGTCAACACTTGAGAGAACATTCTTCACGAGCCATACTTCGTTTTCGGTCTCATTGTCACTTAACATCATGTGAAATATAGGTCAAGTGCCTATTGCTCGAATAAAAAACTAACCTCGTTATGAGACACATTATTGTATCGCCGCGGTTTAGAGCCAGTGTTTAAACCGAAAGAAACCTTCGAAATCTAGATGTACCTCTTCGATACGCCCGCAAGAGTCGCGGCCATGTTTGGTTAACCGGCCTTTTATGAATGGTACTTTTTTATTTCACACTCGCACGACCGTTCAAGCTTCTATAAACGTTCCGGTTACCTATACATGGCGGCCGCTGCTTTTGGCACGGACAATTACATGCCACGTATTTTGTGTAGCTGTTGTAAGGTATATTAAAAAAAAAAAATGAAAACCTTCTTAACATTCCCACTGTTGGGATTTTTGGTCTTCTCCCACAAAGTCATCAGCGCGTTCGTGGAAGTTGAGCTGTTGGTTGTTAGTAACATGTAAGTTTCCTCGCGATGTTTTCTTTTACCGTCTCTTAAAATGTAAACATAGTTAATATATATTACATTTAACTGCTTTTACAGCGGTTATTACCTGGTGAATATTTAACTATGGAGAAAATCACATGTGTGGATGACTGTCAAGTTAATTATTTCAAAAGCCTTACTTTTGTACTGACGCTAGAATGTAAACCTGTTATCGATTTCTACCATTGCCAATCGTTAGGCGGATATATAATAACACCACCCCACTTTACAAATAGTAACTATCGTTTATTTGGATGATATAAATATCACAGTAATTTGACTGTGTACGAGCTCAAAGGTTTCAGCGCGATCGGTAAGGATTCTCTGAATTTCATATGTTAATGATCTAAACAAGAACGCTATTATGACAGCAGATTTGCTATATGAGCAAACTAGCAACCTAGGAGGCGCCATAATCGAACCTGCGACTTCTGTATTACTAGGCGAAAGTAAAGCCACTGCGCTACCGAATACATTATGGAGGTGGTGAAGAGAGAAAGAGAGAGAAGGAGGGGTTATTCGTCGACAATTTTATTATTAAAAGAAAGTAAAACCGAAAGAGAGAGAAGAGTAAAAAATAACGTGCTAAAGATTTCAACGTCACCCTTCTTCATACATTTCTTTGTATATTTAGAGTGCAGTCTATAGCACGGAGACTAATCTCCGTGGTATGTAGAGTCCATGTCTCCATATAACAGGAAAGAAGTCAGGTCGTTGTGGACCACAGCATAGAGAGGAGACAGGGTATAGTGAAACTATGTAGACACGCTTTTAATCCAATTCTAGGATAGCCTAAAACCCATAAAACTATCAACACTTTATCCTTACATTAAACTGACCCAAGAGAACATTTAGGTCCAAAAAAAATTTTTTTTTTTTTGTATTATCTAGCGCTTGACTACAATCTCACCTGATGGTAAGCGGCGATGTAGACCTTGCTACTAAAGCGCACTAGTCTAGAAGTAGCCTATTTACTCTTCTCTCCTATTAAAGATTTAGCCAAGTGCCGAGACATTCAGCTGATGGTGAGTAATACGCCTGCCCATGGAAACGTGGCGCTAATTAGGATATTATACACAGCACCACATTGCGCTCGTCGCCTTAAGATATAAGATGTTGTCTCATCACTGAAGTAATTTTATCAGCTACAACTCCCTTCAAACCGCAACACGGTATTGTTTGCATGCTACTGTATATCAGCTGCAATAGAAGCTAGGGTGGTATTCAGTCGGTTTCCGAGAACCTGCCACCAGTAAGTTTCTGCAGGGTCAGAAGATGCCGGTGAATTCTGCAAGAAACGCATACAATGCGACGCCATGCGAAAGTATTCAATATCGCTGACGGTGTAATAAAAACTTATCAGTGTAAGGGTCCGTTTACATACGCACGGTTTTTTTTGTACTTTATTTTCTTTGTAGGTCTACGTAACAAGCATAGGCAACATGATGATGAACGATTCATCACAACTCATATCTCAAATCGAGCATATTGTTATGGGCAGATGTACCAGTATAAGATGAAGAAAAAAAAAATCGTTTGTTAATGGATTACTATTTTTTTATTCAACGAAGCCACGAGACATGCGAGACATTAACTTCATGGTAAATTATATCCTCTAGCCTGTTACAATATGGCGCTAGTTAGGATGGTATACAGTATACCATATTGCGTTCGTCGCCTTAACACTGTATGTTGTCTAGTTACAAAAGTAACATCACTAGCTACAGCGTTCTTCAAACCGGAATACAGAGGTTTCCACTGCCGTTTGGCGATAGTAATAGTAAGCTTTGGTAACATTTATTACCAACGTTTATATAAAAAATATCATACAAAACATTGTGCATAAATCTAAGGAGTCAGCTGGCATCACTTACCATGTGTTCTACTTTATATATACTTCGGACCCGGTTCATGTAAACGGGCCGTTAATAGAGGTGACGCAACGAGACCTCCAATTACCCGCGGACGGTAACAAGTAATGAGGAAAAAATTAATTAATTTTCTCCTTGACAGTCCAGCTCGCCCTGAGGCGCTCATTGCGTATTGGTAAGTAGGGGCATCCTCCCTACTGCAGCCATGGTGACCAAATTCTTCTCGGATAATCCTTAATCATTTTTATTTTGCCTCAATCTAAGTAACACCATTTATCATCATCATCATCATTAGCTGATAGATATCCACTGCTAGACATAGACCTCTCCCAAAGATCCCAACTTCATCATCAAGTCTTGTAATTCATGAGAGGACTTGAACCATTTCCCACCACGCTGGTCCAATGCAGGTTGGTGGAAGGTGTCATCATGTTGTGTAATAAATAATAAACCTTCAAAGATTTAATTTTTTTTTTATTTAAAGACAATGTTGTTTGGGATATGGGTATAGTCGTTCAGTGACTAAAGCGAGTAGTCGTTATAAATTTGAAAGTAAAGAACACTTGTGATGGATCTCTGTTGCTGGAGACCACAGCAGCTCCTATTGCAGTCGACTAATAGTACTGTGCTAATATAACTGTGTTCCGGATTGAACGGCGTAGCTAGTGAAATAACTGGGGTAATAAAATCTAAGTTTCTATGTCTCAAGGCGATTAGCGGAAGTTCGTGCTGTGTATATCACCTTGAAGCTGGTGACATGTGCTCATCTAGAATACTCCGACTCTCATATATGTTCTAGCTGTTCCCCGCTCGCTTTGCTGGCCGTAACATGCTCCCAACTCCCTTTGGGTAAGGTTAATGACTACATCAACACTTAACGTCAGGTGGAATCGCGGTCAAGCGTTAACCTTGTAGATTAAAAAAAAAAAAGTATGTTCTCAGACGTAATTTAAAAAAATATGTACATAAAAACTTTTTAGAGTATTAAAAATACAGAGCAGTACAATAAAAAAATAACATCTTTCACACGAAACGTGTAGTTTTTTTTTTTACACGAAACAAAGAAAAAAAGTACAGTTCGCAAAAGTTTAATTTCGCAACAGCACTGAATTTAAATGCAAATGGCGCACACTTTAGTTTTTTTTTTTTTTTTACATACATTTTCATACACATTTGCCTGAAGCTGATTAAAAAAGACTTGCTCATTTAAATATCCATTTTATTTTCAGTCTGAAATAACTTTTAATTTTGTGTGTTTATATATAGAGAGATGTGCAGTTCATCATCATCAGCATCAGCCAAAACACGCCCACCAGTCAAATCCATCTAACGCTGCGTCCAGCGGTTCCCCAGGACTTTCACCAAATCGGTCCACTTGGTGTTAACAAATTCTCAATACAATGAAGAGCTGATTAAAATTATACAGCTTTACTGGTGGTAGGTCTCTGTTACCGGAAACCGTCTAGGTACCTATTGCAGCCGACAAAGAGTACTGTGCCGACATTACTGTGTTCCGGAGAGAAGGGCGTTGAAGCTAGTGCAATTGCAGAAACGAAACGTAACATCTCATATCTCTGTTCATAACAACGTGGCGTTAGGATGATATACACTCAGCACTTTAGTCTTGGTCTAGTAAGAATAGGACTAAGGTAAGCCCTGCCTGTCGTAGAAGGCGATTAAAAGGGTCTAGGAGTTGCGCGGGATTTGAGGATGGAAGCCTATATCGCTCAACAAGCTGCATGGAACAGGGTATAGCTCAGCGATGGTGTATAGGAGAGTTAGGCTCCTCCTCAGAGAAGTGTAGAAGGACACCGGTGAGTTCTATAAGAGATCCCAGAGCCTCTCCGATTGCACTGATGACAGCCGAGAGAATTTTAGTGAGTAAGAATCTCACAAACCCCGACTTCATCTCAGAATCAGGGCATCTTTAGATTTCCCCCGCCGAAACTAAAAAAAAGGTCATACTATTAGCCGCCTTGTCAAATTATTTTCCTTCGCCTTTCGCTTTATGCTCACTGCAGAGTGTTCGTGTAATGCTTCATTATAGATGTAGTGAATAAAAGCGCAGACGATGTCCAGCGTGACAGGCGTGGTAACCACATTAGTATTTGCTGCGCTGATCAGACAAGCCGTTCGTGACATGTGAATTAGCTACACAACGTTTCAAACGGTCTATCGTTTAAAACGGTGTATTAAGGCGAGTCTCCGCCAAACGGTTAAGATATACAGCATGTTCAACTTAGTAAAAACATCTGATACGGAAGTATCAACACGGTTATATACCGCTTAGGTAGGTACCACCACAGCTACTATTTCTACCTACAAACAGTAGTGTGGAAACATTACTGTGTTCCGGTTTGAAGGTAATTGTAGCTAATTAAATTGATGTAGTAACGCTACTAAACATCTTACATCTCAAGGTGACGAGCACGTTCATTTTAACTAGCGCCACGTTGTTATATGGGGTGGGGAGGAAGAAGTATCACTCACCATCAGGTGAACGTTTGCCCATCACGTTCCTTAGGATAATAAAAAAAATCCCATCCAGTGGTATAAAGCAACAATCAGTGGTAATGTAAACAGACAATACATAGCGTTTCCATTGCAACCCTTATCCACATGGTAAGGCGCGATAAAAAAGCTCAAACTGGTATCGGTGCACCAATTACAATGCTGATGGTAAGACCGTATAACAAACAGCTTCTATTGCTGCCGATAAAACTCAAAGAAACACTTAAGTATTAATAATCCAGCAGTTACACAAGGGATAGCATAAACAGGATCGTAGCAGGTGGAGAGAGGTGGTCTCTGCCTCCTACCCCACTGGGAACAAGGCGTGATATATATGTATGTATAGCATAAATCAACAATAAAACTAGATATATATAGGAGGATATATAACGTTTATTGCAGTGGCAGTTGTATAAAGTGGCTTAGAAGAAAAGATGCTGTAAGCGAGGATCCACGCTAACGAATCGGGATTTATATCAGCCGTTACTCTTAGTTTTTACGACACATAAATTAGCTTTAGGCTCGGCGACCAGAGATGACTTTAATGTCGCCGAGTCCACTGCGATGTTAATAACGCTATATTTTAGTTTTACCCTAACATATTATCTTGTTTTTACCGACGACGGAAAAACAAGTAAATTTTAATTTCACGCGATATTAAGTGACAATGTTGGTGAAGTCGCACGAGAAAACTCAGTCTATCTATGTAATAACAGCAATGCTGTTACAGCAGATTTACGCCCTTACTGTTGGGGCACAGGCCTACCCTCAATATGAGGGCGATGGACCATAGTCGCTGGCCCAAAGCAGAATGGTGACTTTACATACACCAATTCTAATTCATATGCAGGTTTCCTCGCGATGTTTTCCTTCGCCGTTTGTATTTCGCTGTTGTAACTAAAGTTCACAAATGTATATAACTTAAATATTAAAGTCGGTACATGCCGAGATTCGAACCTGCGACCTACAGAATGAAAGCCGCACGCTCTGACCTTGAGACCAACGAGCTACTTGCTACAACAGATCTGCAATATGGTTACTGCTAGATAGCTAGTTAGACGGATTCGAAAAAGCTATCTCATTTGACGCCGGAATTGAACCTACGACTTGCTAAATAGCAATCAGTTCGCTATTATATTAAAAAAAAAATTAATACTTTTAATAGTATAGTTATAACAATTTGATACTAATAAGCTTTTGAGTATATACATACCTCACTCAGACACAACGCTGGCGCTCTTTATATCGGAGACCAAGATTCAAGGATCGCTGAGCCAAAGGAGCAAGTATATACATCGCAGCTCAAGTAATACTATCATCTTTTGAACTCGTTCATAGTAAATATAGACTACTACTGTTTATCAGTAAGCACTACTTTCGATACTTAGACGATGTACAATGATCCGTTGATATAGTGGCAGTTAGCGAGGAGAGTACCAATCACACTCGACACGTTGCCTTGTAATCGCGAACCGTGGACCTTTGAATTGTGCGGTCACTTAACCACTGCGCCACGTCGGTAATTAAAATATAAACATTACAATTTTGCAATATTCTTTCATTACGGAATTTTTCATTATATAAATACAAAGGGGGCGTTAAAAATATAGGATGGCGCGGTGTAAATTGGATGAAATTGGACGTAAATCAACTCAAATTACAATGAGTGTCTTTTACTTAATTTTATCGTCTGAAAAATGTCCGAAACAGAATTTATTGAACCGTAAACTGGTGATGAAACGTTATTATTATTTTTATGGGTCAACTGGAAATTAGATCGTTAAATTACACCTAATTTTAACTGTCTTCATAGCGCTGCGTATACCTACTTTGTGACACAGGTTTATAGTTCGCTTCTATGCTACTTTATACAGATTGATTAGGACTAGGGATTTTTTGAAACTCACTCTGGTTAGCCACCACCCTCATATAAATGTGCAGACTTAGCAGAATTGCTGTGGTCCTCATATCTACATATGAGAGCCAGCGTGTCATTCGCCATCATTGATCATTAATATACTAACGGGGAAATCTTCCAAAGAAACCCCAGTTGTATGGGATTTATATCTACTAAACATTTTCAGTGATCATCTTCAGTGCATCGAGGCAGGCCCTGGAATTTTTTACGAAATGCAAGTCCCAGGAAGGACCGTAATCTTTCCCGATACCACCAGTTTGCGTTTGCTTAGTGGGTAATATGGCCCCACATCTTCAAAGTCCGAGAACCCGGAAACGCTTTTAATCGCATTCTACGACAGGCAGGGATTACCTTATTTCTGTTCTTAATACCACGAGACTACAGGGCAAAAGCATCTTTAGCCTTATATATACTACTTCTATATACTTCTGTTCCAATAAACTGTTAAGTCATCATCACCATCTTCGGCCTTCTCCAAAGATTCCCACACAATCGGGTAGGAGTTCGTATGGAAAGATTTGAGCCATTTCCCAACACTCTGGCCCAATGCGCGTTGGTGGGATACGAAATGAATACGTAATGAATGTGAATAAGTTGATATTTAACTTAAGTATTAGTTTAATTTTTTTCGACTTTTAAAGTATGAATATTTATAACGTTATGAGGCGAACTTATCATGCCTGTACAGTTGTGCTGAAAGTTGTATATCTTGTTATTCTTACGACAGCTGCAAAAACTAAACAGTTTATTTTTAGATTGTACCACATTATAACTTTTTTCTAATAATACATCAATAGAAATAGCAAAGGTGAAGCGTAATCGCTTATAATAATTCGACTCTCAAATATCCACAACTGCAAGAAAGCAATGCTGTTATGGTGGTAGTTTTCAAAAACACTCATCATCATGGAGAAAGAGAGGTGTGCCAGGATCGTAGCACGTAGAGAGAAGTGGTCTCTGCATACCTTACTAGGAACGAATAGGGAATAGTGTCATCATCATTAGGTGCCCTCTTCAAAGTGAAGTTTGGCGATCAGATTGAGAAAAACAATTCGATCCTCCTTTATCCTTTTCAACTGATGGTATTTAAACTCTTCCAGTTCAAACAAAAGCTCGACATAATTCTAACGTTGCAGTAAGAGCTGAGTGATAATATGTTCATCAACTCCCCGTTTATTTTTTTTAATATATTTTTGGTATAAAATATTGTTTTAAAGTACATGGTCACCCTACAGCATCGCGCTCGTTGCGAGAGTCGCAAACGCTTCCCCACGATTTGTTATTTTTCTTTCTCTTCCTCTTTGAACGTACACCACTATAAACATTTATACAACATAAAGTTCCACTTCTAGTATACAAATAAATGAAACTTTAGCGTCCGTTTGTAATATGAAAATAACAGCTTAACACCTAAATCACATCATGAATGTTTACTAAACATTTACACCGATAAGAAATTTATAAAGATTCGTCTGTCTATATTCGAAGAAGCAACGAGACGATTGAGAACAACGTAGTGCTAGTTAAGATCACATACACAGCATCACATTGTGCTCGTCGTCTTCAAACCAATAAGATGTCAAAGTCCCGTTACTTTAGTAATTTCACTAGGGCGTTGTATCACACTGCGAAAGGAAAACGGTAATGTTTCCTTCCACACTACTGTTTGGTAGATATAGGATTAGCGATGGTACCCAGAGATGGTCTTAGGGGTCTTAGGCAACAGACAAACTAGTAAAATCGTCATCAGCCGATAGACGTCCACTGCTGGACATGGACCTCCCCAAAGATCCCTGCATAGATCAGTCCTGCGCTATCCGCATCCAGCGGCTACCAGCGACCTTTAGTCGTTTGCAAAGGTTCATAGGTGGATTTGTGTCATTTCCCACCACACTGGCCTAAAGCGGTTTGATGAGAGCCAAGAGTCTTATTGGTTAATTAGTAGGGTTCATCACGAGCTGGTGAAGTTAGCTTGGATTCCGTGAGTTATTATGCGGGACCTCTTAAACTCCTCAAGTAGCGTGGCTTATCTTAAGTGTGTAACTTATTATAACTCGTTAATAAAATACTGTATCCAAAATCAGACGTGGAGATCTTTGGGGAAAGCCTATTGGCTGATGATGAAGATCCGAAAACATTAATATTAACTTCTTTTTTTTTATATTATCACGCCTTTTTCCCAGTAGGGATAGGCAAAGGTGAATAAACACCTACTTTTCGCCAGATGTGGTCAGATTAGGTCCCGATGTAACAGGGGCGAGCCTGTTGCCACTTTATTGGGGCCACCACACACACAAAGATGATTTCAGTGTGCGGGTTTTCCTCACGATGTTTCCTTCACCGTTTGTAACTCGCTGTTGTAACTAAAGTGCGCAAATGTACATAACTTAAATATTAAGTCATCGGTACATGCCGAGGTTCGAACCCGCGACCTTCGGAATGAAAGCCGCACTTTCTAACCATTAGGCCAGCGAGCTACTTAATATTAACAATTACAAAAATGGGTGCTTTCTGATTTAGTTAAATATATTTATATATGCTACCTACCCTGCTATATTATAGCTACGGAAACGGTACGGATTTCAAATTAGAACCTTCCTCATAGACAATCGTTTATCATTCGCGAGCGATTGGCGAGGATCCAAAAATCCATTGAGGGGATGGTGAAACGTTGTCAATAGATTAATGAAGATGAAACAATTTTCGCATTGTTGACAATTGCTGACATTGTAACGGCTTAAGAGCTAACTTACGTCACCAGGTTTGGCAAAGGTACAACCGGATCAGGGTGCTAAATGATCACCGTTATTCTCAGACAGTTTCGACAGTTCAGACAATGGTAGTTGAGCTGCTGATCTTTGTAATTTTTTTTCCATTCATGTTTATGCTGTTTGTCTTCTTGATTGTTTTGCCTGCCCTAAGTTCGATCGAACTTCATTGGACTCAAGATTCGCGGATCCGGAATCCGCGACCTAAATATTGATCTTCGTAAACTAACAAAATTTTCTTCTTGAAAGTATACAGCTCTTATTAATCTCAGCTCTAGTCCCGCATTATTAAAAGTAGGACCAAGGTAAAGCTCTGCCTATCGTAGAAAGCGACTAAAAGTGTTTACGGGTTCCAGAGCTTTGAGTTTTGGGACCGGAAAGCTTATTTAGCGCGAACCCTAAGACGACAGATGCATAGAGGTTTTGTACAATGCAGCGAGGGTACCTAAGAAAACCTCCCCGCTCATACCCCGCTACGTAACTGTAACGTCCCCCATAAACAGGGTATTTTTGAATATTCGTTGTTCCTCCCTCGGTACAAAAAATAGTCTTATTAATCGAATATCCCTGATGATAACACTTGTACAATTAAAATGACGACGGAGAATTCGAACCCGCAGCCATGTGATATCAAGTCACATCTTAAATCACTTACATCGGCCAAGAGGAGGATCGGCACTGCATAATCAAATGATGAATGATGAATTAAAAACTCATCACTTAAATATATTTAACACTCCATTAACTGACCTTTACTAAACTATTAATAATTAATTAACCGATATAACATAATTGCGATTCAGATTTTGTCTGTGATCTTATGACTCAAGCCGACGAGCATAATGCATCATCATCGTCATCATATCAACAACAATTGTTCTATCAACGGAGGCGGTGTTTAACAAACAAGCGAAAGAAAAAATGGCAGACGCCGCTAAAAAACAGTGCCTTGTCTATGCACAACAATAGTCTATGCTCCGCTTTGCCCCCCGACAAAGGAATTATCGATGCTGCCATAGATAAATAATATTTTTCATAGCCATTGTTCTTTTTTTTATTTTTTATTTACGTGTCTAACAAAATGCTAATGGAAATGCACACCCCGTCGCCAAATTGGGCCGGCGACGGTGGTAGTGTCGGACTCCAACCGACTAAAAAGCTTCACGCGGTATTCCACTCTCATCCACGTGTTCGTGGGGTCGCGGGACAAAGTATTGCAGTTCATCCACGACCCAGCCATCGTTCTTTGAGTTATGTTTAAGTGATGAGATGTAAGCGGGATTCATAAATATTATATATCATCATTTCAACCGGTGGATGTCCACTGCTGAACATAGGTTCCTTGTAATCTGTTCCATAAAAAACGGTATTGCTTTGTTTGAATCCATTGTCTCCCAGCGATTCTCTTTATGGTCTCTGTCCACCTAGTGGGGGACTGCCAACGCTGCGCTTTCCGGTGCGAGGTGGCCATTTTACGACCCCAAAAGTCCAACGGTTCTACGAGCTATGTGCCCCGCCTATTGCCAAATGTGCGATGCTGTATATCATCAGAACTAGCGCCTCGTTGGTATTAACAGTTGTACCTCATCACAGCTGAAGGTGTGATGGTGGTAAAGCGCTAAGCTGTTCAATTTAAAAATAATAAAAAATATTGTTTTTTCTCAAACATCTCCATATTAAAGTCCATTTTACGACAAGTATCCGGACTACTTTCGGGGGAATCTTAAGATACCCCGCATCTGGGGCGAAGTCAGGGTTATGTAAGACTTACTCATTAAAACCCCTTCGGTGGTCTTCATCAGGGCATTCGGAGAGGCTCCTGGATCTAATAGGGGGACCGGAAAGTAATGTCGTTTCTGCGCATGCCAATACTTGATTGTCATTTGTCAGCTCATTGTTTTGTTCAGAGGCGTACCAAAGACATTGTGAGGTTATAGTGATTTCTTTACTTATAGACAATTGAATTACAATTTTTTTTTGTAATTTTGGGTAAAATGGCCAGCCAAATACCAGAAGAGGTACACATCCGGCATTGCATGCTCTTTGAGTTTCGCAAGGGAAATAACGCAACAGTTGCTACCAAAAACATTTGCGATGTTTATCCAAATGCACTGGACATTCGTAAATGCCAAAGGTGGTTTTCCAAGTTCAAATCGGGTAATTTTGATCTTTCCGACTCGTATCGATCAGGAAGACCATCAGCGTTAGACAACGACGTGTTAAGGGCGGAAGTGGAAGCAAATCCGTGTCAGACGATCGAGGAATTGTCAAACAGTCTCAACAAACCTTGGTCGACCATCCAAGAACATTTGAAGCAGATTGGAAAAGTAAGCAGAGCAGGTGTTTGGGTCCCGCATAATCTGTCCGAACAGAATAAGGCTAACCGATCAATCACATGCAACTTATTGCTTCAACGACACAACACAGAAGCGTTTTTTGATCGCTTGATCACAGGAGATGAGAAATGGGTCCTGTATGATAACCCAAAACGCAAAAGGCAGTGGCTCTCTCCAAATGAAATCCCTCGGAGTACTGCTAAGCCAGGTTTACACCCCAAAAAAGCGCTTTTGTGTGTTTGGTGGAGTATTCGCGGCATTGTTCATTTTGAATTACTGAAACCTGGAGAAACTGTTACTGCAGACCTCTACAGCGAACAATTGCAGCGAGTCAATCAATCTTTAATTGAAAAGTGGCCAGCGATTGTCAACCGAAAAGGCGTCATTCTCCAACATGACAATGCAAGACCGCACTGCGCAAGGCGAACTCTAGAAAAAATTAATGAATTGGGGTGGGAGGTGCTGCCTCATCCACCATATTCGCCCGATGTTGCACCATCGGATTTCCACTTATTCCGAGCGCTGCAACACTTTTTAAGTGGCAAAACATTTGCAAATTTGGATGATATCCAAAATGCCATCTCTAGATATTTTGCCGAAAAACCAATTAATTTTTATCGATCAGGGATTGAAAATTTACTCACTAGATGGCAAAAGGTTATTGACAATGATGGGGAATACATCATTGATTAAAAATAAAGACTCGTTAAAAATGTATGTGTTTGTATTTAGCGTAAGAAAACGACATTACTTTCCGGTCCCCCTAATATTATAGAACGCACCGGTGCCCCTCTACACTTTCTGCTACACGTCTCTGAGGAAGAAATAACCCTCCTAGGCACCGTCGCAGAGCCATACTCTGTTCCAAACAGGTGCGCTTGTTGAGCGATAAGGGCCCCCATTCTCAAGGCCCGCGAAACTCCTAGACCCTTTTGGTCGCCTTCTCCGACAGGCAGGGCTTACCTTAGTCCTAGTCTTACTAGCTCGAGACTACAGAACTTCGGACTACTGGCCTATAAAACAATACCTGGATATAGATACATGTACGTATATATATAAATGCATGTATATATACATATATATATAATATGTGTGTGTGTGTGTATACACAAAGATTTGATCAACGTAAAGTGTGATTTTTTTTATCTGAGGCTTTAAATTGCTCTTGGTAAGTGGTGGTGTTTTATCGAACCCTGATTAGCTATCTCTGTTATCGACCACTATCTGCACTATCGACAAATGGGAGCCGAACATCGTGGTCAATCATGCTTCATCATCAAAACCATGTGAAGATTTCAATTATTAACATATTGAAGATAAAAAAGATTAAGTGTAATGATACGCCTGCCCTACTAAAACCCTCTCGATGGTCATCTTTAGTACTTTACAAGATGCCCCGAGATCTCCTACGAAACACACCGGTGCCTGCACTGGTCGATGTACACCCCGCAGTGTCCTAACAATCAGGACCATCTCTTTACTACAAGTACGACGCCACATCGTAATTGTCGTTCAACCCGGATTCGTTTAATGGACAAATAGGAACCGCACCTTCAGACCACATCAACTTGAAAACCTTCTTAGTCGCCTTCTACGAAAGGCAGTTCTTACCTTAATTCTACTCATAATAGCCAGAGACTACAGAGCAGACCGGCAATAGAGACCTACCACCAGTAACAGTTTCACCATATTTCGCCGTTTATATGAAAAGTAACTCCGTCAGCCGTCCGCTTACTGTGGGCCTTGTCCGCAAGCTTAACATTGCCGAGAGGGCGACGGAGCGAGCTATGCTCGGAGTTTCCCTGCGAGATCGAATCAGAAATGAGAAGATCCGCAGAAGAACCAAGGTCACCGACATAGCTCGAAGGGTCGCCGTCGCAAAGTGGCAATGGGCAGGGCACATAGCTCGCAGAACCGACGGCCGTTGGGGCAGAAAGGTTCTCGAGTGGCGGCCACGCACCGGAACACGTAGCGTGGGCAGACCCCCCACAAGGTGGACCGACGACATGGTCAAGGTCGCTGGCAACCATTGTATGTGGGTGGCCCAGGACCGGTCTGAGTGGAAATCTTTGGGGGAGGCCTTTGTCCAGCAGTGGACGTCATCCGGCTGATTGATTGATTGATTGAACTCCGTCAGCTGAGTAACGATACTATATTGTAAACATTATTATGATACAGTTTGATGATGAAATTAGTATATAAAATAGTGTATCTTTTTAAGGGGGTATTCTAGTGCAGGATCTAGAATTTTATATATTATTTCGGAAGCGATAAAAAAAAAATAATATATTTACTCTTTCTTCTTTTTCCATCCCACCAACCAACAATGGGCCAGTGTGGTTGAAATTAACCCCAATCCCTCCACATGAATGCCTACCTGATCCATATGAGGGTCATTGGGGACATGTGGCCAGTAGTGGACGTTTGTTGGCTGATAATGATGAGAATGATGATGATGACTCTTTAAAAATTTATGAAAATTTTATAATACTTATCTTTATTTGCTTTTTAATGCGTCCAAAAAAATATCTAAAATTCGGTCATCTAAACACACCCGTTAAACGCTCGGGAATCGAACGCGGGACGCCCGCAGGTATATACCTGCCGTGTCCCGCTAATATGGACCTTAATAATATGAACAATGAGGATATCGATTTACTCACCTATTTTTGTTTTTATATCTAAACATTGCGATATGTGTGGAAACTGTAGTATCTTCCGCCACTTTTTGCTCTTGCCCTTATTGCTATCGGAACCGCCTGCGAACAAACAGACAGACGTGATCATTGACATATATAAGAATGTTTACTGTACTGCGGTTGCAGTGAACCAGATTGATATCTAAACACATCTATCAAACTTTTATATACAATTTATATATAGAAACATTTGTAAAATATAGAGAAACAAACACACAACAAACAGACAGAAAAATTACACACGACGGATAATATTGTTTTTAATGGTTTTGAAGTAACTGGACGAGGGAGACGTTCACCTGATGGTAAGTAATACGCCTGCCCATATCAAAGCGGCGCTAGTTAGGATAGTATATACAGCAACATAATGCGCTCGTCGGCTTGAGACATAAGGGGTCTCGTTACCACTGCAATTTCACTAGCTACAGCGCTTATCGAATCGGAGCACAGCAATGTATCATCATCAGCTAATAGACGTCCACTGCTGGACGTAGGTCCCCGAAAAGACCCCCACATCGCTCGGTCCCGCGTTGCCTACATCCAGTGGGGTGATCCTCACCAGATCGTCGGTCCACCATGTGGGAGGCATCCCAACAGTACTTTTTGTTGGCATATCTACAAGCTGCGGTGGTAGGAGGTAGACGGTCTCCGACACCAGGTACCTGCCACGAGTAAATTATTTTAATATGATAAAAAGAGAGGTGTGCCAGGATCGTAGCAGGTGGAGAGAGGTAGTCTCTACCTACCCCACTGGGAACGAGGCGTGATATATATATGTATGTATGTATGATAAAAAGACTTCAATTATATTTTATCTACAATCATTAGAAAGAGACAACAATTGCACCTAATTATTTATGTTTGTATGTAATAGTAAAACCAGAACTAATTAAAATTATAACTGTCATCATAAATAATAAAAATCTTATGAAAAAAAATTTATCTACCGCCAAATGATAGTCTAAAAACTTTGTCATCCCGTTTTAAGGGCGTTGTATAACTAATGAATTTACAAGGTATCGAGATTTAAAAATTTTCACTTTTGACTCAAAGCACAACCCGATGCAGTGTATATCATTCTAACAATATTCAGGTTGTTATGAGGGAGATAATGTATTAGGTAAACATACTGCGGTGTCGTTGATACACGTATTAAAGACCAATTTTCCGTCATTATCCACAAAATCACATAATTGCATTTATATGATGGAATTCAATATCGACTCTTGTGCGTCACGTGACGCGAATGGGTGGCCGGTTAAGTCGTCCGATGAGGTCCCCAGACGGGCAATATCTCCGTGTTGCCAGGATTAGGGATGGCACTACGCCCGATTGGTCACGTAGTGCCTCGGTCCGGGAATATCGAAATGTGATAAGGTACCCCGTCTCACTGCTGTATTATTTATAACTAGTTCATATAAGCGATCTCGCTCGCACGTATTCTTTGTTAATATACATAAATAAAAACAAAAGAATTATACTCGCAAGAGACAGAGTTAAATTTGGAGAACTGACCGCCAACCTTCGCTAGTCGGAGAGGCACCTTAAGAAGAAGAAGAATTGACAAAACGGAAAAGCGAGAAATTGACCTGACGTTAGTTAGAATGTTATCCACTGTCACATTATCTTCGTCTTAAAGCGCCTCTCGAACTAGTGAAGGTTGGAGATCAGCGTGGTACAGTCCTTTCTATCTTTGGTTCGAACGCCCCAGATACGTCGCATTCCCTGATATTCCCCAACCATTACTTTTTTCTTCTCCTCCCCATTCGTATCCCAGATTATACCCGTCGCTAAACGCGACCACATAAGATGGACGATATGTCTCAGTACACTAAAAATTTTATTGGCTACAGCGCCCTTCAAAGCGGAACACAGTAACGTTTGCAAACTACGGTTCTTCGGTTGAGAAAGGAGCTGCGGTACTAAGACCTTCAGCAACAGAGACTTACGACCAGCAAATAAATATACACGTACTATAGAAGGTCAGAATCTATTAGCCAATCGCAAGTGAAGAATGGTTACCAGAAAAGCATTGGTCAATTTTTTTTAATCTTCTACTCAAGAATCGATACATTATATTCCTCATTATTATCGTATAAGAAATCAATATTCCCACAACTGGGCTTCGGGACCACAAAATGGAAGTTTAACATCATCTATCCACCACCCCGGGGATCATTTATCATTGGTTACTACTGAAATGTATGATTCAGTTAACTAACAGATTAAATGATGATGAATGATCATTGTTTACTAACTGTGGGCCTTGTCCGCAAGCTTAAGATTGCTGAGAGGGCGATGGAGCGAGCTATGCTCGGAGTTTCCCTGCGAGATCGAATCAGAAATGAGGAGATCCGCAGGAGAACCAAGGTCACCGACATAGCTCGAAAGGTCGCCGTCGCAAAGTGGCAATGGGCAGGGCACATGGCTCGCAGAACCGACGGCCGTTGGGGCAGAAAGGTTCTCGAGTGGCGGCCACGTACCGGAAGACGTAGCGTGGGCAGACCCCCCACAAGGTGGACCGACGACCTGGTCAAGGTCGCTGGCAACCATTGGATGCGGGTGGCCCAGGAACGGTCTGAGTGGAAATCTTTGGGGGAGGTCTTTGTCCAGCAGTGGACGTCTTCCGTCTGATAAGATTGGATGGATTGGATTGGAATGATCATTGAGAAGCATTGCCATGTACACCAGTCTCATGGAACTGAGGTATTTGGATAATGGGAAAGGTATTAGGTAAGGCCCAACCTGATGATGTAATGTAAAATGTTAGATTTGGAGGATATCGTAATCGCGCAATAATTTATTCTGATCATGACATATTTTTTTATTTAAACATTCTTTAGCAAGTTTGAAATATTTATGAGGAAATCTGAACAGCAAACAAAATAACGAATCAATAACATCATCATCAGTCGACAGCCAGCCGTCCACAGCTGGGCATAGGTCTGCCTCTAAGATTCCCACATCGATCGGCTAGGGATTCATATGGGAGGATTTGGGACATTTCCCACCACGCTGGCCCAATTCGAGTTGATAGGAAAGAGACTAATAGGAAAGTAAATAAATATAATATCATTATTTACCAAAAAAAAAGTATGGTACAAAAAAATTTTAGAACTGGTCCTTAAATCAAACTGACCATCTTTGTCCTAAGAACCGGAAATACACTAGATGGTCTTCATTTAGTACACGGTGTTACCATATTTAAGGTTTTTTTTAATTCTATTTTAACCCATACACCTTATAGATTAAGTCGGTATATATTAATGTTGAAACATGTTAAGGCTAAAGAAATTATTGGGGGTAGTAAAAAAATCCATCCTAGTTCTTAAGACATTGTTGACGTCGTGTCCTATGTCTGTCCAGCGGCGGACATCTATCGGTGGATGATGATGATGATGATGAACGTCTCGTAAGTTTCATCCCATTTATTTAACAAAATAAACTTACATTTTAATGTTAAGGAGCGTTTTAATGGCGCCCAATTTATGCCGCTGTTAAAACGGATCCGTTTACAGGGACCCTAAGCCGAGGGTCCGTGGCCCGGCGGCCCGAATAATCACGTCGCCGGGTTATCGGCAGTGTCGGCGCTCCGAAGTACATCAAAGAGATACTTCTAATTACGAGCAATATATTAATAACGCTATATAAATATTTTAAGAGTAATTATATAAAAAATAATTTGTACATAACGCGTTATACGATGTCACACGAGCGCGTTGTACGAGATTGCTTATATAACGCGTTTTCTATTAACGTTACTAACTAATATATTTATACATTTTATTTAAAAAATTTATTAAAAACCTAAAATCAGGTTACCACCTGCGGTCTTAATGCCTATCGGCATATTCTTCTGCCTCTCAACCTAAGAGGACACGATGCCATCACGATGTAAGGAAGAACATTTCATCTTGTAGCACAAATTACCATTACAATATATACATATATATAACTATACATAAATAAATAAATACATATTTATATATGTATATAAAGACATCTAACTATATCAGCCTTATAGGGTCTGTTTTCGGATATAGGACTTCTCTCCAATTTCCCACGCCTGTTGATATCCCGCCTTCTGCGTCCATCCTTTAGTCGCTTGTTAGCAGATGTTATCCTCCTACCTCCTCGGTGGCCTTCCTCTTCAGAGGTTAGCGCGGGGTCTCCACTCCAAAGTCCGTCTCACCCAAAGACTAATCCATTCGAGCAATTTGTCCATATCATCTCCAATTCCCCGTCTCGTTATTATATCCTCTATGTCTTCAACTTTCATAACCCTTCTAATGCATTTGTCCTTCCTTTTGTGGATAACCACAAAATAAAGACAAACGTCATCATCATCAGCTAATAGACGTCCACTGCTAGACATAAACCTTCTTCAAAGATCTCCACATCGATCGGTCCCGAGTTGTCTGCATCTAGTGGGTTACCACGACTCTCACCATTTCGTCGGTCCACCTTGTGGGAGGCCTCCCAACACTACGTCTACCGGTACGCGGGTGCCACTCCAGGACCTTACTAAAGACATAAGATGGAACTAATCCTCTATGCCCAGGTATATAGAGAAAACTGTGCTCAAACGCTTCAAACGAATAGTTTGTATGCCTGGTAGTGTAACCGCTGAGCCGTCGCGGTTGTAATCCGATCCGATACAGCGCGGTAAGGCCGCCGGTTATTCGCGTATCGCCGGTTCGCTTGTTTGTAAACATCAACACTCGGATAAGCGTGTAAAGTGTTTTATCGATGTTCCATACAAGGTATGTTGTGTAAATCGTAATCGCAATACGCTCTTTTTTTTTTATTTTACCACAAAAAAATTATTTGAAACAGCCGAAGCGTACCTCGCTGGCTTAATAGTTAGAGCGTGCTGCTTTCGTTCCGAAAGTCGCGGGTTCGAATCTCGGCATGTACCGATGACTTTAATATTTAAGTTATGTAAAATGTTAACTTTAGTTACAACAGCGATATACAAACGGTGAAGGAAAACATCGTGAGAAAACCTGCACATGTATTAGAATTTATTGTAAGCTGTGTGTGAAGTCGCCAATCCGCACTGGACCCGCGAGGTGACTATGGCCCATTGCCCTCATATAGAAGGTATGTCTGTACAGTGGGGACGTAAATTGGCTATTGAAATAAAAACCGACGAGGTCATTGCCCTTGTGGTCGATATAAAATGGAGCTTATCAATGTTATTTAGTGCGCTCCCCCTCTCACACTGATATCAAATATTTTGTGGTGTCAGTAAAAAAATATTAACTGTGCCTCATCTTAATAATCATCACAGTGACCTTATTTACTAAATCATTAGACATAGAGGTCATTAGGTAATGACCTATATCTGATCTATTGTATATCCTATGTGCAGGTGTAAGAGGTCCCCCACAACAACTCACGGGACTCAAGCCAACCTCATCTGCTCGTTGTGCACCTTGCTAATTAATAAACCAAGCACTAGCTCCCATCAACCTGCATTGGGCCTGCGTGGTGGGGAATAGCTCAAATCCCCCCATATTTCTGCTCGACCGAGTCGGGAATCTTTGGGAGAGACCTATGTCCAGCAGTGGACGTCTCTCCTCTAATGATGATTATGATGATACCCGATGTATAAAAGTTCAAAGTTCAAATTCGAAAACCTTTTTTTCGGTAGCGAGGGATTTTAATTTTTACTAACTATAACTGCCTTCAAACCGGAATACAGTAATACATGCACACTACTGTTTAAAGATAGAAACAAGTGTTGCAGTGGAACCCTAGATGGCCTTTGGTAATAGTGACTACCCAACAGCACTAATAAAAATGTTCAATAAATAGATCTATGGTGAAGTCTGGGTTACGTCTCCTTGGTGCAGGATCTCCACACCAACCGGTGATCCTGTAACACTGTACTGTGATAGTCCATAACAAGGTCTACTGTTAAACAATCCAATCTGGATCCAGGTAAACTGATAACGTTGTCACTCATTTCAATGTTTATGTTAGACAATATACCAACATATCTGATGGAAAGTCTTACACTAGACAGTAGTAACCACAACCGACTGTTTGTGCTACTAGGCAGTAATGTTAAGTGTGTGTGTGAAGTTTTTTTTATTATTCAACGAAACAACGAGTAGACGTTGACCTGATACGGTAAATGATACGCCAGTTTGTGTGCTCGTCGCCTTGAGCTACAACTCCCTTCATTCCGGAATGTAGTAATGTTAGAACAAGCTTTAACGGCGGAAATAGAAGCTACGGTGGTGGTAACTACGAGACTTAACACCAGCAGACTAGTTCTTACGGATTTACCGCCGGAATGGGTAACGAGAACTGTGATGCAATGTTGTGCTGAACAAACATTGGAATTAACATCTCACTGTTATAAGTTTATCATTTATCACCATTTACCACCATGACGTGATCATCCCGTCGCTTTCGTATAAAGCAAGTATCTTAGCTTTCTATCTGTTACGTGAGAAGATCGTTTACTATTGCTTTACTTCTAATGATGGTTACAATCTGAACCTTCTTTGGTCTTTTTCTTCTTCTTTTTCGTCGGTATCACTCTTATCAGAGTGGTCGTGGTGTTCAGGTGTTGGTCGCAAGCTTAACAACACATCGCCGTTCCTCTCTGATAGCCGCCTTCCTAGTGCTTTCATGTAGTGGTAACGACGATGACCCATTTACTACCGCCTTTATCTGGTCAGTCCATCACAAAGGCGTTCCTCCTAATGGCCTAATACCCTTAATCTTTGCCTTTTGTACACTACATATTTAACCATCGGATATACGTTAAATGTGGGTAGCCTTATGGGATTAGAAGTTTTTCATCTCATAGTTTACGGTAAGTCAGATCATAATATGGCGGTAGTATGTTCATACTGCACCGATTTGTGCTCTTCTTTATATCCGTTAGACATAAGATATTTAGTCTCGTCGGTGAGGTCATTTCAACAAATATAGTGGCCTTTTACCAATAACCATCAGGATATCGAATGAACTCCCAGCCGAAGTTTTTCCTAGAGGCTATAGAAAGGGATTCTTTAAAAAGTGTTTACTGGTAGTGGGTATCTCTTGCCGGAGAACGTCTAGGTAGGTACCATCGCATCGCCTATTTGTGCTGCTAAACAGCTGTGTGGAAACTTTACTGTGTTCCGGTTAGAAAGGCGCTGTAGCTAGTGAATTTACTGGGGTAACGAACCCTATCATCTTATGTCTCAAGGCGACGAGTGCAGTGTGATGCTGTGTGTAATATTCTGACTGGCTCCACCTAGTTATGAGTGGGAAGCCGTCAAGTGAACGTCCCGTTCATATCATCTTAACCGACGACGCTGGCCCAGTGTGGGTTAGTGAGTAGTCAGAGCATCGTCTAGTATTCAGTAGGGTGCAGCATTTGAGGTTGACTTGGGCTCCGTAAGATATTGGGTAGAACTCCTTACACCCCCCAATGAGCTCCAACAAACGATGTGAAGATTGGGGGAGGCCTGTCTAGCAATGGACGTCTATCGACTGTTAACGAAGATGATAGATAGACATGGAAAGAATTTAGTCAAATGGTGGATTTGAACCTGCGACTAAGCATTTGGAAGACGTATCTTAAACGGTTAAGCTATTGGCGCCTATTAATGTTCAAGTTTATCCGCTGGAGTTGGGCAAAATCGGATAAGCTCGATTGCTTAATAGAAACATCCTAAATTAAATTTTGCTCAAGCGTACTCCGCGTAATTAAGCCTGGGAATTAGATTAAGGTTACATATATAACAAAACAAACAGATTTTTTCCTGTCATCACCACTGTTCTCTACAGCAATCTTTGTGGTCAGATGATGGCCATAAATCTTATAGGTTTATACTTTTTTATAACTCTCATGGGAAGAAATAGAATTGGTCTTCCGTTGCCTTTTATTTCAGTGCTTTTAAAGATCCGTTCATTCCTCTACTTTGGTGTATGTGTCGCTACAGACACGCAGTTTATTAACAGGAACTATTTGACTAGTGGTAAGGCTGTTGCCGGACACCGTTCAGGCCGTGGATCCGGGTCCACGAGCCCAGTGTCAGATGAGCTGTAAGAGCCGCTGTGGCTTCCAGCCCGCTCAAAACAAGAATATAGCCGGACACCGTCTAGGCAGATGTCATCGTAGCTTCTACTTCTGTCGCCAAATATACCCACTTTTGACAAGATGTTTTATTTTTTTTTAAATACGAACTCACGGGTACATCTTCATCCTCATCAGCCGATAGAAGTCCAAAGCTGGACACATGCCTCCCTCAAAGATCACAGAGTTCATTGAGAGGAATTGGGCATTAGCCCGCCACGCCGGCCCAGTGCGGGTTGGTGGGTAGTCAGAGCCTCGACGTCAGAGTCTGGTCGCTAAAAATGTTGGAGGTACCCCTTACTCCCGCTCCAAGAGTTATGCAGAGGTTTTTTCATAATCACTGTTATAACTGCCCAATACATCGATAGCACGCTTACACACCATTGCAATGGGTTTTCAGGAACAGAGATTCCTAACCTTTTATTAACTCAGCTTGTACCACCACAGATCCCTGCAGCTCCTACTTCTGCCGGCAAACAGTAGTGTGCAAATATTATTGTGTTCCGGATTAATGGGAGTTGTAGTTAATGAAATTACTGGGTAACGATACTTATTATGTTGTGTCTCAAGACGACGAGTACAATATGGTGTTGTGTATTTTATCCTAATTGTCTCTACGTTATTATGGATTTACCATCCGGTGAACGTATGGTTCCTCTCGTAGATCAATAAAGAAAAAAAAAATTTAAAGCGCGACACGCACATCACTATTGGCATCTTCAAATCGCATTTCGCAATACATACGGCAACATTGGCTCACTTTCCAAGCGCAGTGTAACCTCCTTGGTGTAACAAAGAAGTTGCCCAACGAGAGGCATCGGCCGCGCGACGGATCGGCGCAACCTTGCCAAACCACGCCGGTTTATAATAAACAACACAGCAACCACATTTAAAATTATATTGCCTTATAGCACAGCCGCTACCTAACCGCTTTACAACGCGCCAGATCAAAGTTCGATTCCATGGCCCGATGTGGTGCTTCTTAGCTTCCATCTTGTAAATCTGTCGTCATAACGGCACTACTCTATTCTGGTTGTCAACATATGAGCCACAGTGCTCTGGACTTGCACGATCACCTCAGCTTCATAGTCACATAAATAGCTTAATTTTTTGTTAGACTAAGCGAGGAGACAGGGAAGACGTTTACGTGAATATGGCGTTAGTTAGGACAAAAGACACAGCATCACCTTAAGCTTTTTTAGGATGGTACCGTACCCACAGCTTTGCCTATTTCAGCCTCCAAATGACAAAGTCCAAATATGTGACCAACTGTTGTTATATTTGAAAAAAAGCCCTGTGACCAGTGAAATTAGAGAAGTATCAAGACTTACTATGATATCGTGGAATCCAGTATACATAATTAAGGTTAGCGTTATACTTCATTAGAGAATAGAGATAATAAGACTAAATCATCTTGTGTCGTGGCGACTTCAATATGGTGCAGTACATATTAATACTGCCACTTTATTACGGGTGTATAAATTACCATCAGGTGAAAATGATAACACAACAGCCCGCATCAATCGATACATCGCATGCCCCATAACATAGGGGTGATTAAATGAAATAGCAGCAAAGTCAACCCATAATGTATTCAAACAGGTGTAGCTTGATTATAATCGATATGTATGCAAAAAAACCTGAATTCCACTTGGTGTTAAGAGTTAACAAGGCTGTTCATATTAATGAGTTCTTATACAATTCTCCGGTCCTCGTATTGACAGCAGAAACAGTGATGCTGTTATGCGGTAGGTTTTACTGGTGGTAGGTCTCTGTTGCCGGAGCCCTGTAGTCTCGGACTAGTAAGAATAGGATTAAGGTAAGCCCTGCCTGTCGTAGAATTCGACTAAAAGAGTCTAGGACTTTCGCGGGCCTTGAGGTGGCCTCATTGCTCAACAAGCGAACCTGTGTCGGATAGCCTAGGAGAATTAAGCTTCTCCTCAGAGATGTGTTCAAAGAAAGTGTAGAGAGGCACTCGTGCGTTCTATAAGAAATCCCGGAACCTTTCCGAATGCACTGATGCAGAACACTGAGGGGGTTTTAGTGATTAAAAATCTCATATAACCCTGACTTCCGCCCAGAAGCAAGGTATGTTACGAAGATTTCCCTTCCGAAACAACAAAAAAAGGTCTCTGTTGCCGGAGACCATCTAAGTAGGTCTTCGGTTTATATATAGTGGTACCTACCACTATATATAAACAGAAAAAATAAGCTGTGATATTAGAATAAGTATAGCCAAGTAAGGAAACCAAAGAAGAAAGTATAGAAGAAATAAGAACAAGAAGTTCTATTTATTCAGGATTCGTTCAGATCGAGAACACGGATGAGACGACGGTACTCTCTCAGGAGAGGAATGAAAGAAGGAATTGGGATGTAGAATGTTAGAGGAAATGAAGTGTGTAAGAAGAGTAGAGTGAAAGATAAGAAATAATGAAAGATTAGTATGAAGAGAACTAGATATAAAGTATGTGATTATTAATGAACCTAAAAATAAAGGCCCTGACCTACCACATGCAGGGGAACAAAATAAAAGTAGGCACCACTGCAGCATTTATTGCAGCCGACAGTGGTGTTCCGCTTTGAAAGACGCTGTAGCTATTGATATTACTGGGGTAACGAGATTTAACATCATATATCTTAAGAGAACGAGCACCGTGTGGAGCAGTATATCATTCTAACCAGTGCCACGTTGTTGTCTCAAGCGTTTTGTCGCGAAGTCGGATAAAAAAAAATTGTTAATGAATAATTACATTATAACATTTCAATCACCATTTCCCCATACTCAATGGCTACATGGGGAAATTTCATTAATATTAACGAGCCCGCGTGCATGTCCGCTACCAATTACCACACCACCAACCCATATACTGTGACGCCATGCCACCGATGGGGTGGGCAAATACCATGGCTGCACGCCACACCTCATACCGACCATTACAATTCTCTAATTGCGAACCATTTGTTGAACTATACATATATTGATAGAATAGAAGAGAACAACATAGTATTGAAGTTAATAGAATAGAAAAAGCTTTATTTGTATACCAAATAACATATCAATAAAAAAAAATCACAGGTACCACCGCAGCCTCCATTCCCCACCGCCAAACCTACTCATCATCATCGTCAGCCGATAGACGACCACTGCTGGACATAGGCCACCCCGAAAGATCCCAACATCGATCAGTCCTGCATTGCTCGCATCGCCAGACATTAGAGACCGTTGTTTTCAGGAGTTCTTATGGGGGGATAGGGGCCATTTCCCACCACGCTGGCCCAAGACGGGGAGCACAATCTGATGCAGTATTTATCATCATAAGTAAAGCCACGTAATTATGACCAGGAGTATAACCTATCACCACACTAAAAAATCGATCAGGATTCGAATTGGGAAAACTCTGTACATTATATTCACGAACGGCTCGTTTAATGAACCTACTACACTGACTCTGGTTCTTCTCTTATAAAGAGAGTCAAGGTCATTGAACATTGACCTAGTGTGGATTAGCGGTTACTGCTTGATCACCGGTGATAGGTCTCTGTTAGTAAAGACTGTTTTAGTAGTGTCCTCGCTTCTCAATTTCCATTGTCAAATAGTAATGTACAACACTAAGACGACAAGTAAAAGACGACAATGTGGTGCAGTGTATATCCTAAGGGGTGTAAGGGGTCCCGTAGAATAACTCACTGGACCCAAGCCAACCTGCTCTGGGTGCACCTTGCTAATCAACAAACGAGGGTCTGGCTCCCACCAACTCGGATAGGGCCAACGTGATCGGAAGTAGCCCAAATCCCCCCATATGAACCCTACAACCAAAAGCCCCTGGTGCCAGGTGATGCGGGCGGCACAGGATCGATCGATGTGGGGATCTTTGGGAGAGGCCTACATCCAGCAGTGGACGTCTATCGACTGATGGTGGTGGTATATCTTTATTTTATATTGTTGAATAAAAAAAACGTCAACGAAAGCTGTTAAATGTTTTCGTTCATGTCTTCATATGTATTGAACTGAAGCTACAGTGGGAATCGTACCCGTGTCTCTTCGAATACACAGTGGGTGGTAGTGCCTGCGCTATCGGTCATAAAACGTCAATCGAGGTCTGAGTGAACAAGCGCAGTATTGGCACATTGAATAAAACATTTATTAATGCGAGCTGACACCCTGTATTCTGATGAGTGCTGCCCGCGTATATGGTGCAGATATGTAATTTATGTTGGCGCACCGGGTAGCTCAGGTCTCAATTAGCTCTGTTTATGGAGTTACCGTGCTGCGAGCACCGAGATTATTTATTGCCGTCCGCACCACCTTACTGACTATTTTGTATCGTATACAGCTGTGTAAAAAAATTTACCAAAAAAAGAAACATTGATATTTTTTTCATCATCCGTCCCATCCAATTTTCCTTTACCTTTCTCCTACACTCGTTAAGAAAATATGTTAATATCTTTGTATTAAATTATGTTTAGCTTAATGAAGCTGTAAAAGTAATCATCATCATCATAAAAGTTTAAAAATTACCATAACAATTCATTGTTTAAAATGGACTAACACTTTCACCACAAGGGGTGTAAGGGTTCCCGCACAACAACTCACGGGACCTAGTCCAACCTCATCTGCTCGTAGTGCATCCTGCTAAACAACAAACGAGACTGGCACCCACCAACACGCTTTGGGCCAGCGTGGTGGGAAATTTCCCAAATCACCCTATATGAACCGATACCGAAGGCCATGCCGACTGTAAGGTCGCGAGAAGCTGCTGGATATGGGCAGCGCAGGACCGAACAGTGTGGAGATCTTTAAGGGAGGCCTATGCCCAGCAGTGGAAGTCCATTGGCTGATGATGATGAACACTTGCACTCATTATGACATGGTATTAAGTGGCAATGACTTGAATAGAGAAAATCGAAAACACGTTATCCAATCACAGAAACGAACCAGAGACTTCAGTAATACAAGACAAATAACTGCTACACTTCGGAGGCAATTAAATTTATCCTCTTCTTAATATAAACAATGTGTAACCAAGTGCTAAACATATGTGAATAGGAACTAAAAAAGACCTACGGACTTTGGGATTTCCCTATTTTAATGCTATAAAATCAGGATGTGATTTCCATACGATTTTTCCTTCCTCGCACTGATTGAGAAGGACACTTCAATACCTAAAAATTAGAGGAATATGGAGTTAATTACTCTAAAAATAGTTCTGCATAGAAATTATGAATCCTGTATTTTATTATAATTAATTACATCAGTAGATTTGCAAGGTTTGCTGGTTGAAAGTGTTTGTGCCCTAGTTAGGATGACAACATTATAGTCGTCTTGAGGAGTATGATATTCGAACTCATTGCTGCAGTAATTTCGCTAGCTACAGCGCCCTTCGAACTGGAACACAGTAATGTTTGCACACTACTGGTTTGTCGAGAAATTTGTGTTGCGTTAGTGCTTACCTAGACGATCTCCGGCAAAAGATACCTACTACCCTACCTTTGTCTTTTGATCATAAATATGGTAAAGCTTACTCTCCTTCTTAAAGTGCCTCTATAATAGATGGAATAGAGCCTTAAAATGTATATTTTACTACTGTGTTGTGTGTATGTAAGTGGCGGTAGTTATAAGAATACTGCTAAAAAAAGGTGTATGGCTGTGGACGGGGAAGAATGAAGTGTCGATCGAGCGAGTGTTTCAATACATGGTTGTAAAAATATCAGTTTTTGAACTATAGTAAAATAGTTCATTAGTGTTCATTTATAATGGAGCAAGCAAGACCGCTTGCCGAGCTGACCTTGATGGCTGACCATCCAGTCGGACGTAAGCGTAAGTGGCGGCAGCAGTGTATATTATTCCTTAAGGCATCGGGGGTTCATAAAGAATGATCTGAAGTTTAAGCCAGTTTATTAGTGAACCTGATTATACCGGAAGGATATAACACTGTTTCAGTCTATGTAAAATTATGATAAGTAAAACAATTAAAGTAAATAACACATAATAAAGAAGGAAATAAGCAGAGAAATAAAATGAGGATAGATATAAGAATAAATATAAAGAATGTATGTGCGTCAAATTCATTTCAGGAAAGAACGAAAGAAGGAAACAGTGTGGAGTATTATAGAGAGAGAAAAAGAATGAAAGATAAGAAAGGTGTATAAGAAGAAAGGTAGGGAAGGAGAATAAATAAACGAAGGCCAGGCCTACAAATACCCGAGAGGCATGAGTAGATATATATATATAAAAAAAAACTACGTTAGTGTGATTACTAGTTAATGTATATATGTGTATATATATATGTTGTACGGAACATGAGCACAGCATGCGGAATGGCGGGGCGCGTGGGCGGGCGGGCCGAGCGATTCGTAACAATATCCGAGTGTAACAGCAGATAAGCGCAGGAAAACGATATCCCGGCGTAACGGTTATCTCAAGTGCCGTGTTGCCACTCGTGTTGCGATACACTGCAACAAATTCATAGCCGGAAGAGGAACTGTTGTGTGCACAATACACCACCACTACCAGACAACCGATACTTTTATATCAATTCATAATTTCAATGCATTTAAAACGGACTGGAGGTAGAAATCAGTCGCTGTACAGATATCAATGCAACTACTATTTATCTACATCTACACAACAAGTAGTGTGCAAGTATTACTATGTTCCAGTTTGATAGGTCCCATAGCTAGTGACGCATATGCATGCATGACGCTATAGCATGTCTCTCACAAGTGCAAATTGGTACTGTACCATCATAACTAGGGACATATTGTTACAGAGGAATCGATGATTTATTTCTATTTTAATATACTTTATCGATCACAACCTATTATAATATAGAGTGGATCCGTGGTGTGATGAATAGTTTAATTGTTGACCTGATTATTCATATAAATTGTTGTTTATACATAATTATCATACATAATGTAAACTCCGGGTGTAAGAGGGTCCACTCAACAACTCAAAGGACTCAAGACAACCTCATCTGCTAATAGTGAACCCTGCTCTCACCGACTCCCATTGGGCCAGCATGGTCAGAGATAGCCGAAATTCCCCTATATGAACCCTTGCTAACATAGAGACCTTTAGGGGAAACGTATGTGTAGCAGTGGACGTATATCGCTTGATGATTATGATGATGAAAACTAATTATCTCTAGGGTCGGTCCACGATGTCCTCCACTAATTCCTGTTGTGATCTCTTACGACCATGTATAATTTTTAGGAAGAGCCTTCCACTTCGACTCATAAATATGTAAAATATATAGCCTCAAGTTAATATTCTCTAAAGATTAATGCTGATCTGTTGAAAGCTAATCATATATGGGCAAGAAGCTCAAGAATTATACAATACGAGTTGTAGGTTTTTTTTTATTCGACAAAGCGACTAGTCGAGCGAAAAGTTCACCTGATGGTAAGTGATATGCCTGCTAATAACGTGGCGCTAATTAGGATGATATACATAACACCGCGTTATGCTCATGGGGATGAAATATAAAATAAGAAATCTACACCCCCATTCAAACGAGTGCACAGCATCCGCATATTTGTACACTACTGTTAGACGGCAAGAATAAGAGCTGTTCTGGTTCTAGTGGAACAAGACGTTCTCAGGCAACTGATACTTACACAACTGTTTGGTATTGAGAAATAGTACTTCTTGTCGTCGGTTAGAAATTATATTTATACATCGATCGATATAATTGGTGACGTCATGGTGTCGTTCAGTTTGGATTAGGTATGCGCCCGGGCTGCGAGCGCCCTTGCCGCCTGCATTGTAATGCAGCAGGCGCCTGAGAGACAACGATCTCCGCGCTGCCCCACCCGTCGCATACATTCACTGGAACAGCACAGACTGTATATTTATGTTTTATATTTATATCATCCGCCGTAAGAGGTCCACAGCTGGACATGGGCCTCCTTCAAAAGTCTTCACATCGATCGGTCCCGCGTTGCATCAGCACTACGTCTACTGGTACGCTGCTGTTAACTTCAGCACATCCACAATGAACTCTCCTCTCACACACTAAACGGGTCACATTACCGCCGTAAGCCTGGTATACGAACATATCACCAACACCAATTAACGAGGAATGGTATATGTTTATCGTTTTCAAATCGCCCACAAGGTAAGTAAACGCGGCCGTAACATAAATCATGTCGATGATTTATTGCTCAATTAACATTAATAAAACTTGCAATGAGCGGCATTAGCGCCGTTTAATGGGGGAGGAGGTGGACGGAGTAGGAGGGAGGAGAGTGCTGATAAAAATTTAATATACAACAATTCTATACTATGTCGATGTTGTTATCTACATATGTAATATATGTTAGATTACAACAAACCGTGTTGTTATTAAACATCAATGCATTGTTTAAATTTACATATCATTTTTATACTGAAGATGGTTTTTAAAATAATTAATGATAGATTTTTTTTTTATTGTACAAAGTGATGGGACGAGTAAGACGTTCACGTGATGGTAAGTGATACTGCCCATGACAACGTGACGCTGGTTAGAATGATATACACCACTGTGCTCATCGTCTTGGAATATGTTAGGTATCGTTACTTTTTGAGCCCTGTGTTCTCGGGCTAGTAATAAGGCGACTGAAAGAGTCTAGGAGTTTCGCGGGCCTTGAGAATGGGGATCCGTGAGACAGCATAAAGCTTACCGATAATGCCTAGGGTTAGATCCATCCTCAGAGACGTGTAGAGGAGCATCGGTGCGTTCTGTAAGAGATCCCGGAGCCTCTCCGAAACCACTGATGTCGACCACCGAAGGTGTTTTAGTGAGTAAGAATCTCATATAACTCCGACTTCCGCCCAGAAACGGTATCTTTAGAAGATTCCCTCCACCCCAAAACAAAAAAAAAACCGTCTTGTTATTTTAGTTATTTCACTAGGTACAACACAATTAAAACCGGAACACAGTAATATTTGCACATTACCTACCTAGGTCTTCAGCAAGAGTCCTACCACCAGTAAATATAACTACTTAGCTTGTAATAAAGATGTCCCTAGTTCGATTCTACGGCTTCATGTGGTGAAATTTGGGTTGTGATGATTTTTTAGAGCTGACTAGCCTACCACCCTCATCTGGTAGATCTGCTGCTGTAAAAGCATCATTATATTTCTCCTGTCAACATCTTAGCCTTAGTATTTTGGACGAACGATCTTTAGCTTATTGTCTCTTGAACACCATCGAATATGGTAAGTACTGGTGGTAGGTCTTTATTGCCGGAGACCGTCTAGATGGATGGAGCAGCGCCCATATCTGCCGCCATTCAATAGTATGCAAACATTACTACGCTCTGAATTGAAGGGCGTTGTAGCTAGTGCAATTACTGGGGTAACGATAATTAACATCTTATGGTTGAGGCGACGAGCGCAAAGTGGTGCTGCGTATACCATCTTGACTAGCACTATGCTGTTATAGGTAGGTGTATCACTTACCATCAGGTCAACTTTCAGCTCCTCACGTCGTTTAATTGAATAATAAAAGACTCTAAACCATTTAATGTGTTATTCACATGTGAAGGGCTACGTATGGAGGATGTGAGGAGGTATTTTATCTTAATTGCTTTACGGCCGCCGGAGAGCTGATAACGCGATTGTTAAGAACACCAGATAAGAGCTTTCTTTTAACGCGTTCACGTTGTTATTAGCGGCCGTATTTACACGACACGTTGTTTTGATAGTATACAATGACAACTAATTAAGGGGTGTAAGGGGTCCAGCACAACAACCCACAGGACCGAAGCCAACCTCACCTGCTCGTAGTACAACCTGTATTGCGCCAGGGTGGTGGTGAATAGCCCAAATTTCCCCACATGAAATATTTACAAGCGATGGCCTCTAGTGCCCGACGGTACCGGACGCCACGCTGACTGCAGCACAGGACCAATCGATGTGGTGATCTGTAGAGGAGGCCTATGTCCAGCAGGGAAAGTTTATCGACTGATGACGATAATAGGTTTATGCTTAATATAACCTTAATTTTGTGTGACGTTAACTGACAAAGAGTCAAGATTTTGAAGCGTACCACACACAATACTCCGGCTGTTTCACGTGTATGACGAACCAAAATTCCCTGACTCTGCACGAGTTACTACGCCAGAATATTCTTTAGGTAGCCAACGTACAATAAATCCTACTTAATGTGCCTCGTTTAAAGTACATTGTAGGTTGACTGTTATATTTCCAAATTTGTATCTAACTTAAGCCATATGGTAGGTCTCCGTTACCAGACCATCTGGATATATACCACTGAAGTGCTTATTTCTGCCCCGCGACAGTACGGTGTTCCGGAGTGAAGGGCGATGTAACTAGTGTCACACAGGGGTGTAAGGGGTCTCGTACAAGTCACGGAACCCAAAACAACCTGCTCGCGGTGCGCCCTGCTAATGAGCAAACGAAGTTCTGGCTAACACCAATACTCATTGAATCAGTGTGTTGGGAAATGGCCCAAATCCTCCCATATGATTCCCCATCTGATCGATGTGGGGATCTTTGCGAGAGGTCTATGTACAACACTGGATGTCTGTTGATTGATGACGATGATGATGATGTAGCTAGGAGAATTACTGAGCTATTGTCTCTTAACATCTTATGTCCAAGTCGACGAGCTCCATGTGGTGATGAATGAATAACATGAATACCATCTTTACTAGCGACTGATATTATGGACCATGGTATAGCTCAACATTAGATAAACGTCCCGCTCGTATCGTCGCTTCGTTGAACAAGAAAACAATATAGAATTATTGGTCCATAAAAAAATCTCTACCACTTACATTTTCCACTTATTTGCCGGTGGAATTGAACGAGCATATTATCCACAGTCAGATTTAAATCGATATTTATATGCATTAAGCGGTATAGTTAAACGCGTTATTATCGGTCGGTTGTTTAAACAAACGGCAGTTTCCCAATTCGTCGTTGACATCACCCCTGTCACACAAACAGGTCTACCTCGTCGTTTATAATCTAACATTCAGAATAACTTTTCGACATCGAACCGACCGGATGTCGACTAGAGAAGAATGTGTTAGCTATTACACCAGCGCGATTTACTTCCGCCGACTGATTCACCATATAACATCAGCCAATATTATAATCAAATAAATAAACGATTTTATCAGATAAACTCATGTATTATCTGTGCAAATGTATTAATATTATTGGATGTACTATATTTCGTCATTTATCGACATCTATTATATAATGAGATAAATGCAATATGGTGTGAGTACCTTAATTAAAAGAGATAAATTAATTGTAAGTTATAGTCATAGTTATTTTATGATTTAGACATATCCTATCATGCACTAACATTTCAACTTGCTGATAAAGTCATTCATGTTTCATTAGCTAAGAGTATATAACTACATAATGGTAACTAAGCAGAACCATGTGATTTGAACAACTGAATAGATCTTTTATGTTTTTAACTTGAACTCAGTCTGTATTTAGATTGGTATGTACAAGGTATATACCTTCTCTAAAACTTTATAAGATGCTACTTCAGTTGTAATAATCTTTAATTCCTTTTCCATATTATGTGCAATTGCTTTGTGCTACCTTATATCAAAAAGAATGATATTTGATGAGAATTGATGAATGATCATTTACCCAATAATTTATTATAATTTAGAATATTCAAAAGAAAACTGACAACAAATTAGAAAGTGTGTGTTAAAATAACTTTAAAAAAAAACAACATCAAAATAAAACTGTCAGTTTATGTAATATTTTTTAACTAATTAATATGTAAATGAAACAAAATAATAACATTTGACTAATTACATAATATTAAATGAAATATTTTCAATTATTTTGAAAATTATAAATAAACCCCATTTCATGAAATACAACACTTGCTCCCTCATTTGTTTTGTTTATTATAAACACATGATGTTTATTAGCACATTAGCACAATGTAATTATTCAACATCCTTACAATTTATGTACAAGTGATGTAATATTCAATTCGATATATAAATACATCTACTGAGAGAGAAACGACTTATAAATCTTTGTTTATTTTATAGTTCAAAATCTTCATTTTATGTTTAATGCAATGAAAATAAATTACTGCAATATTAAATCAAACAGTTATTTATTGTTTCACACAATTATCTGCGAAATTTATATGAAACGAGAAATAAGTAAGTGACAATTAGGTCGATCACCCGCTGTTTACAAATTGTTCGCGCTCAACTCTGTCGGACCAATTTTGATGTAACTCGTACAAAATTCATAGTTAATGTCCAATTTAAAACGATATTGATAACTTACCCTCTCTGGCTTTTAAGTAAACAGTGTTCGCTACAATATTCTCCAATTCCATCAGTTCCAGTGTGACGGATTTGAATGAAGAGCCTCGAGAAACCAAGTGCCCGCCGGTGCGGCCTCTCTGCCGCCTTCTTCGCCAACAAAATGCCGCCCATCAATGTACTACGCGAGATCTCACACTGAACTCAACACTACACAACATTAGCCCAGTCACTGACTCCTGTGGCACTCCACGCGACGGAACTGGGCCCTAACGGCAGAAACGCGAGTTCACGATCTATTAAACAGGGGTGTGACTAGACGACACAACGCTCGCATTTCAATTTGAAGTTCGCCGAGTGAGACACTATTGCTTACAGATATTGCTAGCGAGGTAAGCCGGTCGGTTTCTTTCAGTTTCACGAATTACGCTGAGAACACGCCCCGAGTTCGTAGCGAGATATTGACGACGTACGGCGATACGCTGCAATTCACCACACGGTACAGCAACTCGATGTTGCCATGTTACAACTGAATATATTACTCATTGTAGCCTACTGTACTACTCTTTGAAGAATTGTTTTTCTTTATTATTTGGTATTTACTGATTTTTTAAAGATATAATAAAACCATCTTACGTTTCATTCATATTAAATGTTTTAAGTTTATAGCTACTAAATCATGACACTTATCCGGGATTGGACTAAAAATTTTACTTTAATAAATCAAATTTATTGGTATAAAATGTAATACTTAAATTTATTATTCAGATATGTCTGTGCGGTGGTACATTATATTGTAATACCTTAAAAAATTATATATTTGAAATGTTAACGACTGAAATGGTATAATTAAATATATAAACACAACATAGTAAACCTAATTACGTAAAATTCAATTTCTCATTTTAAATTTTGAGATTATTAGTACTATAACTTGAGTAATTATTAATTATCTTCAATTTTTATTATCATATATCATGAACTTGAAGTGCCGTATTGGAAATATCATTTAAATTTAAATCTTAATAAATATTCTATTAAATGATATTTTGATTTCGAAATTTATTTATTTTCACTTTAGTATTTGTAGGAAGTAACTTTTTCGTAGTACTTTATTATAAATGAACCAAATATCAATTTTGAAATTTTCTCCACATGGTAACTTAATGTAACAATAGCAATAACGCAAATGTCATGTATTAATTAAAATATTTATTTTTTAAAAGAAATACGAAATTCTAGTAAATCTAAATAGTCTACGTTTTTATAGATCCTAAATTTATTATTATGTATTTATGTGTTCAATTAATTATATAACTACATAATTTCTTAAGGTTAAAAGTTTCACTAATATTTTTACTCAATGCGAATATTATACAAATGCAAAATAAATCAGTCTATGTAATAAAACTACTGTTAATACACATTTTAAATAAATGTTTAAAAATTATTGTGAGTTGGCTACACTATTTATATTTTTCAATGTCAAAGTCATATGTGCGAACTACGTATATTGGGTTGTAAAGTCACGACGTCCTGGTACAAGTTTTTTTTTATAAATAACAGGCTTCAAATACTTTAAAGTATTTACAGTACTGCCACATAAATCTGGAGTATTAAATCTTACAAAAATATTACAAAGAGCAAAATCAATGATATTTAACGAAAATACCTTTTCCCTTCCTCGAATTATATTGTAAATTTGTTGGTGTATATTACGGCATAGAGTATAGACATGGTAAAAAATACGCAATGTTAGTATAAGCTACGAGTTAGGTATTAAATATTTATAAGTTTTTGGCTCAGGCACCTAGTAAGCATACTTGGACGTAAATACCAAACTTTAAAATCCAGACCTATAAATACAACGTCCCTAGTGTACGCTACGCGCGAATTTTGTTTCTTGGACATGATTCAATTTTACATTTACTTTTACATGTGGTGGGCAAAATATTTTTTTATTCATTTAAAAATATAACATATTGTAATTATGTTCATATTTTTTACATTTCGTTAAACTAAGATCTTGTGATTAAATAAGTAATCCTTTAAAAAATTGAAATGAAGGAGCAACCATGTAATGTTTGCGGTAGCACTGACTTAAACCTTATTGATGGATACTATTATTGCGTGGAATGTGGTACCCAAGACGTGAATGTCCGGGAGACGGTTGTAGAACAAACATATTTAGCTGATGGGACTATCGCTTTCCTGTCGGGAAAAAGGTTCGCAACAATCGTCAAAGATGGAATCGAAAGTGAGGTTAACTTTGTAAATTTTTATTTTTATTTAAGTATTAGTTCCGTCTATAAATTACTTAAACTGTATAATATTTCTTATATAACGGTTCTACAGTAAACTTGTTAGTGTTACTGTGGTACCTTTCTGTTTCCGGAGACTGTTTAAGTACTACTCTAGCACATATATCAGGCGCCAAACAGTAATATGCAAATATTATTGTATTTAGTTGTAAAGGGCGGGATAAAAAGCGTTTAATTAAGATGGTAATAAGACAGCTTGTCATGAGGCAAGAAGAGCACAATGTGGTTCAGTGTAACCAATCTTAACTAATTCTACATTTTGATGAAAAGGTATTACTTATTAGGTGTTTGTTGGAAAAAAGTTGATATTACAAACAGACATTGCTATTTATTTGTGGAAGTACAAGTTTCTCTAAAAAAATCCTGAACTTTTTAGTGAGTGGAGAGTGGTATAAATGGCATGCATATAATTTTATTCTGGCTGGTCTAACAGAAGAATTAATAGAACTCGGAGCAAAACCAACTGTGAAACTAAAAGTCCTTTGGATATGGACTCGGTATATAAAAACGTTTCAAGTTAAAGAAGAATTGATGTTAGTATCTTCTTGTTAACATTTCATTCTTTAAATGTATATAAGTATGTTATTGAGCATATATGTGACTGATCGTTATTTATTTAATTCATAAGATGGTCAAATTTATCATATAACCATAGATAAGGTTGGCTGCTTTAGTAATTTATCATTTTTATTTAATTAATTAACTATATATATAGCATATCATGATGATAAATAATGTGAAATGTCTGCTTATGCCAATGTGGTGCATTTGGTGGTTTGGTTATTGTTAGTTAGTGTTAGATATCCTGCCTTTTGTTATGATCAGTCAGTAGTGTTTATTTATATCATGGTATAAAATACACTGCCCATGATGTTTCTGATACACAAAATATTTGTTTACTGTGCCCTACAATGCTTATATCACTTTAGGAACCTAGTTGACTACAATGACTAGCTAATTGTTGAGCTTTAATAATGAATGACTGACTAAGTCTTTTATAATACTGAATTCTGTTCTCAATGTAAAAAAATCTAATGAACCTTTCTTGTTGCCCTACAATGTAGGGCCTACATCAAAAAATTAAACCAAGATTAAATAGAAAATCTTAATTTATATAATTTTTATTTACAGAGATAAAAGCAAGTTCGGGGAAAGCCATCTAAGTTTTTCTAAAATACCACAAACTCCCACTGATAGTGATAACAGTGAATCAGAGGATGACTTTGTAGTTAAAAAAAAGAGACAGTTGGGACAATTCCGTAAAGATGTTAAAATATTTACTAAAGGGTTGTTGCTGGCAATATTATATTTAGCTCTTAATTTTGACCAGAGTCATATACAACTTTCACATTTACTAAGATTTATTAAAGAGGGTAGATTGAGTTTATTAAATTGTACCAAATATATTCCAAAAGAAATCAATACAAAAGTAATTCCACACTGGAAAAGCTTTTTACTATGCCAAAGTGAGTATAATTCTCATACTATTCGCGCATATGCTATGACTTGTATTAAAACTTTGGACTTGGGATTCCCTATTGTCCCAGATTTTAATAAAATAGTTGATTCATTTATAAAAGAATTATGTCTTCCAAATGACTTCAAAGATTTAGTTCTTTCTCTTATGCTATACCACCCATTTAAAAATGTTGATGTAAACAAAACCTCTTTACATACATTGGTAAGACTTCCGGACTATGAAAATATTGCTATGACATATGTTCTAGTTGCATTAAAAATGTGCTTTGGTTTAGATGGTGAATATGAAATTAAACTATCAGATGTCATAGCTGGTATTAACAGTAGAGAAAATCATTTCAAATCACACAAAATAGGTATGTGTTCTGAACCATCTGACAGATTGTTTTCTTTCAATGAATGGACTCGTTTTTTACAATTTAGAAAAACTATTTTATGTCAGTATTACCTGCCTATAGCTAGACAACATAATTATGACGTAGATGATTATGTTTTGATGGAACAATTGGAAAAAAGAGGTGTACGGCCTTTGAAACTTAGAGACGAAGTAACGATGGACATATTAAACAAAATACCGTATGAAAAAAATATTGATCTAATACCTAAAAGTGAATTTGTGTCATGTTTAACACCATTGTCCAATTACACTGAAGTCATAATAAATTATGTCCTTGATAAGGAAATAAGGCTGTTGTTGAGTGAAGATTTCACTCAATATGCGTTAAAATATGCATCTAAACTTTTAATACTCGATGATATGAAAGACGCTAAAAATTCTATGGCTGGTATTAGTGAAGAAAATAAGATAATAAAAGCATCGATAGTAGGAAACTTTAGAGTTAATGAAGGAGATGGAAGTATGGTATTTATAAGAAACTGTGAAAATAAAAATTGGTTAAAGACTAATCCACCAACTGTGGCACATATAACGAAAATCAATGAGGATGAATGTAACGGTAAAGATAGTTATCAGGGAGACGATTCAACGATTGAAAATACTTTAAGTAGTAATGACGAAGATATAAATGATAACGAAGAAGTAAAGCTAGAATTCATCAAAGAAGAAAATAAAAGTTTAAACATATTTGACGATAACTTTGATAATTACGACGATAAATCATATTTGGAATCCGTACATAATAATACGGGTTTAAATGAATGTAATAATGAACATTTTAATGACAATTATTCCGAGTACGACGATACTGATGAACTTAAAGAATTTGATCCTAATAATTTCGATAGAACAAAATTGATCGACGAGCTAATCGCAATGGCTTGTGTAAAGTACAAAATACCAATGCCGAGACAATATGTGCCGAAACAACAGAGAAAACGAGAGAACAAAACCGTCAGTGCGGAGGCAGGCGAAAGCGCGCCCAAAAGAAGCCGAAGAAATATAGCATGTGGAAAACAAATGCAATGCAACGATATGATCGCTGCGTATTACACACACGTTGAAAACGACATTTTAACTAAACTAACAGAACAGTTTAGGAATGCAATAAACACCCAGAACAGTCATTGTGAAGATGTAATCAATTACAGTGTGCGGTCCATTCCTGGAGATGAGGGAACATATAATGATGTGAATCCCGAATCTAACATGAATTTGGAACAAAGTGATCACAAACACTCAATAATAAATCGTTCTTTATGCTCAAACGACGTTGACAATGCCATCCACGGTACACATACACATACTTTAAATGAATCCGATGGCGACGAAAACGAAAATGAAGATTTGGATTCCCGGGTTCAAGTAGAGGACCCCAATTTTGATTCGAAAACGCACAATACAAAACAATTGTATGTCAAGATAAATGCGGAGTTTGGATTCAATGACTTTATTGAAATAAACGATGATCCCGAATTAGACCAAATCATTATTGACAAGATCGAAGAAGCCTGTGACGATGATAATACAAAATATAAAGAATCTTTTGAAGATGTAACTAAATGTGAGGTTTTCTATTACAGTGATAGCGATGAAGATGAATTTTTTATTGAAGAACAGAAAAAACTTTTCCAAGAAAGAGAGAAAATGATAAAAGGTTTCGAACCTTTGGTTAAAAAATCATTAAAAATAAAAGAATTTAAATATTGGCTGAGACATTACGGTGGTATCAAAAAAAATTTGGACATGCATCAGCAATTTGATTCGGAGTTGAATGATAATTATCCAGCTAGTTTCAATTTCGTTATAAGAGAATGCGCCGCCATATTGAACTCTTCAACATTTAGCCTTTACAAGTGTATGCAGAAACTTGAAGAGGAGATCATAAAAAAGTCTACACTCAGAACTTTATAATTTTTAGTCACAGCAAATGTAATGCTCAAAGGTCCTACACAGTTATGACTACTTGGTGAAGGTTTGGGCAAACTACCGCAGCCTGGCGTCGCAAGGTCATTTGTTATGGAAGTTGAAGGAGACCTAGGTCCAGCATTGGTCGTAGCTGAGATGAATGAACAAAACTTCCGATTAAAAGATGTTCTCCGTCTATTATTATCTCTGATCGCACTTAGCATTCATACAATATGACAGAACATAGCTCGTTAGCGACTAATATTTTTATCCGACGGACGTCCACTGCTGGACATTGTAATTTGTGATGAGAAATTGTGCTGTGATTCCTTTACTATCGTTATTATCATTGGATAACTATTAATTTTATCCAATGTTATTTATTTCGTTTACATTATTTATATACCGCAGTTAAATAAAATGAACTCTTTTTTAACCTCATTTTGAGTTTCATTGATCTTGATCGTCGCTATAACTTCGATAATATTACTAAAGGTAAGGTACTTGTCTTAACTTTATGGGGTGTGAGGGGTCTCGCACAACTCACGCGGCTCAAGTCAATATCACCTCATGGTTCAGCATGCTAATCAATAAACGAGGCTCTGGCTCCCACCAATCTGCATTGATCCAGCGTGGTGAGAAATTGTCCAAATCCACACGAACCCTTACAAACGTGGAGATCTTTGGGGGAGGCTTATATCCAGCTGTGGAAGTCTATAAACTGATGATGAAGGGATTTGTCCCACAGCAGACGATGGTAGATACAGAATGCATGTGAATGAAAAAAATATATATGAACGATTAATCATTGCCTGGCCGAGATTCTTGCTCCATGATACCAATGCAGCGACCAGAACTATTAACTCTACTCGTCGGGCGATGCTCGCTCTGGGATCAGAAAACTCTCCGGGTGGGCAGGCATATCCCATTGTATACCATCTAGGCATGTTATCGGCTCTACGTTTCTTTAGCAAAAGAATAGTTCATGGGCGTTTTCCCGCTTGTCCAATTAAACAATGAGACGAACGGATGTTCGGACGTTCATCTGATGGTAAGTGATACGCCTGTCTTTGATGTAGGGCTAATTAGGATCATATATACTGCACTACATTGCGATCGTCTCCTGAGGCATAAGATGTCGAGTCTCGTTACCCCAGTAATTAAACTAGCTATAGCGCCCTTCCAACAGGAACATGGTAGTGATTGCACACCACCGTTTGGCTGCAGAAATAGGGAGCTGCGGTGGTACCTACCTAGACGGTATCCTACAATAGAGATCTACCAACAGTAAGTCGCCTGCTATGGATCATTTGCCTCACTAGAGTATACTTTAATATAATGTATACTTTCAGCTCCGTACCATCAGTTATGGCTAAGATATCCTAGCTTATCTGAGGAGATTAATATGACCTCCAGGTTCGCAGCCCTTGTTGGTCCTCTTAACCCCAGAAAACCCAGCGAATGTGAAGCGATCTCGTATTCCCTTCTTTAGGGAATACTATGCCAAAGTACGGAGCGGAACCACTGTGTTAGATTTTTGTGCGTCTAAATCACTGAAGGAAATCACCGAGGCGGCATGAAAGGGTAGAAACCTCACAACTGACTCTGAACCTCACATCAGCGTGTGTTATAAATTTTTTTTTTATTTAACGAACCGAGAAAAAAGAGACGTTTATCTGAAGGTAAGTGATACGCCTGCCCATAACAACGTGGGCAAAATAGGATGATATCCCGGGGGCGGCTTTAGACTGCCCCTTGCGGCCGAGGTGGGGTTGCGGAGGACGTATCCTCCGCGACCAACTGGTGTCGCACCGGCGATGCGGCGGCGGTGAGGCCGCGGGGGAAGAGGAGTGTTGGTATTATGATGCGCCGCTCTCCCTAGCCTCCGTGGCCGCTAACGGGTAGCGGCGGGCCCAACATCTGTCTGCCGCGGGGAGCCCGGAGAGGATATCTCCCGGGGCTCCCGTGGCCTCTGGGCGAAGGGTTCGGGGGAACCCGTCGTCCACACAATGGAGGCCGAGGTGAGGGCGCGCCCTGCAGGGGGGGTTTATCCCTCCCTACTGAGGTGGGACTGCGAAAGCGGCCAACGCCGATGAGGGTCGCGTACGAAGGCACCATGCCGTACCCGTGACCCTTGCCACCAGGCGGTGAGTCGGGAACGTCGTGGGGGTTTTAGTCGGTGCAAGTCCGACATAACCCGTCCTTGCCCCCGCGAGGACGAGTAAGCGTAGGCATTTCCCCCACGTATAACTAAAAAAAAATAGGATGAATTATATACTGCACCACATTGCGCTCGTTACCTGAGACAAGATGTTAAGTCTCGTCAACCTAGTAATTTCACTAGCCACAGCGCGCTTCAAACCGGAGCGCAGTAGTATTTGCGAACTCTGGGCAGAAATAAGAGCAGTGGACTTCAATCGGTTGATGATAATGACATAATTAAAATCTGGTGATGAAAAATTTTATTGGGAGGTTTTATATTTTGTGAGACTTGGTAATAGACACGACCCACTCGTTTATTACTGAAGGCTATAATTTTTTTTAAGCTATTTTATATATTATTTAAAAAGTACGTATGAGTAGCTTGTTTCTATCAACTGGAGAAATGTCCAAACAATATTATGTTCCGCTATGAAGGGAGCTATAACTAGTGAAATAATGCCAGGAAACTTCTCATCTTCTTGGTATGTTCAGTCTAGTTTTTTTTTTCTGAAAAAACGAGATGTCTACTAAATATAGATTTATTATTGACTGAACGAGAAGATGAGAAGTTTCCTCGCATTATTTCAATAGCTATAGCTTCCTTCACAGCGGAATTTAATATTATTTGGACATTTTTACAGTTGATAGAAACAGAAGCTACTTATTCTAACATGGCAATCGCTTATCAACAGAGAAGAGCTTTGTTTTTATTTAATATAAAACCTCTTTCATTTTTTAAAACTTGTTTTTTTTTATTTGAATCACAACAGTCATTTGGAACTGCCAAATTGTTTACTGAAACAATATTCTCATCAGTAATACACGGAAATGTTGAGGGCAAACGTAGCGACGGTTTTGTGCAAAACAAAAAATTACTTTCTCGTCCCGACGCGGAGCTGGAATCAGTCCACACACGTCATAACAACGCCGCCAAGAGTCAAATGCTCTAATAATGTAAGCAAATTTTATATATACTCAAGTATATTCAGCAGAGTGAACTACCGCTGCTAAACTCAGGTCATTTGAAAGGTGCCATTTGTCTTATACATCTGGCATGAGTATTGGCAAACTAAACTGATAATGGTTAGAAGGGAAATTGATAGCCTTTGTCTGAAATAAGCCTTTTAATTATATTTTACGATACACCAAAGAGAATAGCGGTAATGTCTAAGCTCGTCATACATAGTACATCGCATAAATATTTCAAACATCTTTTTGCTGGTTTCTGTTGCTGGAGACCGCCTAGCTAGGTTCCGCTGAAGCTCCTATTTCTGCCGCCACAGTACTATACAAACATTACTGCGTTCCTATTTGAAGTGCGTTGTGGCTAGTGTTATTACTGGTGTAACTAGACTCGACATCTTGTCTCAGGTGACGAACATAATGTAGTGTAGTGTATTTCATTCTAACTAGCGCCACGTTATGGGCGGGCGTATTGCTTACCATCAGGTGACCGTCAGACCCATCTCGTCGCTTAAATGTATAAAAACTGTTTCGCAAAACACCTCTACACGACTGTATATGTTTATAATAATATATTTTTTCCAGGAGAAACTGTTACATATAATTTTTATGTTCACGGTGTGGATGTCACCAGTTCTCTACTTTTTATCTCAATTAAAAGTTTGGCGTAGAAAATATTTACAATGAATTTAAATTGTTTAACCATTGAAAAAAAAATATATTTGTCTTCTTTTGGTTCATCAATTTGTGAAAAATTTAAATTTTACTTTCTCTCCTATTATAAAATAAAGACAATGGAAGTTTATCAGCTTATTTCTTATGTCATCCTATATTATTGTATATCCAGTCATAAATTATGTGATGTGAGTGACCTATAAATTTGACTAGTAACCGGTAATATCAAACTAGTTGATAATTAATTAACAGTAGTGTACAAACATTACCGTTACGGTTTGAAGAGCGCTGTAGCTAGTATAACTACTGGGGGTAATGATACTCAACAGGTTATATCTCAGGTGATAAGCGCCGTGTATAATATCCTGACTGGCGTCACATTGTTAAGGGCTAGCGTATCGCTTACCATCCGGTGAACGTCCTACTCGTCTCATATTTTTATTTTTTTATTTACGTGTGTAACAAAATGCTAACGGAAATGTACACCCCGTCGCCAAATTGGGCCGGCGCCGGTGGTAGTGTCGGACTCCAACCGACTAAAAAGCTTCACACGGTATTCCACTCTCATCCACGTGTTCGTGGGGTCGCGGGATAAAGTATTGCAGTTCATCCACGACCCCCCGAACGGCGCACGAATGACCGGGCCCACCTCGAGAAGGGGTGTGAAGCACCCCTCCCGTTAAAAATCCCTACGTGGCGAAGCGTGGGAATACGAGACGCATCACCATATGTACCCCAGGAACCCTCTCCAAGGTGTGGGACGATGTGTCCACCGGGTGGCCACACTCGTCGCACGCCTGTGGCACGTCCAGGACGGACGGTCCTACTCGTACAGTTCCGCCGGTGCAGAGAGCTCCCGAAGCAATCGTGCCCCGTGAGTACCTGCGCCAGGCAGAAACTGAGGACTCCGAAGTCCCGGTCCAGCCAGTCACCGATGACCGGCCGGACGGCCTCAACGGTGAGGCGACCGTACGACGGTTCGAGGAGTCGCCGCTCCCATCCCCGAAGCACCTCTCGACACGCCTTTCGGCGCCACCTCTCCACCTCGTCTGGCGACGGAAGCGAACCCTCCCGCTCGAGGCCCCTCTTCCGCCGCCAGTAGAGGCGCGCCATTGACTCCGCTTCAAGTTCCCACGGGGGCGTCCCGGCGAGGACGCACGCCGCCTCGAAGGAGATGGTACGGTAAGCTCGTACGACGGCCATGACGCGCTGCGGCGAGCGCAGCAGCGTCACGCCACAGGTCGACAGGTGTTGCGCCCATATGGGCGCACCGTATAGCGCCATAGAGCGCACCACCGCCGTGTAGAGTCGCCGGCATCCGACGCTCGGCCCGCCCAGATTGGGCAGGAGCCTACTCGTCTCATCACTTTGTTATATAATTTTTTTTAAACTTGGATTAGGTCTGCTTGCCTTTATACGTCTGCTCTGTGAAGTTATATATTTTTTGTATATAATATATTTATTTGCAATTACCTATCACACATTTAGTTGTTACAATATGTAGATTTATTTAAATGTGTCCATTGACTCCATTTATAAATTATTTACAACGAATTGATTTTAACTTTACACTACCCTCTCACAGAAAATCAGCGTGAAGTGGGGGCCTCCTAGAGGCCACCGCGTTTCGACTGGTGAGTGAGAGTCCCGGCGCCCTTATCCCTCTACCTCGGGGCCCAAATAGCAACTGGCACTTTCATTATACTACACGTACCGCAACAGATTTTCTAGGGACTGTTGCATTGCGTGTGGGAATGAGTATCAGTTGGCCCCTTCCTGTCTTTTTATTCCCTGTCCCACAATTCCTCACCCTCTGTGACCTTTCTCCTTCCCTTTCCTCCCCCACCCCTTATGCTCTTACTGTGATGGCGACGAGTGATAGAAATAAAATACCCCAGGAGGGTACCAGTCTCTTAGAGACTGGAGAATCCCTCTCTGAGCGAGAGCGAGAGATGTTATCCTCTCGCTCTCGCTCAGGCTGCCCATCGTATTCTGGGGGGGCACATCAAGCGTCGTTTATCGCAGCTGCTGGGTGCACACTGAGCCCAATCACGAGGAAGTCCCCCTCCACTTTAGTAGTGGATTTTTCTAACATCAGGGGACTTCACTCGAACTTAAATGCCGTCCACCACCATCTCGAGACGGAAAGGCCAGATTTGCTTTTCCTGACGGAGACGCAGATTTCCTCCCCGACGGACACTTCATATCTAAAGTGCCCGGCCTATAGCCTGGAGCACTTTTTTGTGCCGCGCGCCGGCGTGTGTGTGTGCGTTAGGGAGGGAATTTGTTACCGTAGGCTCAGCTATCTTGAAGGCAGAGACCTGTCGATCCTTTGGGTGCGCGTCGATTGTGAGGATCACATTCGAGTCTACGCGTGCCTTTACAGGTCTCATAGCGGAAATTCGGAAATTGACCGGCTCTTCGAGCACCTGCAGGTGTCCACTGACAGAATACTTGAGCAAATTCCTACCGCAGAAATCGTGGTTTTGGGCGACTTTAATGCCCATCACTCTGACTGGCTTGGGTCAACACGTACTGACCATGCGGGAAGGTCTGCTCACGATTTTGCCATTGCCAATGGTCTGACGCAGATGGTAACTTCTCCCACACGTGTGCCAGATGTGGAAGACCATTCGCCTTCCTTATTGGACCTTCTGCTGACCTCTCGCCCTGAACCCATTCGGGTATGGGTCGATGCTCCTCTCGGGTCATCGGACCATTGCCTAATTAGGAGCGTGGTGCCTCTCACCGTCTCGTCGCAACCACTTTCATCTGGTAGACGACGTGTTTGGCACTACAGGTCGGCAGATTGGGACGGGATGCGCTCTTTCTTTGCATCCTACCCATGGGGGCAGATTTGCTTCAAGTCAGAGGATCCTAGCACCTGCGCTGATTCGGTTGCCGGCGTCGTGCTGCAGGGCATGGAATTGTTTGTTCCTAGCTCAGCGGTACCCGTCGGTGGCAGATCTCGGCCCTGGTTTGGTGGGTCCTGCCGTGACGCACATCGTCGCAAGCGGGAATGCTACCAAGCTTGGGCTAGGGCTAAGGCCTCTAAGGATGTAAACTCTGACTCACTCAAGAAGAAGTACAACTCTGCTTCCAGGTTCTTAAAGAGGCAAATTGCATTGGCAAAGTCGAAGTACGTTGGGAGAATTGGCGAGAGACTAGCACGGCTGCCATCTGGCTCTCGTGCGTTCTGGTCTCTCGCCAAAGCTGTCCAAGGTAATTTCTGTCGGTCGACACTTCCACCTTTGCGCGGGGAGGATGGTTCATTGGCCTATTCCGCAAGGGAAAAAGCCGATCTTCTTGGCTCTATCTTTGCGGAAAACTCGACTCTTGACGACAGGGGGAACACACCTCCTACCATCCCGAGGTGTGAAACCACAATGGCGGACGTCCGCTTCACACAGTGTGCTGTGCGGAAAGCACTATTCTCCCTGGATGTCAACAAGTCGTGTGGGCCCGATGGAGTATCTCCTATTGTGCTGAAGGTGTGTGCTCCAGAGCTGGCACCGGTTTTAACGCGCTTATTCAGACACTCTTATGTCCTCGGCGTTGTCCCACATTCATGGAAGACGGCTCTAGTACACCCGATCCCTAAAAAAGGCGACCGCTCAGATCCGTTCAACTACAGGCCTATCGCTATCACCTCCTTGCTCTCCAAAATTATGGAATCCATAATCAACCGCCAGCTCATGGGCTACCTGGAGGAGCACCAGCTGATCAGCGACCGCCAATATGGCTTCCGCAAAGGCCGATCAGCTGGTGATCTTCTGGCTTTACTAACTCACCGTTGGGCGCAGGCGGTCGAAAGTAGGGGTGAGGCACTAGGCGTTAGTTTGGACATAGCGAAAGCCTTCGATCGGGTTTGGCATAAAGCCTTACTATCGAAGCTTCCTTCCTATGGGCTTCCTGAGAGACTTTGTAGGTGGATCGGCAGTTTCCTTGCGGAACGGAGAGTTAAAGTCGTCGTAGACGGCTCGTGCTCGGACCTCCGAACCGTAAATGCTGGTGTTCCCCAAGGCTGCGTGTTATCCCCGACATTGTTTATTCTGCATATCAATGATTTGTTGCATACCAGTGGCATTCATTGCTATGCGGATGACAGTACCGTGGATGCACTGTATTTCGGCCGCAGCAATATCTCTCGGGATCACGTCGATGACTGTCGGAACAAACTTGTGTCTGAAATCGAATCATCCCTTGTGAAGATTTCCGATTGGGGGGGACTAAATCTAGTCCAGTTTAACCCTTCTAAGACTCAAGTTTGCGCATTCACCGCTAAAAAAGCCCCCTTTGTCGCATCGCCACTCTTCGGAAACACTCACCTTTGTGCCAAGCCGAACATTGGCATTCTAGGTGTCGACATTTCGAGTGTTGTCCAGTTTGGCGGTCATTTGGAGAGCAAGGCTAAAATGGCCTCCAAAAAACTCGGAGTACTCAACAGGGCCAAACAGTACTTCAGGCCGGCTCACCGCCTTAAACTGTATAAGGCGCAGGTGCGGCCTCACATGGAGTATTGTTGCCACCTTTGGGCCGGGGCTCCGGGTTATCAGCTATCTCCATTTGACCGAATCCAACGTAGGGCATCTCGGATTGTCGACGATCCTGAACTTGCCGATCGGCTAGATCCTTTGGCATTGCGTAGGGATCTATCTTCCCTATGCATACTTTACCGAATTTACAATGGGGAGTGTTCTGAGGAGTTGTTCGATTTAATAGAAGCCGCTGATTTTCGCAACCGATCGTCGCGCCGGAACTATCATCCGCACCATCTGGATGGTTGGCGTTCCACTACAATGCGTTTTAAAAACAGTTTTTTGCCACGCACAGTAAGTCTCTGGAATTCGTTGCCATCAGCGGTCTTCCCCAACAACTGCGACATTGGGTTATTCAAGAAAAGAGCATACTCTTACCTGAAGGGTAGGCAACGCACTGGCATCGCTGGTGACCGTGGGCGGCGGTGAATCACTTACCATCAGGTGACCCGTCTTGCTCGTTTGCCTACTAGATCTTATAAAAAAAAAAAAAAAAAAAAAAAAACTAGTGTCGTAGAGTTTTAAATTTTCATAAAATGAATTAACAAAATTTTGTTTAGTACCTATTAGGTAATATTGTCCCTTATAAATTACATAATAATAACACCTAAATGACACCGTTAGTATATTGTGTATACCTCCGTTCGGTTTTCTGTTGTCTATATCTTATTGAGTGCTTTTATTAATTTCTTTTGGTTACGCTTTTGTTATTTTTCGATACAAAATGCCGAAAAGAGCGATAAGGACGGTTTTAAATAGCGATAGTCGTGAATTTGTGGTTCGGTTGCAAGAATATTTTGAACGTGAGTGTCAAAATGGTGGGGCGTTGTTGCCTGTAACACAAGTGCACAATAGAGTCGGGGATGCTCTTGGCATAGGACCAGCTACGGTGTCTAGAATTATGAAAGAAAAATATGGGGCGACATCAATAAATGAAACGGAGGAAGATGCGGAAAAGTACTTGTCGACACCCAATAAGAAACGGCACAGCATTTCCAGTATTACTGGGATTGATAACTTTCATGCGGTCGCAATTCACAATCACGTAAATGCGTATTATAGACGTGGTGAACATCCCCCTTTAAGGAAATTGTTATTGTCCCTTAAAAAATTTGATTTGTTCAAAGGCAGTATACCGTCATTTGTCACAGTACTTAAAAAAATTAAGACAAATAACAATAGAGTGACACAGACATTGCCCTTGCACAGGGAGATTTTTTGAAAAGAGCTAAAAATCGTACGGATTGTGAAAAAGTAGTGTTTTATGACAAAACTGGTCTGAATGTTGATCACACTGTGCGAGAAGCGTTAACTGAGGAAATAGCGCAATCAGTCACTAAAGTGCCTGAAGCAAAAGGACAACGCCTGATAATAACATAAGTAATGGCTACAAAATAACACATCTTCACCATACATAGCTAAAAAAATCATACAACAGTAAAATATTGCTTGATACCTGTGACGTTTGTCAGAATGACATGTATGGGACGTCTTTCGTATTTTATCGATATTTATATCGAAATGAGTTTATTTAAAAAAAAAAATTTTACGACATTGGAAAAAAGAAGAATGAAAATGAAAGATTTGGAAGGTATTTAAAATTTTTATTGTTGATAGGCGTAAAGGCGAGATCAATGTCACAAGTCAAATTCAGATTGATCACAGGAACAGTCCTGTCGATTGGTAATTAATTCTTTGCAGCGGCGTCAAAGTCATCAATTTCGGTCACTGGCGAAACAATTTTTTTTTTATTAGAAGTAGATAATCTTTTTTCTCTCTCATTTTCGGCCGCTATCTCCGTTGATGATTCTCCATACTTTTCTTTGCTAATTCGAGACACGGTAGCTAGTCGGATACCAAGAGCGTCAGCAACTCTATTACACACTTGCTCCAATGATAGTAGCGCTTTGCCATTTTGATTTTCAGGCTCAAAATACTCATGCAAACGGATCACAAACCCGCGACTTTCGCTATTCAAAACAATCTTTTTTGTTCTTTTCGGCATTGTGAAGTAAGCTAACAAAAAATAATAAAATAAATATAGGTCTACCAGGATCTGATGGCAAAAAAAAAGTTTAAAAAATAGCGATTTTCACATGGCTACAAAAATAATGTCATCTGTCAACTGGAATTTCGAGAATTGTTTTTGGTTTGGCTCCGAATTTCCTTTAAAAAGTGGTGAAAATGTCGAAGAAACGTATTCGATCGCAAGCAAGCAATATTTTTTTCAATGTTTATCAAATAATACTTGATGAACAAAGTGCAGAACAAACACAATCATCAATATTGAGCCATGTGTAAGCGTTGACTGGTTAGTAGGAATGACGCGTCTTGATACTTTGGTTAATTAACGTTAAAGAAAACGTTTGGTTGATCAAAAACGTCAATAGACCTGCAAGTGATATAATATCTATAACAGAAGAAGCTTTCTCTCAAATAGACATCGATGAATGGCAAAAACTTGTGAACATGTATTAAAAATTGAAAATCAGCTCACAGAACAAGATCGATTAATTGAGATGTAGGAGGAAAGGTTTATCATAAATACTGCGTCTTCCTTGTCTTCCTCTTCCGATGAAGGCTTTTTTATGGATGTGCAGAATTTGGAACCATTTTCAAGTTTTGATAGCCTATAATTAATTAATGAACTCATGAACAGAGTAATTGGAGTTTTCATCTAAATTTCGAACCCCACATTCGCCACAGTAAGATTTTCAAAAATTATCTTTGATCATTGGATGAATTTTTATATTTGCATGTATCACACAGAGAATCAGCCGCTATAAGGAAAAAAAAGTATCAAAACGTTTTACTATAATTTCCCCAGTATTGCTAGCGTCAATTTCTTTTTTCACTTTTTGCCATCAGATCCTGGTAGACCTATAATTTAAATTACCTTTGGTTTTCTAGTATCTCTTTAATAACATGTTCTCTTGTGTTCTAGGTTTGTATACAAATGCCTTGATAATATTTAAAAACTTGAAATATTTCAACAAGAAATTTATTATAGCTGTCTTTAAAATTAAATCTCGAACGTCTCAGGTATCAAGCAATTTTTTATGAACTACAAGTTTATAGCAAAATGCACGATGAAGTGTTACAGCGGATGACTACTAAAAGTCCTGAAACGCACAAAAAAAGTTGAACAGAAGACTGGGAGTAAGGTATCCACTCCGACTGAACATGTGAACAGAATGAGATCATCATAAATTTAAAGAACAGTTCAAATGAAATTAGTAATGACGAAAATAAATGTGATTTAGGTTATGCACAAACATGTATTCTCTCGATAAAGAAACGTACGGTAGATAAAAGATGTGTGCAAATGAAAGAAATATATCTATGAATCACTGCCAGTGATACTTCCTCTTGTTTTGATGCAACGACAAAAGCTATCAAAGATAACGTTCGTTTAGCAAACAGAAAACTCTCGGATACAACTCTCTCGAGATACATTTTTTCTGTGTAGGTTTCCAAAGGTATGTATCGTGTCGGTCACTTCATGAATAGCGCGAATGAATGCTCTCACATACTCGTTTATAGTACAGCGAAAACTCTGTCAGAGTTACTCGCGCACTCGCTAACTCGTTTATAATTGTTAGCTCCATTCATTTATTATGGGCTTCTTCTTCTTCTTTTGGACTAAGATATTGTCGTTTTTATTTTAAATAAAGTGTAATTAGTTAATTCATGCAATAAAAAAGTATACTCAAAGATGTTCCATGCAGATGATTAGAGCAAACTTTAGAAAGAGACAATCCACTAAAAAGCTCAGCATAGTAATATAAAATATTATAAATTTTAATTGGAATATAAAGCAAAATTATGTAATTATCGATAACAAGTTCTAAAAGAAATGTTATTGATAAACAGATACTTTCACTGACGATAATACACTACCCATATCCTCACTGTGACCTGTTAAAATATATTTTACATTTAGAGTTACAGGCTGTATGAAGAACTTCGTAGCCGCTACTCATAATTATAATAAAAAATTCGTACAACATATTATCAATCAACGTCAACTGTCAAATTAATGTCGAAAAGAAACGTTGTTAAACAAGTGATATTATTGATTATGTTTTTATAAATAAAATATAATTAAAATGAAAGATCCGAAACAAACACAAACTCCTATAGAAAGTTTAGGGGAGTTACGAAGTTACTTCGCGTCACATAATGTAGTACGAGAGTATATAGCGCACACATCGAAAGTTCATTCTGTCGGTTGGTCATGCGATGGGAGGCGGCTCGCTTCTGGATCATTTGATAAAAGCGTAGCAATATTTAACCTGGAAAGAAGTAGATTAGTAAGTAAAGTTACATTTAACTCACCAAGTAAAATATGTCTTTGAAAGGTAACTTGTTAAAATAGTAACCTGGTCTCTATTCAACGAAACTGCAAGTAGTTTAATACCACAAACATAGTCCAACATTCAAACAAGATGGCATTCCTCAAGAAAGTCTTGTTCAAAGGGTGACTATTGCATACTGATGATGATAATATTGCGTAAAAAACTGTCCAAAAGTGAGTGCAAACAGTGAAGAAAGTATGCAAATCTTCAATCCCTTACACTGTCCCTACAACTGTTATTGTTTTATTAATTGCATTTCTAACTTTAATTATTAGTAAAAACAATACTCATTTACAAATCTAATTATAAAAAAATTGTAATTTACTGACTTTGAAGTGTTTAAGTACAGTGATCATGTTCTATTAATAAGTTTTAGGTATGTTATTAGGTGCAGGATTTCGTGTTCCGTGGACACACAGGTTCTGTGGATCAGTTATGTTGGCATGCATCACATGCGGACCTCCTCAGTACGGCAAGTGGAGATAAATCAGTCAGAATTTGGGACACAAGGTACTTGAAAATTAGAGAAAGGTTATTATAAGAAATTGGTTTAAAAGACTACAATAGCAAAACGCTAATGTGAAACCATGTAGACAAAAATTTCATTTGTTAAATGTGTTTATTGGTTCGATATATTGTATCTACATTGTATGACAGCTATATTGTAGTTATGTAAACTATTAACCAATAAAAAATACTTGCAAATTGTCAAATGAATTATGTAATAGGTTACACACCTACTGCTGGATATAGACTGCCAACAAAGATCTCATATTTCAATCAAATGTGATATTTTCTATTAAAATAATTTTTAAATTCTCATAATTTTTAGGACTTACAAATGTGCCGCAAGCATATCAACCAAGGGGGAGAATATAAACATTGCATGGTCTCCTAACGGCAGCACCATAGCAGTCGGCAACAAGGAGGATCTAGTTTCATTTATTGATACACGCACATACAAAGTGGTATATATTATTTGTTATTTTTGTTAGGTAGTAGTCTTGGTTGGTAGCCCTGTAGCTCCTGTTTCTGCCGCAAAGCAGCAGTATGCAAATATTGCTGAGCTTTGGATTTAAGGGTGCCTTAGCTAGTGAAATCACAAACGTAACAAGACAACAATTAGTCTTAAAATTACATGCACAGTGTATATCATCTCTACTAAAGCCTCATTGTTATGACATATAAGTTGTTTTAGGTATGCTTTAACATTTGGTATATGTCTCATGGCTTTGTCTTTTTGTGAAGAAAAAAAAATTATGAAACATACTGCCATATATTTACTGGTGGCAGATTTCTGATTTAAGGAACTATCTGGGTACCTCTTCTTCTTCTTAAGGTGCCTCTCCGACTAGCGAAGGTTGGCGGTCAGTTCTCCAAATTTGCAAGATCAATTTCAATCGAGAGAGAGTAAAGTGTAAATATTAATGTGTTTTCATTTGAAGAGCACAGTAGCTAATAGAATTACTGGGATAATATAATATAACATATTATGTCCAGGCGATGAGCACAATGATACATTATACCTCACTAAGCACCATAGCACAGTAGGCGATTATATTATTTATCATCCAAAAAAAAGTACCTTCGCTTAGTGAGAGAAATATATTATAAACAAGTGAAATCCAGACTGACTTATTTATCTTGGAAAGTCATGAGAGAGGTATGCCAGGATCATAGCAAATGGAGAGAGGTGGTTTCTGCCTACCCCATTGGGAAAGAGGCGTTATTTGTTTATGTATGTATGTATTTAAGTGGTGATGAACGCCATTCAAACGTTTACAGGCAAAAATAAGCTCATAGTTCCAAACACCTATGACCAGTAAAATGAAGTTCCAGATAATGATATGATTTTATGACAAACTAAGGTACCTTGAGAAGACATGTATACACGCGAACTCCTGCATATTCTCTTGCGTGTTGCTAGTGTTGACATACAGAACCGAGACGTGGCCGCTTACTATCGGTTATATAAAAACTTAGTCACCCAAATAGCAATGGAGAGGGCTATGCTCGGAATTTCTCTGCGCGATCGCATCACAAATGTGGAGATCTGCAGAAGAACTAAGATCATCGTAATAACCCAAAAGATTGCTAGAATTAAGTCGCAGTGGGCAGGGTACATTGCTCGAAGAACCGACTTTACCGACGTAGCATTGGGAGGCCTCCCACAAGGTGGTCCGATAATCTGGTGATAACCCACTAGCACGAGACCAATAGATGTAAAGATCTTTGGAGACCTATGTCCAGAAGTGGACGTCTATCGGCTAATAATGATGATTACAAACTGTTATTAATCCGCAGGTAACAGAAGAGCAATTTAACTTCGAGGTCAATGAAATCTCATGGAACAACGAGTCTGATCTGTTCTATTTGACAAATGGGCTTGGTTGTGTTCATATCCTCACGTGAGTATTAAACAAGCAAGGTACATAGAATTTTGGTTAGTACATCATAATAAACTGAATTAACATTCCCACTGCTGGGGTTAAGGATCCTTATGTAACTGGTAGTATTACCCAAGCTAATTTATCAACCACTCTGACCAGGTGTCGATTTGTTGAGATCACATGTCCATGATAGTAGTTGATGTTGGAACATGTCAGCATCTTCAATATTCTGATCTGTCCCTGGAAACTCAAGATCTGTAGTGTATGAACTTCCATCTCTTTGGTTTCTAATCTCTAAACATTTTAGGTACCCGGGGCTGCAGTTGCAGACTGTGCTGAAGGCTCATCCCGGGACTTGCATCTGCATCGAGCACGACCCAACCGGGCGCTACTTCGCGACTGGCTCCGCGGACGCGCTCGTCTCGCTCTGGCATGTGCAGGAGCTCGCGTGTCTACGTGTCTTCTCAAGGTACCAATATGAAGCGACAAGTAGACCGTTCAATTGAGACAAATGGCATGCATGTTCAAAATAATGAGGTTCTAGTTAGGATGTACACACAACACCAAATTAAGAATGTTAAGATTGTGACGGATTTCTGCCTACTAAAGCTACCCTCAGTGGTCATCTTCAATAAGATGCCATGTTTGTAATATACAATAACAGCTACAACGATCTTCAAACGGGATACAGTAATGTTTATACACTACTCCTTGGCGGAAGGAATAAGAGCTGTGGTGGGTACTTATACGGTCTGCGGCTACAGAGACCTACCACCAGTTAGTTTTATACTAGTATACTTGGCGTTTCATTAATTGAATGAATAATAGAACCTTGAGACAATAGCTACCATATATGACAATTTACATAACCTTGACTTACAGGTTGGAATGGCCAGTCAGGACACTCTCGTTCAGCTTCGACGGCAGACTGCTCGCTTCAGCAAGCGAGGATCATGTCATTGACATTGGGGACACGGAGACTGGTGAGTGTAGTCAAAACTACAATATAATCATTGATATATCAACTGCTTGCCAGTAGTCCACTCCAGGGCACGACTGGAGGTCGTTCAGGTTACCACCGCAGCGCCTATTTTTGCCGCCGAACAGTACTGTGCGAATGCTACTGTGCTCTTGATTGAAGGGCGCTGTAGCTAGTGAAATTACTGGGGCAATGAGACTTATATGTCGGTCTTGAAGCGACGAGCGCAATGTATGCTTTTTTAACTAGCGCGAGGTTGTGATGAGCAGGCGTATCACTTACTATCAGGTGAACGAGCCGCTCATTCAGTCGCTTCATTGAATAAAAAAAATAATTATGTAAATTCATTATAGTATTTAAAGTGACGTTTACTACAACATTCTTTGTGATTTATTTAATGTTTCTTTTGACGGTTAAGAAGGATTTTTTCTTTAAAAGGCGAAAAAGTGGCTGAGATCCCGGTGCAGGCGGCTACGTTCACCGTCGCATGGCATCCGTCCAGGTACCTGGTCGCCTTCGCGTGCGAGGATAAGGAGCCGCCGGAGAGGAAGCGCGACGCCGGCAACCTGAAGCTGTGGGGGCTGGCAGCTAGCTGATGTGCCCACTCGTGGGCTTTGATATTTGATTAAGTTTATAACATTAAGATTAAACAAAAACAAAATAATTGAATAAATTTTCATTATTATTTTAATTTAATTTCTAGCGTTTTAGAGTTATAATGGCTCTTATCAGTACATCGTAATAAAAAAAATGTTTTAAAAAAAATTGGTTAGTTATAAATATGCGATGGACTACTTTTTACTCAATGAAGCGAGGAGACCAGCGGAACGTTCACCTGATGTTAAGTGATTTGCCTGTCCATAACAACGCGTCGCTATATGCTTACTAGTCAGCATGTTATACACAGCATTGCGCTCGTCGCCTTGAGACAAGATGTTGTCTCGTCACCCCAGTAATTTTACTACAGCGCTCTTCAAACTTTACCAAAGTAGTGTTTGCGTACGATTTGGCGGCAGGTGTTAGGGCTATGGTGACACCTTTTTTATGGGGAAACCCTTCCAAGATCCCTCCTGCTGTCAGGGCAACAGAAGAGTTATACCGGACTCTTTACAGCTAAAACCCCACGGCTTCTCACTCATCGCATTTGGCCGGAACCACGGGAACTCTTTCGCAGACAGCTGTGGTTCCGACAGCGTGAGGCCGCGATAAGACTACATGTTGGGGAGATAAGACTACATCTCGGAGAGTTAAGACCACATCTCGCGGAGATAAGACCACATTTCGGGGAGATCAGATCACATCCCGGGGTTGCGGTGGTACCTACCCAGAGTTTTCAGCGACAGGCCTACCACCGGTAAAAAATATACAGTGTATCAACCTATCTAGTGCCATATTATTATGAGCCGGTGTTTTTTATAATATTGGGTAAAAATAACGAACTCTTCTCGTAGCCGTTTCTAGAGAAGAAATTGAATAGATAATTTTCAACATAGAAAAATCTCAAGGCTGAGTAAATAAGTGAAAACCTCTTTATTATAGTTCATTAGCATTTTAATAATCATAACCAAAAGATAATGTATAAAACAATCGACTTTGGCTTTGTACTAAGTTTATTAAAAAAAAATCGCATGTATTCATTAGTCCGCTTAACAATCATTCGCTATATCAACAAATTAATATATACATTATAATTGCACCTACACCTTAAACACTACTGGTGACATCACCAAGTCTCCACTTGGAACCTGCCGCTTCGCTCCAACTGGCGCAACATGGATGCCGCTTCCTGAGGGTCCAGTCCACCCGCTCCAACGAACACGTCCTCTACGAACGCGTCGCGCACGTTGTCCGGCATATTCTTAGAGTTGCCCGCTACGTACACGTGTCCGCCATTTTGGTACACGAGCCGCCATACTTCGTGTTTGTGTTCGGATATTTTGTGCTGCACGTATCTATGCGTAATTTTTTATTCAATTAATTGAGTACACGAGTTGGACCTTCACCTGATGCTAAGTAATACGCTTTCCCATAATAACGTTAGTTAGGATATATACAGCACCACATTACGCCCGTCACCCGACACACAAGTTGTTGAGTTTTATTACCCCAGTAATAACACTAGCTATAGCGCTCTTGAAACCCTAACACAGTAATGTTTGCACACTACTGTTTTCTAGTCAGATATTACCAGATACTAGTGTAATTTATAGGTCGTTCGCATCGTATAACTTATCACTAGATATACAATTACATAGGTTAACATAAGAAACAAAATGATAAACTTCCATTATCATTTCCTTCAAACTGGAACATAGTAATGTTTGCGTACTACTGTCCTATAACTGCAATAGTCGCTGCAGTGACACCTAGACGGTCTCCGGCAATAGAGGCTCACCACCAGTAATGATATTATAGATTGTATGATATTAAATAAATAATTTTAGAAAAAGTTTACTATTTAGTTTGTTTACTGGTGACAATTTTCTACTTTCGATGACAATGTTAGTAGATATCATCGTAGCCTTTATTTCTTCCACCAAATAGTAGTGTGCATATATTACTGTGTTCTTGCATTTTACAGATAAGACGAATACTTGATCTTGATTTTAAATGATAGTAAGCGACAATGAGGCTGTGGATGATGAAGATGGAATGATCAAGCTTATACCTTAATAGTCGGAACTGAGCGATTTTGACAGTAGTAGCTTGTACTGGTTCGAAATAACCCTACCACAAAAAAAAAACTATAATATCTGGAATTGAACCAGGGACCTCTGTACCACATGGCTTGTGTTGTAGCCACTGCACCACGGAAACAGTCAGATGAAATATATGCTGAAAGGAAAATGTCTGTTAATTAGGTACATACATTTTATTCTCCTGATCCCTCGAGAAAGCGCAATATAATGTCAACTTCCCATCTTCCACCATCTCCTCCAGCTCCTGCTTGCAGTGGAAATCTTTGCCTTTGTAACGACAGCCGAAAAATAGGTGAAATATGTCCTTGTGTGCTAGATTCTCCTCTATCCTCTCCTGCAGGAGACTCCTGAACGGCGCCAGGCCTGTTCCAGGGCCTATTAGGATGTGTGGAATTATCTGCAAAGGTACAATCTCATTAATTTTATATTCATAACGGAAAAAAAATTATTGAATCTTTCATCGTGTGATGGATGACATCTTTACACATCAATAAAGAATTTATTCCTAGTCATCCAGCTGAAAGTCGAGGTGGTGGAGAGTAATTAAACAAGACAAGGTCTACTTTTCATATTTTTTAAAATCTAATTAACGAAGCAACGTGCAATAGCAACGAAGGTTAGTGACTCGCCCGTCTATAGCAATGTGACGAAAACAAGATATTAAGTTACCCTAGTCATTTCACTAGTTACAGCGACCTTAATACCGGAGCACGGAAATGTTTGTACTCTGCTGCTTGGCGGCAGGAACCAGCTACTACCTAGATAGTTTCTAGCAACAGAGATTTTGCACCCAGTTTCTACATAAAAATAATTATCATCTCCACCAGTGGACATAATCGTCCAGAAAAAACGCTACTACCAACCAAAGACAGCAACATGTGGACATATTCTATGTAATAGAACCAGAGACTTTCGTAGTACAAAGCAAGCGGCTAATCAATGAGCTATAGGATAAAGAAAATCATATCCAATACACCTTGTTGTTTGGAAAGTTGAAGGTGCCCTTTTTGATCCAACCGAAAACAGTGTCGCCGCTCTGTAAATCTTTCAGCCAATTGGAAGCCAGGCCAAGGCGTGGTTTTTTTAGCTTGGTGGTGTAGTTGACGACGGCCACCAGCAGGTCCAAGGAAAGCCCGCGCGACATGGCGCAACTGCTCGCTATTGAGAACGACCGCGGCTTTATAGTGGAGAACAGCTCGAACAGGACCTCTATAGTCAGCTCTGAAGTAGACTTGTGAAAGTCGTGGAGCACCTGCAATGTTGACGTTAGTTCATTAAACAGTACAAGAACTTTAACTGAATAAACCTAAATTAAAAATTTTGATCAGTTACAGATTTTTTTTAATTGTTTTTTGCCCTTACATAGTCATGAAAGTAAACCTAACTTTTGAAAATAAAACGTAATCAGGGAATCTCTTGAAAATTAAATCCAAAGAAATTGATTAGTATAAAACTTTGTATATCCGAAAAGGGCTAAATTAATTTTGATGTATAATATAAATCCTTCTAAAAAGATTTTTTCTTGAAACTTTTTATACATTTGTTTTGGGAGTTTAAAGTTATAAATGATTATTATTAATAATCCAAAGGCGAAAAGTGTAATTGATCACCACTATATAAACACTGTCATAGTATTAGTGTAATCGCTACAATCTTTGAGAAAGGTTCTGATAATTATTAGGTTTACGGCTGAAATATCTATAAATACAATAATTATTCTTAGTTTGTTTATGAATGAAAATAAAACATTGATGTATGTCAAATCCGGTCGTCATATTCACCTCCAGTATAGTTCTGCGCGGGCGTCTGCAATAATTAAGCCAGTCCTCCTGACCGGTGGCCGAACTGAGCTCTATACATTTGTCTCTTTCCAACTTGTCCCGTGACACAGTCGCCAGCAGCGAGAACACGTACTGCGTGGGATACGCCCTCAAATCCCAGTACTGTTCGGCTATTTCTTGCAGCGTGAGCGGTTGCCTCAAGAATTCTGGCACGGGCATGTCTGCAATCCATTTACATATATAACTACGTATAACCGATATACAGAATATCTTACTTGGTAATGTTTTATGTGAAACTTTTGGGGACGACAGGATTTGGATCAGATACAACTATAAATACATTTATAGTTGTATCTGATCCAAATCCCGTCTCGTCTTTAGGGTTTAAGTTACAGAGAATGAGATAAAACTCTATATAGTTTCATTCTTCGCCTTCTCTTTGTGCTAAGGTCCGCAGCACGCTACTCGAGGTGTGGGCCACTCATCATCATCATTATCAGCCCATAGAGGTCTACAGGTGGACATAGGCCATTCAATAATATATTAACGTCGAATTAATCAATTTTTATCTTTTCTACAATATTACTTCTAGTACTTCAATTTGTCTCTTATATTCTTGTTTTTGAGCGGGCTGGAAGCCACAGCGGCTCTTACAGCTCATCTGACACTGGGCTCGTGGACCCGGATCCACGGCCTGAAATTTTTGTCTGTCTCTTCCTTTCGTTTCTGGCGTGCACCTAGCACCACACGAATACCGTCGCTATGAACGAACGTCCTATATTATTCATTCGTCCTCCTCCTCTCACCTGACTGTCGAAGACTAAACAATAGGATGTGCTAGTTATATTTATAAACAGATGTAGCTGTTTAATTATTCAACATGTGGAAGGAAACCAGTCGTGCTTTCATGAAGATCTATTAACTCTAAAGATGAGGTGTCACGTAGTAGAAATCAATTAGATTTCTACGACTGACAATATTATTTTTTATCATTGTAAACGAATATATAGATACTGTTTGAAACACACGCGATTTATTTACAAGAATAAAACAACACAGCTTCGTAAGTTCTTTTATACTTCCACAAAAAAATATTGTTTATTAATTACTGTCTCTCTGTTGACTATCTTCACAGTATGTTCATCTCATTCTTACTTATGTATATCAAAAAAAATCTCTATGGCGACACTCAACTTGCGTACTATAAACGGTCCACCTAATGTTCCCATAACTGGGAAACGAAGCACAACTTGCTCGCTGGCTGTAGGGTATGGTACTCCCAACCCTGAAGCCTTGGGCTATTAAGAGTTAAGGTAAGCCGTGTGAGTCGCAGGCGATTGAAATTGTCTACGGGTTCTTGCGGTTGGAAGGTGAGGTCAGCCATTGTGTGCCAAGCGAGACCGGGGTGGACGATAAATACAAGGTGGTGTAGATCATACTGTAGGATAGCGAGGGTGTCAGGGCCCTCCATGGGTCGCGTTTAGTCGAGGCGCAGTGGGGCACCGGTGGGTTCCGTAGACTTATTATACCGTAGATTAGACCAGAGTTTGGTTGTCGGTTGTAGTGAGTATAAGACCATATAGTCACATCTCTATAAAAGCAATCTTTAGATTTTCACCCCGATAAAAAAAAAGTGTGGTTCTCCTGCAATAAAGGGGTTACGCAGCGGATGATCAGAGCCCATAGAAAAAAGCTCATTACGAAACTGATAATAGAAAAACAGAGACAGAACTTGGGTGTTCTGTTGGACGCCATGACTCTGTCTCGCTACAGTAGAGGAGTAAATATGAATAAAATGATGTTATAAATATCGTGTTCTGGTTTGAAGGACATTGTAGCTAATAAAATCAATGAGAGATCTACCATACAGTCTAAAGGCGATGAGCGTTATGTAGCGAATTTACCACTAGTGATGTCTTATTCAATTTCTTTTAAAAAAAAGTGATCATTTTTTTTTATTCATTTAGAATTTATAAGGAGCAGGAAGGTGATATAAATAAAAAAATATTGTCTGTATAAGTTTATTGTTCCTCTTGCCAGCCGTCCTCGTCGCTGAGGAACCTGCGCTTGGCGGCTGTGTTCATGTATGGACGGAGCGCCCATTCCGTGTCGGCGGCGTCCAGGGCATCCAGGGTGCCAAGTTTAATCTCGTACAGCTTCATTTGAAACCGCGGGCCAACTTCGGTTAATTCAATGTCTTTACCGGCCTGAAAGTAGTATTTTTTTATTCAATTACCACCATCACCATAATATGGTGGTAGTTGAGATGGTTTCATATCACCAAATTCTGTTCCGGATTTTTTAATATCCTAGTAATTTTACTAAAAATAGTTATACTCATACTTTTGTATTTTTTTTTATTTTAATTATAGATGTGCGAGTCATTCACCTTATGATGATATGATTGCCCATAACGATATAAAGCTAGTTAGGATGAAATACACTACTTATTCTGCTGATTACCTTGACACATTAAGTCTCATTACCTCAGTAATTTAATTAGCTGCAGCTCCCTTCAAACCGAAACATTAAAATTTACGAATTACTGTTTGGTACATTCTTAAATAACAGATTTACCACCACGATTTTTTTATGATGAAGTTTGTAACACAGCTTTATTGACAACCATTGTGGATTCATTGAACTCAGGGCTCGGGGATTTGGTATCCGCAAGCTAAATCACCAGTAATAGGTTCTGCAGTTTAATGTACACTGATGATGGTTCTCTGTTACCAAAGGCTGTCCAGGTATCACTGCAGCTTCAATTTCAGCAAGTGTGTAGACATTAAAGACACGAGACAAGAGGGACATTCGCCTGAGTTGTTGCTGGTGTAATTACTGCAGTATCAAGATTTAACATTTGTGATTCTCAGGGTGATGAGGACAATCCGATGCAGTCCTATCTGCCAGGCATTAACCTCTCTCTAAAATAAATATGAGTAACTTTTAGTTAATATGAATATACCTTTCTGTATGTGTGTTGCCTGAAGCAGATGTAGTCATCATTGTTAGCGAATGTTACCACCCTCTTCGAGTCTGGTTTAGGAACAGGAAAAAGGTACTTAAGTATGCTCATTGCCCTCAGACCTGCAAAAAATATTATATTTACTAATAATCATACCAAAATAAATAATTTTAGAATCCACATCAATGGATTATCATAGATGGCTGTATGAGTTTGATACTATCACTGAAATACATCAGACTATGGATTTGACCTCTGCGAGGCAACTGGCGGAAAACTGATGTGACAATCTATGTAGAGTATCTTAGAAGAGACTTTTTTTAACAGTGAACTGATGTAGATCGATATAGATACAAAATAAATGTACTAAAAAATACATCAAGTTTTAACTTGTGGTAAGTATCCAGCACGAGAGACTATCTTGGTTGGTACTTACTCAACATAATATATGTTCCTGCTGAACAGTTCTGTATAAATATTAGTATTAAGTTTGCAAGGAATCACACCTTGTGAATTTACTGAGGTATGAGGCTAATCATTTTGTGTCAATGTGACAAGCACAAGGTGCGGTGTTTTGACCAGTGCTTTGTTCTTATGGGCAGATGCATGATTAATCATCAGATGAACATCATGCTTATTGTATGTTGAAAAAAAACAATCTCACCTAGAGCAGTCTTAAAGTTGTGAAATATAAGATGAGGATACTGTTCACTCATAGGGCCTATATCAGGTATGTCATGACGCATAACAACACCCGAGAGTGTGAATGAAGCCGTTGGTCCATACGGTAGGTGGCATATAACCTGCAATACAATAGTGCTTAATTATGTAATAGTACTGTTGGACATTATTAAGATTATTAATTTCACTAATTAATTAATTTATTTGAGGATACTAGGCTATAAAGTGTGGACTAAACCTCCGAGTAACATTCTCTATGGTGTGAGAAGAATTAAAGCTAGTTTTAATTAATAGCGAAAACTAAATGCTAATCAAATTATCTTTAGTTTTTTTTTTAATATTAATAACTATTTAAGCGAGGGGAAAGAAAGATTTTTTAACACACTTGTTACAAATTAGAAGGGTCAAAACTCACCAAGCTGTCAGGGACACCTCTGTGTTCATGGACCACTATAAAGTCTGTAACCTCATTGGCTCTACATGCGTGTATCAATTGTGACATTTCATAACCACCACGATTCATTCGCTGACTGTTAGGGAATATCAACCTTAAACAATTTGAGAAACTTAATGAAAAGTAATGTTTTGTATTAAATACATATTAGGTTAAGTTTTAATTATTAATTTTTATAACATTAGAAAACAATGAAAATATCTATGATTTAAGGTTTCATCTCATCTGATCTATTTTATTAAGGTAAAACTATAATATGATTAATTGTTGACATACATTTTTATATAACAACTTCACAGGTAAAATATTTTGAAGAAAAATACTATGCTTTGATGTAAAAGAAAATGACCAAAACATTTTCAGTTTTATAAGGCAATAATATAGTGTGAATTATAAAAACAATAAGGTCTTACCTTAGTTCTTTCACAAACATCTTTAATCTGGCACTGGGTTCCCTTGACGTAGTAATCATGATTTTTGGATCCTCCACACCAGCATATCTGTATTCATCATCCTGGGAATTAAAAGTGTTTGCACCTCCACTAAAACCTCCTATAGCTGCAGCTAATTCTGGTCCTACATTAACAAATAGTTATGAGATAGGGATAGATTATCAAATGGCAATAAGCTATATCCACCAAAAAGGCTAAACTCTACAACATTAGAGGTTATAATTGTATTTTAAATAAACAACGTGCTAAATATATTACATTAAACTTACCTTTATCTTCAAATTCTATTTTCTTTTGTAAAGCGAGAGCTTCTTTCCTGAGATCGCCGTGTATAGGAATGTTTTCTTCTAAACTTCGTTTCAATTGATCTTTTTTAGCTTGTATACTTTTTTGTTTATCCTCGACAGATTTTCTGTACAGATATTCGCGGCGCAAACGCGCCTGTCTTCGCAACATGTTTTTTTTTTTTAAATATTCAACTATTATATTATTTTTACTTATAATTCATACGGTTTACAACAAAACCCGTTATTACTTAAACATAAACATTACGTCAAACTAGCACATGTTAGTATTGACACTTTTTTTAAATAGGCAAAAGTAGTAAAGCCAGACAGCCATAAACGTCATTTGTTTAACGAGAAATTTGTGATTATATATTTAATTATCTTACATAAATTTAAGAAAAAAATTTAATTTTCATTTTACTTATTTAGGTTATTATTATTTTATATAACGAGTTTTTCCTTTTAAAAAACCGAACATTGAATATGAGTTTCGCATAGATAAAAAAGGGCACCTAATGATGATGATGATGATGGATAATTATAACAAAGAAAACTATAAAAACGCATAAAAGTTTTTTATGTTTAAGACAAATATTGTAAACTTGTGTACAATTTTTTTTTCTGTATAACTCACCATCATGATATTCTTCTACCAACAGCTTATAATATGGTTTAATATCAATATTGTGTGTTTCAAATATTCCAAACAAATCATCAATGTCTTCCTTAGAATTTCGTGGCCTTATATTAAATACATCACTAGGTTTGTATTCTACTTTAGCATCACCCACTGGTTTTAACGTTATTAATCTAACATCCTAGATGTTTTAATGTGAATTAGTAAATTATTAATTTTTAAAACTTTTGTACATAAAATTATTAATTATTGATAAATAGTATAAAAATTGATTGTACCTGGAAATGTGTCTCATCAGTGGTTCTTACATTTTTCACAACTTCTATAGAGATTGCTTCTAAATACGAATTACTTTGCCCTTTAGCAAAATAAATGTCTTCATTGGCTTTATCCTCAAAATTATCATTTGCTTTTTTTAACAAGGAAACTTTCCACTTTGGAATAAATTTGTCATTTAAATTAGTAGTGTGTAAATTTGGAAAATAATCTTTGAGTTTTTTGAAAAACTGTTCTAACCATGGTATCATTACAGCATCATGGCCCAAATCATGTTGATAGTCACAAAGCCCTTAAATAAGATGAAAGATAATAACTATATTAAATTTATTGGACATTACATATTCTCTGTTATAATATAATTTAATATTAAACAACAATGTGCTTTTTACTTACCAACATCTGAAATAGGAGTTGCACCTAATTGTATTAACCGTTTATGAAGTTTTTTACTGACAAAATTGAATTTTTCATATGATGAGTCACCTAGTCCTATTACTCCAAATTTTAGTTTGATTAAAGAGTTTGAAGGTAGGTTTTTTCTTAGTAGAAACTTCCAGAACTTTTTCATGTTATCTGGTTCGTCTCCTTGACCAGTGGTTGCACAAACAAATATTCCAAAGTTCTCATGAATCAAACGTGATATGGGATAATCATCCATAGCCTGTACAGGGCCACGGAAACCCAGTGCTTTCGTTTTTCGCCATATTCTTTCAGCTATCTCCTGGGCTGTGAACGTTTGACTGCCGTATAAGACTAAGATACGATTTGTTTCAAGCATTTTGAAACTTTATGTAGGAGAAATATTTATTATAAACAGAATGTTTATATTTTATATATTTACTTGAAAAGTTTTTAACACGCACTTAATGTTTACCACACTTAGTGTACTATTTAATACAAACAAACTCAAAGGTTAGAAAATTTAATGTTTATCTTTCAACTGACTTAAAAAATTGACTTTGACACTGAAGGTATTTAAATGTAGCCATATTTTTAAATAAATTAAATAGTGTAGTGGTTTTCCTCAGTAAAGTTTTCCTAAAATATTTACATTATTATGAAGAAACTAGTAATGTACAAAAGAAATGAAATGGTGAAAAAATATTTATCAATGCAGTTTTTGTGATCTAAGTATTTATTTATATTTATTAAAAAACATTTATTACATTACATTTTATTTAAGAGTACTTATAGCAGCGAATGCTAAGATTTGGATATGATAAAAGTGTAGAAGTAAACGGAGTCATAATATATGGAAAGTTATAAGATTTATGATATTGCACGCATATTATATAATGGCCAACAGTGGATGTTCATCAACTGTTGATGATGGTGACAATGAAGCATATTATATAATATATAAATTCAAGCACAAATGAGTTATTAAAAAAATACTTCCATAGTTGAATAGTTGAAACGCCGATTTGAAATTTATTGCTATTATTACATTAAAACGTTTCAGATCCAAATATATATAATAAGAAACCGAATCGGTTGGGTTTTTCGTAAGTTTCGTTGACTCTTCTTGTTGCCCACACTCCAAAGTTTGAAGACAACATTTTTCGACACTTCTTGTTGCCCACACTCCAAAGTTTGAAGACTACATGTTATCTGTACTGACTTACGGTTCTGAAATATTGACACTTACGATACAACTAATCTAGAAGCTCGGAGTTGCTAGAGTTGTCCAGAAAGCGATGAAAAAGAACTATGTACGTTGTCCCTTCCATGGATATGATTCGAAATTAAGTAATACGCTACGAAACCGAGGTTACCGACATAGCCCTCTGAGTGTGCAAACTGATATGGTAATGGGTTGGTCAATTCTGTCGCAGAAGTGACCACCGTTGTAGTAGACATGTCGTCCCCTGAATAGGTTCTCGTCTTGTCGTGGCTGTGGGGCTCAGAAGCCGTGGCTTGGCGATCCACGGTTAATCTAAGAGGAACCTATACGGCTGGCCTGAGGTGGCCGCTCCAGGTGAGTACACTTCGAGATTCGAACTCGTGACCTTCGGAATGAAAGCCGCACGCTCTAACCATTAGGCCAGCGAACTATTATAATGAAATATTATATTATTATAGCGAATTCCGTTTGAACCGGACAATTCGGATTTTTATTAGTATGTATTTATATTATTAAATCTAAATACATTAGTAATGAGACATAATATTTTATGTTTCAAAGTACACAATGTGGTGTAGTGTATAACATAATTACTAGTGAACGTATCACTCGTCCCGTCGCTTAGTGAAATAAAAAAAAATACTTTTATATTTAAATTATTTGATTATTATTTAAATAGTATTTGACAACTGAATATGGAAACGGAGAAGTTAACATTTTATTTGATCTCCTTCACGTATTTGCTTTTACATTACAGATTAAAATATATACTCGTAAGTATATCGCTAATAAAACAACTCTTTTTAAGAATAATTACAGGTCATATTATAAACTTGAGAGGGCCGAAAGGAATTCGTTGATTTTAGTGCGCAATGTACAATGTTGATTCCTGCTATTAGCTGTCGGGTAGAGAAAAGTGATAATTTACCTATAGAGGTATCAACGTACAAAGCGCTATATCTATGGAATAAATAAAAGAAAAAGTGGTAGTAATCAAGTAATAAAAATTAAACCATTTGTAAATAAATTATGTTTTATAAACTTATGATATGAATCCATACATTATATGATAGAAATTGTAAATTTAAGAATTAATATAATAATGTAAAAAAGTATGTCAACTAAATGTACGTTAAGATCAGAGCAAAAACGAAATGTAATTTGAAAAGGTAATGGTGCCCCATCATCAGTAATTGAATACTTAACCTTTTAGTAAACCAAGTAAAAGGTAATGAGGTATCTGGTAATCGGTATAAAATCCACAACAATATAGGAAGTAAAACACTGAGCAGCCGCGCAATAAACAGAATCTAGAAAGTGTGACCTTGAAATGTTTATTAGAGCTTCAAAAGCACTGTCAGGTAAAGACAGTGGAGTTGTGATTTACAAGCAAATCGTATTTTTTTAATTGATGACAATTTTAATTTAATCCAAATTCATGTAAAAAGTATTAAAATATAATCAACGAAAATACGAAACTTTGGAAAAATAAACGGCAAATTAGTGTTAAGAATAATCGATTATTATTGCATCATTTTCAAAGAAGTATTTAGAGTTTAAAAATTATAGCAGGTATTATAACGCGAAATTAATTGTTGTAAATAAATACGAAAATGTTGAAAAATTTAATGTTTCTGTTGTTTTATCTTAAATATTATATAATGTGGCTTGGCAGAAACTTACAACCCTGCCGCTACCCCAAGCGTTCGTTCGATAAAAGTATATACATATCTCTATTACACTAAGGTTAAAGTACTATGCCATCTCATTCATGAATGGCGCACGGCAGTCTCGCGCTCCGTCTTGGCGGGCTTAGACGCATTTTCGAAAAACGCGGGAATAAGTGCAGTGTATATATTTTTAAATTGTATACGTGAAATAATAAAATTCAAAAAAATATGTAAGTATCAATTAAAGTAAAGCAACCATATTCAATCATTTTATATAACACATTTATCATTAGTTTCAACTTTGACTCTTAACACATTAAAGAGATAATATAAAATATTATTCAAGAACAAAAATTGACTTGCGGTTGTATATATATTTCCTATTGCATTATTTTTCATTATTAACACATTATCATTTAGATAGATTTTTAACTAATTTTAAATCGAAACAACTTGTTAATATACAATCATGAATATAATATCAATTTAATTCTTAAGAAACTAACACTAGAATAAAATAAACTTATATGTACTAACGATACTAGAAAAAATTGTTAATAAAAATAACATTTCACATTTAATTTAATACAAAAATTGTATGAATTACTTTAATTCTAGTAAGTATGCTATCATTAAATAAAACAACTTATTGGTTGTTTAGTTCCTAAAAGAAGTTTTATTAAATGTTGACGTGACATTTGCAAAGATAAAACTCGTTACAGATTCTCTTTGAAATACCTAAAACAATTTTTGCTTGTTACATCTTATAAAAATTACATAATCATTACGAAATATCTCGCTACGTATTAAAAAGCTAACTGGTTTAAGTATTTATAGATTATTTTAATACAAATTCGAAAATTTTATTCTTAATAGTATGAAGACGAGAGTAACGAGCAGTAGACGTCTGTTGTGATATCTTTGAAATTATATCATAATAAATTGAATATCAATGAATTTTTATCTCTGATGATCTTTATAAAAACAGTTACAATGGATTAAGAAAACATCTTTAACACTGTTATTGATATTTATGTAAAGTGATTAGCGTGTCGAAACGATGATCTATACAAAGATTTATTGTGTTATAAGAAATATAACGTGCCATATGTACACATTTAATTAAACTTCAACAAATAATTAATTAAGGATTTTTAGTAATTATAATATGCTGCACATAGAACTGATAAAGTTAAAAAATATCGCATTTAAACACTAACTTAATTTAGATGCTGCGTACGTTTTGTAGAAGTGAAATGTGTGGGATTACGTTTTCATCGCTGAATATTGCGTCAGATGTGACCACGTGGGCTGATCGATCGCTGGTCCCCACCCTTAACCCCTCTGTTAGGGTCCGGGTAACTCGTGTGACGTATTCGTAGCTTCCTAAAGACCTCAGGAATAACACATCACCGATTTTCCTGTACTGCATCAGACAGTTTATTTATCAATATCATATATGTAATCTTATATATCGTTAGAAAAGGAAATCTGTTTATAATATTTAATATATAATAATTCAATTATCTCAAGCGTAATTCATAAATAATCTATACTTATTTATATTGATGTTTACAAGCAATTTATAATATATTTATTTATTTTTTCCATACATAACATTATTCTTTGAACCTTAGGAAGACAGAAATTTTGAAGGTATGTATAAAAACTATGTAATACAAGCTGTTCTCCGCCAGTTTTGTAGATTCTGTAAAATCCATTCTTAGCTGTCCTAGGAATGTGCGTGAAATGTCCTAGGAATATTCCGACCATATATCTAGTCTCCAGGTTTTATGGTTCCCGAGATATTGTAATGAGTCTCTACATAGCGATAAATCTTATATATAGATAATACATAAACAGATGATATAGAGTTCCTAGATTAAACTCTACTAATCATCAGCATATTTATGTCCCCACTGTTGGGGCACAGGCCTACCCTCAATACAAGGGCGATGGGTCATAGTTACCACGCTGGCCCAATGCGTATTGGTGACTTCACACAGCTTAGAATAAATTCTAATTCATGTGCAGATTTCTTCTCCATGTTTTCCTTCACCGTTTGTATCTCGCTGTTGTTACCAAAGTCCCAAATGTACATAACTTAAATATTCAGTTATCGGTACATGCCGAGATTCGAACCCGCGACCTTCAGAATGAAAGCCGCACGCTCTAACCGTTAGGCCAGCGAGCTACTGCCTCAATTAAACACAAGGGTTTAATATGAAAAATGTGTTCAGATGATGAAGCTAGTCATATTACTGCGGTAACGAGATTTGGCAGTATACTTCTCAGAGTAACAAGCATAATGCGGTGCAGTGTATATCATCCTAACCAACGCCACTTTCTTATAATCAAAAATATAAGGTGAACGTCTCGCTCGTCTATTAAGTCTTGTTACATCAGTAATTTCATTAGCTACAGCGCACTTCAAACCGGGTCTATTTTTTTTAAATGGTTGCGGGAAGATAAAAGCATTTCTTACTTGATTGAATAATATACACTAGGTTCCTTTTGTGATGTAAGAGGTCCCGAACAACAACTCAGAGAGCTCAAGCTAACTTTATCAGCTCGTGGTGCATCCTGTTAATCAACACACGAGGCTCTGGCTCCCACCAACCTGCATTGAGGCAGTGTGGTGGGAAATGGCCCAATCCCTTCCATTTGACCCCTACAGTGGAGATCTTTAAGAGAGACTTTTCGGCTGATGATGATGATGTTCCTTTTATTTGTTACATATACCTTTTAGTGGGTATGAATAAGGGCTGAAGTAATGTTCGAGAACATAGTCTTTGGAATAAGGGTGGTGGATGCTTTCATAAGCACCTTGGAAGGTTCTGTAGCTTAAGAGCTTGTGAACTTTGATCCCCAAGGAGAAATGCTTTTAAAATTATGATATAACATAAATATGTACTTATGTATGATTCTATAATTTTGCCTTCATCATCATCATCATCAGCCTTTGTTTATCCACTACTGGGTATAGGTCTTCGCCAATGTCTTCCACCAAATGTGTTTTTCAGCTTCTCGCATCCACCTACTTCCCACCGCCCTGAAGTCGTCGGTTCATCCATCCATTATCTTGTCTCACAGTTTCTGAATAGAGAAGTGTTATAATTTTTTTTTATCCAATTAAACAAGGAGATGAATAAGATGTTCACCTGATGGTAAGTAATACTCCCATCCATAACAACGTGACGATGGTTAGTATGATATACACAGCACCACATTGTGCTCTCCGCCTGAGACATGTTGATTCTAACCATAGTAATTTCACTAGCTACAGCGCACTTCTAACCGGAACACTAATGTTTTTCGGCTGCGGTGGTACCTAGACGGTCTCCGGCAACAGACTTACCAGCAGTAATAAAACGAATTATACAAATATATGTATAAATACAAACAGTGTTGCAGTGTTTTTTGCTCGTCAAGTTCTGACAGCGAAATTGAAGAGTTTCGGAGAATAATCATCCGGTTTGCAGTGGACGGAAACGCGCCACCCGCCGGGACACCGACGAGTCGGATATTAAAAAACGAGACGGACTGCATGCCAGGAGTCCGGAGGGGAGTCGCAGCCTCCCCTCGCGAATACTTCCGTCGCTTAACGAAGAATTCGAGATTGCGAAAGATTACTTAAATAGTATACGCATCGAATATAATGGAGGCGATATTGTAATCTTTCTCCCTCGTATACATATATATCATCATCATCAGCCGATATACGTCCACTGCTTGTCATAGGCTTCCATCAAAGATCTCTATATCAATCGGTCTGTTGCGTTGCTCGCATCCAGTGGGTTCCCGCGATCCTCACCAGATCGACGGTCCACCTTGTGGGAGGCCTCCCAACACAGTCTTACGGTACACGGGAGAGGTATACACACACATATATATATATATATAACCGGAACCGATCGTGTGGAGGTCTTTGGGGATGGCCTATGTCCAGCAGTGGACATCTATGGGATGATGATGATATATATATATATACTACCTGTTACCCCGTCTGCTTTGCTGGCTGTAATACCCCCTCAACTCCCTTTGAGGAAGGGATTTATAATCCATTCTTAGCTGACCTCTAAACGGCAGAAGCAGCATCTCCCCTCAATTTTGAGTGTTTAAGTCTAATAGTTTCAGAGTTCTAGTGATGAGTTAGTGTATCTTTGAATATATTATTTATTACATATTAATTATATATATACCTTTTATGTACATAGTCGGCATGGGACGATCACCTGATGGTATATAATACGTCTGGTTATAATAGACCACTTGTACTTGTCAGCTTGAGATGAAGAACGTCGTGTCTTGTTACACCAAAAAATGCAATAACAACAACGCCGTTCTAACCGTAACATAATTAAGTTCACACGCTACTGTGTATCAGATGCTTATAGGCCATGCGGTGGTACCTAAACAGTCTCCAGCAACAGACACCTGCCGTCAGTTAAACCTCTTTCTGATTATCCCATCCTATTTATAGTAGGTCTCTGTTGCCGGATATAGTCTAGCACCTATTTCTGTGTTTACGTTATTCCGGTTTGAAGGGCGCTGTGGCTAGTGAAACTGCTGAGGTTACGACGAGTACAATGCGGTGCTGTGTATATCGTCGTAACTAGCGCTATATTGTAATAGTATCTATCACTTACAATCAGGTGAACGTCTCGTCTCACATATGAAGTATAAGTAATAAGATTCCGCGGTGGGTTTGCGGTCACCCATCCCATTCGCGTTGATGAGGAACGATAGCTGGCTGCTCGTTATCTATAAATAAACAAGCATTACAAAGTTAAACACATAAATTATTATAAAGGCTATGTAAATTGCGGTAAATGTCTATTTATTGTAGCAGCTCAAAAAGCAAATAGCTTTAAATATTCAAGAAGCTATTAGCTATATAAAACGTTTTTACACGTGTTACGGAATCTGCGTACAAGTTATCTGATGAGGGTTGTTGGAAGCCGTTGCTTGTGGACAGCACAGAACCGATCGGTGTGGTGATTTTTGGGGAGGGCCTAATTCCAGCATCATCATTGTCAGCATAGACGTCCACTGCCGAACTGCTGCCTTCACCAGATCGTCGGACCACCTGGTGGAGGGTCTGCCAACACTACGTCTACCGGTACGCGGTCGCCATTCGAGGACCTTCGTGCCCCATCGGCTGTCAGTCCTTCGAGCGATGTGTCCTGCCCACTGCCACTTAAGACTAGCTCTTAGGTTATACCTAAGTATAAAACAAAATCATCATTTTTTTTTATTCTTCAAAGCGAGGAGACCAGCGAGACGATCACCTGATGGTTAGGGTTATGACCATAACGTGGCGCTAGTTAGGGTGATATAGCACCACATTACACTCCTCTCCTTAAGGTATAAGTTGTTAAGCCTCGTTACCCCGGTAACACTAGCTACAGAGTCCTCCAAACCGGAACACAGTAATGTTTGCATACTACTGTTTGATGATAGATACATGATCTATCCTGGTTAAGACGGTCTCCAGCAACAGATACCTGCCACTAGTAATTTATGACTTATTCCAATTTATCAACCAGTCACTGTTTCATCTGTTTCTGTCAGCAATCAATAATAAACATTACAATTATCCGGTTTGAAGGACGCTGGATTAACTGCTTAGTACTGGAATAATTTAATTTAACATCTTATCTGTCTAAACGACTGGAGTTTTCAGGGGATATAAAATTTTAGTATTAGATACGAGAGGGAGATCTTTACTGGTGGATGAAAGTCGTTAGCTAGTAAAATTACTGGGGTAACGGGAAATATTTCAAGGCAAGTAGTACAATGTGGTGCTGTGTATATCATCCCATTAGGTGTATTACTCATCAGGTCTTCCCTTTTGTCTTGTATCGTCGAGTAACAGATGAACAGAGAAATCTTCGAAACGCAACATTGTCTGGAAGGAAGTAGAGATTTATTGGATACACCAGCTCCTGTACTCTATGGTGTCTTGACATCTTCTGTTCATTACGTATAATCGCGTGATTGTAACCTAATGACCTACAATAGTTTGTTATGCAATCATTGAAATAATATTTGCCAATTTAGTTTCGTAACTATATCACAATGGCGCCTTTCTAGCCGTCGGCCGCGACACTACGACCATATCCGCTGAGGACAGATCAGATCTATTCATCTATAGATAGGTCTCTGCTGCTGGAGACTGTACAGGTAGGTACTAGAGAACCTAAATAGTAGTTTATTCCGGTTTAAAGGGCGCTGTAGCTAATGTAATTGCTGGAATAACGAGGCTCAACGTCTTATGTTAAGCGACGAGCATAATGTGATGCCGTGTATATCATAATTATTAGCACCTTCTTCTGAACTGGCGTATCACTTAATATTAAGTGAACGTCACACTCGACTCTTCATTATCAATGAGAGTAGAGATTGTAAGATGACATTTTCAAATCACTTTAATTGATTTTTTTTTATTCATTATTAATGATCTTACTCCATTAATACACTAGGCGCGTACCTTTCTATGAACTTTCTGTCATGATAACATTCATCATCAGCCGATAGACGTCCACCGCTGGACATAGCCCTCTTGTTACATCCAGTGGGTGGTGGACCATGACAACTATAATATTTATTAAATATTAAAATGGCTTCCCAGCTACAAGTTCAAAGTATAATCTTTTTATTCGACGTAGTCACGAGATGAGCAAGACGTTCACCTGATGATAAGTAATACGCTAGTTAGGATTATATACACTGCACAACATTGCGCTCGTTGCCTTTAGACATAAAATGTTCAGCCTCGTTACTCCGGTAACACTACATATAATGCTTTTTAAACCGGAACAGAGTAATATTTGTACACAGCTGTTTTTCGGCTGCAATAGAAACTTACAAAGACCGTCTTCAGCCATAAAGACTTACATCAGTAAAATACCATGTATTATTTATTTAAAAAAAAAAAAAATTGGATCTTTGTTTGCTTTAATAACATTAAAATTATATATTTTTTATTTTAATCTGTGCCAGTAATAAGAAATGATAGAAGAATGTTGCCATATAAAAAAATATTTGCATTTTCAAACATAGTAATAGTAATGAATGGAAACGGAAATAACAGTTGCTATATAATCAATCTTAAATCTATCTTTTCTTTATCCTATCCTACTGGTGGTAGGACGTACCACCTCAATTGTTATTTATGCCGCCAAACAGTAGTGTGGAAATATTACCGTGTTCCGGTTTGAAGGGCCAGCTAGTTAAATTACTTGCGAATCACAAATTACCATCAGGTGAACGTATCATTTGTCCTAGCGCCATACACGATCGCAATAAGTAACAATAAAATTTTCACGTGTTTTTTTTCTTTCAATATCCTCATTACTTTATCCACCTCAAGGGCATGTGATAATGTAATCATTCGGTAATAATTCAACACCAGTGTTGCCAGACTATTCCGGGACAAGATAACAAGTTATCCACAAAGAAAAGTAAATTAATTAATTTAATTGTTCTTAAAATTGTCAACATTTATAATGTTATATCGAGACGTTATATTTGTTTATTTCGAGTACATTCACTGGGGAGTAAGGGTTCTCGTACAACAACTCATGGCATCCAAGCCATCTTCACCTGCTCGTGGTGCAGCCTGGTAACCAACGAACGAGGCTCTGGCTCCTACCAACCCGCATTGGACCAGCGTGGTGGGAAATAGCCCAAATACCTCCATATGAATCCTGATATGGGAATCTCTGGAAGAGGCCTATGAGAGCTGTGGACATCTATTGGCTGATGATGATGCATTCACTGGTGGTAGGTTATTATCTGTTGCCGGAGACGATCAAGGTAGGTACCACCGCAGCGCCTACTGCAGTCGAGCAACAGTACTGTGTAAACATTATTGTGTACTGGTTTGAAGGGCGCTGTAGCTAGTATAATTATTGGGGAAATGAGACTCAAAATTTTATGTCTTAGGCGAATAGCGCAATGTGGTGCAGCCAATATCATCCTAACTAGCGCCACGATGCTATGGGTGGGTATCACTTACCATCAGATAAACGTCCCTCTCTTCCTGTTATTTTATACTATGTATTATATAATATTATTAATAAAAAAGATATATAGCTTACTAATTCTAGCATGTACCTATAACAAACATGATGTAACAGCATAAATATTAAGCAAAAAAAAAAAAAACAAATTTGAATAAAATTAAAAAACTAATAAAAAAATATTATCATTAATTCATTTAAAAAAAAAAAAAATAAAGAACAAAATTAATAATCGATATTGTAGTATCATCGAATATATTTTTATTAACGTCATCACTATTTTGTTTTAAAATCAAAAAATACTAATAATATGTTTATTAGAAACAATCTGAAAATTGTTGAAGCTGCTCGTTAGATTTCAATTAAAAAAAAAATGCTTGTTATAAAACTTTTCAAATAAGAACTCTTTGCTCGTTGAACCTTATTCAATTTATAAAATTAAAAAAAAAAAACTAAACATTTTTTCTTAAGCGGAAACGCGTAACGAAATAAGACCGCTTGTAGTTTGAGTATTTGAATATGTACATTCTTTTTTTTTAATTCACGTTTATTATTCGCGGAAGGCTGATAAGGTCTTTGTTCTTGGAAGTTCCTGCAGGCGTTCGGTGCGTTTATTTTAATATTGATAATGAAAAAAGAAAGACATACGAGTATGTAATATGTTGGAAGATAAATCGACATTTAATTCACTGGTAGTAGTGGTGCCTGCTGCAGAGACCATCTTTTTTTATAAAAGCGAAGAGATGAGCGAGGCGTTCACCTGATGATAAGTACCATATGAAGGTGATGCTAGTGAGGATCTCCTTAGACATAAGACGAGTCTCGTTACCCAGTTATTACACTAACCACAATGACCTTCAAACCAGAATAAAGTAATGTCTGCACACTGTCATTGTCCTTGCATGTCAGTTCTAGACTTTACTGGTAGTACATCTCTATTACCGGAGACCGTCTAGGTAGGTCAGTACAGTCAAACAGTAATATGAAAACATTACTGTGTTCCAGTCAGAAGCTCATTGTAGTCATTGAAAGTATTGAGGTAACGACTTATCATCTTATGTCACAAGGCGACGAGCGCAATGTGGTGCAGTATATATAATATCATCATAACTATCGCCAAGTTGCTATGAGCAGGCGTACCACTTACCATCAGCTGAACGTCTTGCTCGTATAGTCGCCTAAACGATAAAAAAAAAAATTATCAGCAGTACTATTAAGAAGATAAACATGTCGGTGGAAGTTACCTACCACATGTAGCCCGAAATCGAATCGGGGACAAAAGTACAATAGTTGTAACCGTTTAATCGCTGCGCCGCCGGAGCGTAACGACGTGAATAGCAAAAAAAAAAAAAATTGTATAAGAAAACAGTAATCTAAATTTGTTCAGAAACCGGAAAGTACATATAAAAAAAAGTACAGTTGTAGTTAGTTTTTTTCCGGCGGTAAAAACTGCATTGTAATGATAGTAAGAAACGGTACAACCGATTTAAAAAGTAACTAGTGTGAGGAAGTAACGGCTCGGAAGTAACTCTGAATTATTCGACACACAATATATATAGGAAGAGAGAGAGATAGAGATATAAATGTGTGTATATATTATATATAATTCTCTATATCATTGGTGGCAGATCTCTGCGACTCTGGCTCTTACCAACCCATTGGATCAGTTTAGTGGGAAATAGACCAAATCCTCCCATACAAATCCCTACCCGATCAATGTGGGAATCTGTGAGGGAGGCCTTTGTCCAGCAGTGGACGTCTATCGGTTCATGACGATGATGTACTCACTGGTAGTATGGTATTCTCTGTTGCTGAAGACAATATAGGTAGGTACCACCGCAACGCCTATTGCAGCCGACAAACATTACCGTGTACCGGTTTGAAGGGCGCTGTGGTAAGTATAATTACTGGGGTAAGGAAATCTTATGTCTCGGACAACGAGCGCAATGTAGTGCAGTATTTATCATCCTAATTAGCGTCACGTTGTTATGGGCAGACGTATCACTTACCATAAGGTGGACGTCCCGCTCGACCGTTCGCTTTATTAAAAAAAAAAAAAATTATAACACTTCTCTTTTCAGAAACAGTAAGACAAAATACGTACAAAGGTAGATTAAGATGTTAATCCTCATTAATCCAGCAATCACTAGCTACAACGCGCTTCAAACCGGAAGCACACTACTGTCCGTCGTCAGAGATAAGACCTAACCACCAGTCATTTCTGATGATGTTTTGGAAGATTTTCTTTTTAAGTAACAGGAAATATAATAAGCTATGAAAATTTGTTATTAAGAACTTCCGGATCAATAGAAGCGTTGGCGGACACGCCCTATATTTTACTCGGTTTCCTTACCCCTATTCAGGTCAGGGATATGGGAGGGGTGGGAATATTAGAATTCCTCGTGTTTCCTTTGCACGTTGGAGAACGGCCTTTATATAAAACGAGTGTGACATTCCGTTTGTGCTACATTCATTAATAATAAAATTTACATTGGATTGTATATTAATTGTTTTAGTGAGGAAGTTGTTCTGAAGGTTATCTGATGTAAACAACCGATATATATGTAAACATATTTCACAAACATATATTTCGTCTGTCAGCTGATGACGATGATTTCATAAACAATTATAAAGAGTCTAATACATTGTCTGCGATCATTTAAATATTCAATCTAATATTACGGTTGATGATAAAGAAGGTGAAGTGTCATCATCAACACAATCGATGGACGCCCACTGCTGGACGTTGACCTCTTATAATGTACTCCACAAAACACTGTCTTGATGAAGTATATACAAATAAGGAAACGAAAACAGAAACGTACATTTATTAATATACTAGCTGTTCCTCGCCCGCTTTACTAACCGTAATACCCTCCCTCCCCAATTACCTTCGGGGGAGGAATTTCATAAAACTAAATGGCAGAAGCAATTTCAAGTCTCCTGGCCTTATGGTTCGTTATGGTTCGAGAGATATCGTGATGAGTCTCTACATAGGTAGAAATCTCTTGTATATATATATAGGTAGAATAGTTAATGTATTTAAGGAGAAGGACTCCACGCATTTACTGTATTATCCATAGATATTTGTACCAATTTTATTTACACTTATCTCTGAAGATCGAACAGCCTCCCGGCGTCGGGATTTCCGTCCAGGTATGACGTGGGGATCTTTGAGAGGAGTGAATAGACTTCTAGACTAGAGCGCTTCACCACCGAAGACTAGATCGCCGTTTATTAGGTGGGATTGTAGTCAAGTGCTAGTCTATACAATAATTTAAAGAAACCTCATCGTTATCATCATCATCATCAACCGATAGATATCCACTGCTGGACAGAGGCCAACCCCAATAGTCTCCACAGCGATCAGTCCTGCGCTGCCCACAACCAGCGGCTTCTAGCGTCATTCAGTCGTTTCTAGGAGTTCATATGAAGGGTTTGTCGCATTTTCCCACCACGCTGGCCCAATGCTGGTAAGTGGGAAAAGGCACACCGAACCGGTTATACAAAAAGTATCTTAATTCAAGATAAGTCATATTTGCATGGAACTTAATAACTTAATTATATAAGCTCAATTAAAGTTGATTTTAATTGTACCGCCCATTGTTTGTGTGATCTGCTCAGTCCGCTATCTGTCAGATTGTTAGGCTCTACTTGTAGCATAACAACATCAAGATAACCTTATTAAAAAAAAAACTAACCGTAGATAAACGTTCTATGAAAAAAAAAAAAAAACAAAATTAAAGGAAATAATTAACTGTTGCTAAAGCTTTATTAATAGCTTCAATCATCAAATAATTTGTGCTGAACTAAAAAATTAACAAATAGTTATCACAGCTGAGTTACTCTAGTAATTTGACTAGCTACAAAGCATCTCAAACCGGAACCCAGTAATGTTTGGGCACTGTTTCGCGGATGATATAGGAGCAGTGGTAGAGCCTTGACGGTTTCCGGCATCACAGCCCTTCCAGCTATGAAGGTATTCAATCCCGGTCTATTGTAGTAGGTCTATTTTATTAGAGATGGTCTAGATAGGTACCACCGCAGGGCCTATTTCTGCTGCCAAACAGTAGTGAGTGATCTTGTTTGAAGTTGGCTGTGGCTAGTGAAATTACTAGGTTTAAGGAAATTAACATCTTATGTCTTAAAGCGATGAGCGCAATGTGGTGCTGAGTATATCACCTTAACTACCGTTGTTGTTATGGATGAGCGTATTGTTTACCACCAGGTTGATCTCTCGCTGACCTTGTGACTTCCTTGAATACAACATGAGCAAGGCTTTCGCCTGATGGTATAATACGCCTACGTTTTATAGGTAAAGATGATATACCATCATATTATGCACTTACTCATCTTATGTCTCTAGACGACGGACACAAGGTGGTACTGGGTACCATCTAGCGGGACATTGTTATGGGTTGGCGTATCGTTTACCATCAGGTTCACCTGTTCATATATCGACCTTTTGGTCATATAAACAATTCATAATAGTAAGATGTTTTGCGATAAATTGCTTCTCTGTTGTTCGAGCTCATGCGCATAGAACAAAGACCTTTAATTTAATAGATATCGTTCATGTCCAATAAAAAAAAATCAAATACTTTATCAGCTCTGTCTGATTCAAGGAAATCGCTGTTGCATTAGAGCGGGATTATTTGCGAAATATGTGTGCCAATCGCGTAATTGGGGCCTTGTGGTAAGTTTAAGGTCGGGTCTCTTCTGACCCGCTTTCCGACCAGCTCGCGAATTCGACCCACTGTCACCGCGCGACGCACGCGCGCACCTAATCTATCTCCCCTCCATATCCGACTTCGGTGTTACTAACTCATCATAAAACAAGTTACTAACCAACACCAAAATAAGATATTTCTAATTTTCTTTATTTATGTACAATAAGTATCCAGCTATGGACGTCTATTTATTGAGATGATGATGATTAAACTTATAGTCATCTGCTATTTTGGTAGAGACAAAAATATCAAAGTAACATTATTATTATGATTCACGAAAAGAAAATGTTTTATTGTAATAAATAATAAATATAATAGAGAAATAAACATAAAAGAAGATTTTTAGATTCTTCATATATTATTAAGTAGCGACGAAGTAGCAGAGATACACTCTGCCACGTTGTTGGTCGGAACATTCCAGCAGCTGCCTTTGGAAGAAGGAATTTTGTAAAATTCATTCTTAGTTGATCTATTAAACTCGGTAAAAAGAATATTTGTACCAAATTGCAAGTCTCCAGGTCTTATAGTTCCAGAGATATCACGATGAGTTTCTACATAGGTGGGAATCTCTTATACTTATGTTTAAGCACTATTTTTATATTTAATGACTTACATGAATATGAATTACACGGAATTATCCTTATGAGGTAAACATCTCCAATATCCAAACAAGGTTTAACTCCTTTATCTTGATAAGTACAGCAAGGAATGGAACAACATAATATCCACGATTTAGTCCAAATATGATCTTCTTCATAGCATTTGTCTTGTCTTATGAAAGGGTCTGCTCTCTTGTTTCTCTCACTCCACTTCGCTCTATTTGGAACATGGCTTTCCTTGATATCGCAGCTAATCATATCCTATTCATTCTTATTTTGAAGACATCCTTTGTGTCCAAATATGATGCCTTCAAAGAATGAATACACTGTTACTAGGGGCTGCGTTGTACAATCACCATTCACATAACACTAGTTATAATCGAGGTCAAGCAGTAAGCTTTTTAATTAAAAAAAAAATCAATATTATATTCATAGCTCTGAACATTTTTATTTGTATATCCGATTCATTGCTTTATTTCAAGGTCAAGAGTACGAGCAGTATTTATCTTCACATCGATAGGTTTATGTGCTCCGTTAATTTTTTTTAATAGACTTCACACTACATCAACGTTGCGACTGATTTCAATGAGACTTTACTCCGGAATTATCGCAGGTCGGCCGCCCGGTCGCGAGTTCAAACGATAACTCACAAGCGCGTCGCTAAGCGCTTTCTTCCCTAACACCAACCTTTATTACTGCCGTAACCATCCTCACACTTACCCACTGTTGCATCTAATTGGGATTTTTCACCTCAATACAAATAATGTTTTGTACCAATGAGGTCTTTGTTGGCTCCATCAGAATGCTGTAGCTCTAATTTAGTTACTACCAGGTCTTGAATCAGAGAACTCTGTGTTACTCAAATGGCCACAGAGACAACTAAACTACATGATGAAGACATAAACTAAAATTAACAAATTTGATACAATATCTTAAACTAATGAAAAAGGCAAAACAATACCACTTTTATTGTATTTATTATCTTGTCTTTATAATCCTCAAGTTTTCATTAGTGTCCTTGTTGTTTTGTCCGATCTCATCAGAAAGCAACAGTCTAAGAGAATTCAAAGAAATAAAACTGCGAAATTTATTCTAATAAACCAAGAAACCTTTTGTCTGGAACTTTGTCGGAAGTAATATTGGACTTCCTTATTATATGAGATTCTGCTCTCATTTTCTGTCCGGATGGATGACGTTCTTATTATCTCTGACTGCGTTATACTCCTGCTTTTCTTATATCACTCCAAAGCCCTGTTCGTCCTGAAAAACGACGTCTTTATTGTCACTCACTGCGTTATCCTCCTTCTTCTCTTTAATCACTTCAGTGCTCCCTACGGCTTAAAGGATAACAACCACCCTGTTCTTTGGGTCTTCCTCTTCCATTTTTTAATCAATTCATTGATCTATATCGGCTGAAGGACGTGGTAGAGTAATTATTTAGCTAAACTAAGTTATTCGTCTCTTTAAAGCAACAGAATAACTGTGACTTTATTCGAAAAAATCCTTGCGCAGTTTTCACTTAATAACAGATTTACTTTTTAAATCATCCATGTTACGGTGTAGAATAGATCATTATTGATAATTATAGATATGTTATAGATATAACTATCTAGAAATTCTCTCAACAGTAAAAACTGTTTTACACTCCATATAAAGTTTATTCTACTTTAAGAAATGGACCGCGATACAGATTTGACGAAACAGAAAAAAACACTTTTGTGTTCTCGTTTCCGGAAAGTTTTTGTCAAGAGTAAAGAAACTAAGCGACGAAAGTGTCCAAGTCGTGCGTGAAGTTTGAGATCATTATAATGTCTGCGAGTTTCTTTATATACAACCTCTTTACTCAGTTGATTTTTTTAGTTAGTTGCCAACGTAATATAGTAAATCTGCTGCCATAACAGTATCGCTATTATTGTATCGAGTTCACCTACCACAGCCTCATTGTTATTTAACACCATATCAAATTAAGGTCAAGTGTTAACCTATTGTAAATAAGATGAAGTGAAAGAACAAAAGCCTATGTCCACCTGTGGACGTGTATCGGTTGATGATGATGATGAAAAGAAAACAAATCTTTTCAAGATGATATGCTCATAATGCCGTTTAGAAATATTGTGAGGAGCAGAGTCGAGTAACTCGCTTAGTCGCTATTTTATTAATTTACCTTTTTAATTATGGCATTGTTCAAGATACCAATTGTTCCTATTATGTTTTTATCTTCATACACCACCTTGAAACCCTAGGGTTGTTCCACAACTATAAAATTCTATAGACCTAAAAATCTTGTTAACTGTGGACAATAAAGGTCAAGTTGTGAGAGAGTGCCGCGACTCGCGTTCCCAGACTCCTTTCATCTCGACCGACAGATGAATGGTGGGGAGACGGTGCTATTGTGCGTTCGGACTAAAGTACCAGTTCCCCTTTCATTAGTACCCAGTGTGCAGGACTTGACTGAGAGAAGGTTCGAGTAAAAGATCCTTTCGCTCAGTTTCGCTGGTACAGAATTCCTGAGCTGGATTTGCTTGAACCATTATTATTTTTTGCAAGATAACAATTACTATATTGCTGTTGTATGTTGTGTATATACACATATACCATTAAGTATATGGATATTAATTGTTATTAATGCCAAAGGAAAACTAGTGCACTCCAAATATGCAAATTCTCACCTTTGCTAGCCGCAATACACCCGCAACTCCCTTTGGGAAAGAATTTAGTAAAATTTGTTCTTAGCTGCCCTATACTCGGCAAAAGGAATAATCCTAACCTAACCTAACCTAACCCAATTTCAAATGTCCAGGCCCTATGGTTTTAAAGATATCTTGATGAGTCTCTACATTAGAGGATATTTTATATATATATTCGCTTTCGCCTAAACCTTCTAATAGGTCTCTGTTGCTAAATGTCTAGGTAGTAAACGTAAGTGCCAATGTGGTTCAATATACCTCATCTTATCGTACTGAACCATCGTAGCTGCTATTTCAGCTAAATAGTGTTGTGAAAACATTACTATGTTCCGGTTCGAAGGGCGATGTGGCCAATGAAATTAATAAGCAATGAGTGTTAAATTATTGTCTCAAATATATGCGCAAAATGTAGTGCTGTGGATATCATCTTAGGTCACATTATATAGGCGTATTATTTACCGTCAGTTGAAAGTCTCGTTCGTTTCGTCTAATAAAAAAAAAAAAAAAAAATTGAAAAAGTGAACGAAAAGTGGGAAACTAGTTATGTTTACTGTAATATAGTAAAGTTTGAACACTGATGTTTCGCGCTAAAATTATGGACTTTGGTGTTGGTCTGATACGGTCGCCTACAATAGAGACCTACCACCAATAGGAAAACATTCGATATGTTAAGCCTCTATCGCTGGTTTCGATTGGTAGGCCTCTGTTGCTGGTGACCGTCTAGGTAGGTACCACCGCAGCGCCTATTTCTCCCGCCAAACAGTAGCATGTAAACATTACTGTGATCAGGTTTGAAAGGCGCTGTAACTAGTATAATTGCTGCAGTAATGAGATTCAACATTTCATGTCTGAGGCGACTAGTGCAATGTGGTGCAGTGCACACCATCTTCTCTATCATCTTATCTAGCGCCACGTTGTTATGGGAAAGCGTATCACTTACCATCAGGTGAACGTCCCGCTCGTCTTTACGCTTAATTACATGAAAAATATTAAGGGATGTTTCTATCCTATCGTGGAGTAAGAAATATTCGGTTTATTTAATGTTGCTGGCAACACGTCATTTAATCCCATTAGGAGGCCATATCCGTTTGAAATGGGTCTTCGCAGTGGAACAATGAACTGCTTAGAGAAATCGAAACCTCCTTTGTTACAGATACAAATATAATTGTGTTAATAGCTCACATATAAAGTTATTATGTATTGTATTCTGTACAACAAATCACGGGAGCCAAGCCAACCTCACCTGCTCATGGTGCACCCTGCTTATCAACAGACGAGGCTCTGGCTCCCACCAACCCGTATTGGGCCAGCGTGGTGGCAAATGGCCCAAGTCCTCCATATGGATTTCTACAAACCACAGTCCCTATTGCCCGGCTGTGCCGGATACTATGCTGACTGCAGCGCAGGACCGATCGATGTGGAGATATTTGGATGAGACCTATGTCCAGCAGTGGACGTCTATCAGCTGATGATGATAAATATGATAAATATTATTTATATTTATACACAGTTACAGTTATTTATCGGTTTTATGTAAAAACAACTGTGTCATTGACGGCCGATGGGGGAGAAAAGTCTAGGAGTGGGGGCCGCGTACAGGTCGCACAAGTGTAGGACGCCCTCCCTCCAGATGGACTGACGACATCAATAGGGCGGTCGGAAGTGGGTGAATGCGAGAAGCTGAGGATCGCAATTGGTGGAAGACATTGGGGAAAGTCATTACCAGTAATGGATAAACATAGGCTGATAATGATGATTTCTTTCTATTCGATGAGGCGACGAGATAAGTAAAACTTCACCTCATTAGTAAAACGTCTGTCCATAACAACGTGGCTCTAGTTAGGATGGTATACACAGCACCACGAGCTCGTCGCTTAATACAAGCATTAGACTCTAGCTACAGCGCCCTTCAAAACAGAATACAGTAATGTTTGCACACTACAGACTTTTAACATTATTTGTATGAATATGACTTCAGAGTCATATTTTGGTTAAGTTTTACTGGTGGTAGGTCCCTCGAATGCCCCAGTACACGAAAACCGCAAGAAAAGTGATCAATCAATAATAACACGACGATCACGATCACTCTGCCAAGAGTGTGACGACGAAGAAGAAAGTCCTTCTTGCCGGAGACTGTCTAAGAAGGTACCACCACAGCTCCTATAGCAGCCGACAAACAGTACTGTTTACGTTACCGTGTTCCGGTTTGAAGCAGCTAATGAAATTACTGAGGAAACGATAATTAATGTCTCATTGGGACGGGAATAATATGGTCCTGTGTATATCATCCTAGCTAGAGCCGTTGTTATGAGCAGGCGTGTTACGATCAGGAGAACGTCCAGCTCGTCTCTTTCAAGAATAAAAAAAAAAAAAGGTTGCCATAACAATCCACTGCTAATGACTTTAATTAGCAGAACTGAATCCTTTTCATACATTATTTATTAGCTGAGACCTAAATTGTTTTGTATTACCAATAAATCTGTGCTAGACCTAAGTTATCTGGTTTTTATGAATAATTAAAAAAAAAAGTATCCTGTGCGAGCATGCTCCACCATCAACGGTCTCATTGACACTCATTATCAAGTGTAAGGTATTCATTTAGATTTAAATGTCATTAGAAATATAAGTTAAATAAGATATGAATAATATTATATTAACGTGGTACTGTTGATATTAAATTTACTTGGTATACTGAAAGAATATCTTCCTCAATGCTCGGTTCCTCATCATCAATATACTATTTCAGAGTGTAATCTACTTTCGGGATGTATGTTGTTAGGTCGAATCGATACACAAGCTACGGCGTCGGCGCGTCCCAAGGTCAAGTCATAATGTCTTCAGTAACAAGATGAATTAATATTTAAATTCATGCAAATCGGCAATCAGACGACGACGATGCTCTCATATTTCAAATATAATATTGCACAAAACTTTGATATTAAACTTTATTCAACGTGACCACCGTGACGTTCACCTGATGGTAAGAGACACCCCTGCCCATAACAACACTAGCTCTAGGTACATTCATATACACTGCATTACATTGTGCTCGTCGCCTTGAGACATATTCTGTACAGACTCGTTACCTTAGTATAATAATTACAACAGCTACTACAGTACACTCGGTAATGTTAGCACACTACTGTGTTTCCGCTGCAATACGGGCTGTGGTGGTATCTACCAAGACGGTCTCCGGCAACAGGGACCTCGTAACAATAAATAAATTCAAATAGTAATGTTATTAAGAAATAAGTATATAATACAGTATAATAATAAACTAGAATGTTATTAATAATAAAACACATATCTAAGTATAACAACAATTTCCTAATCTCCATCTCCAATAACTATTTTCTTGCTATTTCAAGATTTCCTCTCTCAAAAAAAGGTTCTTTTTATGAGAGTTCTTTTTATTATTAAACAAACCGTGTTTTTATCCAGACTTTCTTTTCTAGATCAAATATATCTAAACCTAAATGTTTTACAAATAAATAATTGTATACCATTGTCGGTAGGTCGCCAAAAAGCAAAGCGGAGAAAGCAGAGGGCGACGCGGAAGCTCTGAAGCCTGATCCGCCGGCAGACGAAGACGACAAAGATGGCGGCGCGCTGGAGGCTAAGATGTCGCTTCTCAACGGGATCACGGTGATCGTGGGCTCGATCATCGGCAGCGGCATTTTTGTGTCACCTACCGGCGTTCTGAAGTACACCGGCTCCGTCAACGCAAGTCTCCTTGTGTGGATCTCATCTGGTATTTTCAGTATGGTAAGCCTTTTTCTTACTGTGATTACGTATTTTATAAATAATAACATTAAATTGTTTACTTTTCTTCTCTTGAAAAGCAAAATCGTTTTAAAACTTGAAATAATTCAAGACCATTACTGGATTTAGGAAGATCTTCACATCGATCGATCCTACGTTGCTCTCATCCGGCTGCTTTCCACAACCTTTACAGTCAACATAGCCTCTGGTACGTTCGTATGTATTCATATGGGGGGATTTGGACCATTTCCTACCACGCTGGTCCAATGCGGGTTGGAGAGATCCAGAGCCTCGTTAGTTGATTAGCAGGATGCTCGACGAGCTGATGAGGCTGGCTGTGTTGTGCGGGACCTCTTACACCCCAACACATTAGAACTAGTTAAATGGCAGACACGATGTATCAAATCTACCTTCAAGATAAATGAAGAATTTAACAGTTACTTCTATATCTTACAAATACGACATATTATCTATGTGTTTATATTTACATTCTCTTATTTAACCGAAATCCGCCATCTTTAATAAAGTTAAATTATAATCAGTTGTTATCAGTTAATGTGAATGTCATGTGATTTAAGTAAACAATGTCAAAGGCGAGGCCTCGTGACTGCCTGACTGAAAGCCGGAGACTAAACAACTCCTGTATAATAGTGTTAGCCTACTAGTAGTTTACTGCGAGTCAGTCAAATTACTAGTCGCAGGTCTTTCTTTAGTAGGACGTAAGGGTTCCTGAACAACAACTCACAGGTTCCAAGCCAACCTCACCTACTCGTGGTGCACCCTGCTAATCACCTAACGAGGCTCTGGCTCCGACCAACCCGCATTGGACCAGACTGGTAGGGAATGGCCCAAATCCCCCCATATGATCTCTACCCTCATATGAGAATCTTTAGGAGAGGCCTATGTTCAGCAGTGGACGTGTATGGGCTTTCTTTACTCGAAGACCTCGATGTAGACCAGCATCTACGTTTATCCCCAAACATTAGTGCGCAAATGTTCTCGCTTCAAGGGCGTTGCACGTTAAGCGGCGCGGATAATATGATGGTATTGTATACCAGCTTTACTAATCAAAAGCGTAAGTGTACTATACCATGAGGTGAAAGCCCTGCTCATGTAGTTCCGCTGGTAAATGATACGCCCATCCATAACAACGCGACGCTAGTTATCGATGTACACTGCACCACATTACACTCGTCCCCATTAAGACATTCAATTTCGTTAACCCAGTAATTTCACTAGCTACAGCGCCTTTCAAACCGGAACACAGTAATGTCTGTACACTACTAACCAAATATTAGCTATCATATGATACAAATGTTTAGATAACAGCGAATTGCTTCATTTCCTTTATCAAATAGTAATGTTTGAATATTAATATGTTCCGGTTTGAAGGGCGTTGTGGTTAGTTAAATTACTGGGGTAATGAGACTTAATATCTTAGGAAGACGAGGAGTATAATGTGGTGCTGTGTATGTCATCCTAAGTAGCAGCACGTTGTTTTAGGCAACCGTACTTACCATCAGGTGAACGTTCTGCTGTGAACCGTTGCCTTCGTGGTTTCATCGAAAAAAAAAAAGTTAGCCCTTAATATGATTTTTCTTCTTTAAGAGTCTCTCCAACTAGTGATTTTTTTTTTTTTTTATTAACCTGTGTATAAAAATGGTAACGGAACCCACACTTCGGAACCAAGGGCCGTTAATATGATAGTGTCGGACTTCAACCGACTAAAAAGCTTCACACGGTATTCCAATCACATCCGGTAGTATGAACGAGGGTCACGGGATAACATGGAGCAGTTCTTCAGCAACCCTTGATGGATCCTCGTTCGGACGGGTCCACCTTGGGGAGAAGTAATGAAGGTTGGCGATCAGCGTGGTACAGTCTTAATACGATTGATGTAGACAATGATAACTACAAAGGCTACGTGACTGACAACAGCTGATCACGACTACAATCATTATTCGTATTAAATAAATATAATGAGTACTTTGAAACTGTAATCATTAATATTAATCATTTTTGTTAATTGATCAATAATTATAATTGTATTCGTTAAACACAAATGTTTGATTAACTCCTATTAATATAGGTCGCCTTAATGGGTACGGTGTCTGTTTTACCATCACGCACCGCTGCATCCGGTTTGAAGGGCGTTGTAGCTAATGTAAGTTTGGCTGGGAATAAAATCTTATTTACCGTGATGGTTGATGGGATATCATACGCGATCGTATTAGAGTATTTTTTTTTTTCACTAGTAAAAAAGAAGGGTGTTGTTACGTTCAGGTCACCCCTAAAGATTCCTACTTAGGGTAGGGATTCATATGAAGGGATTTGGGCCGTTTCCCACCACGCTGGTCCAATACGGTATGGTGGGAGCAGGAGCCTCGTTTGTTGATCAGCAGGCTTCACCACGAGCTGATGAGGTTGGTTTGGACCTCGTGAGTTGTCGTGCGGGAGCCATGAAAATGTATTTATACCATCAGATCAATTTACTGTTGGCTTCATCGGTCTGTGGTATTGGAAACTATACTATAAAAATAATTCTCCTGAGTCAAGAGGATCATCACGCTTACATGATATACTAAATATGATAAAACGTGATGATGGCAAAATAGTACACTATCTGCTTTTATCCAATGAAGGGAAGTGGCGAGCGAGACCGCTGACCTGATGGTAAGTGATACGGTCGCTCTTAACAACGTGATGCTGGTTACAATGGTATACACAACACCACATTATCCTCGTCATCTTGACACATAAGACTTGAAGTCTCGTTAATCCTATCGTTACTACTGTAATTTTACTATCAGCGCCCTTCAAACCGGAACACAGTAATGTTTGTACAATACTGTTAGTCGGCTGCAATTGGAATTGCAGTGGTACATAAACAGTCTCCAGCAACAGACACCTTTTTTTTGTTATTGAGAAGGAAATCTAAAAAGACAACTTGCTTCCGGGTGAAGATTTTTACCCGCTAAAACTCTCGGTGGTCATCTTCAGTGCGTGTTTGAGGAACCAGGGGATGCTGGAACCCTCCTCGACACCCTCGCTTTGGTACGACAAGAACTAAACATCGTACTTGTTATTCATCCCGGGCTCGCTTAATGGACAATGAGGGCGTCCACCTTCAAAGCCCTCACGAACCCGAAACCCTTTTTAGTCGCCTATTACGCCTGCAAGGTTTATCTTAGTCGTATTCTTAATAGCCTGAGAACTATTATCAAATACGGTAACTATTATATACCGTATAGTTACCGCAGTAATTTTATTAGTTACAGCGCACTTCAAACTAAACCTGCCACGTCTGCAAACGACTCTTGGAACATGATCAGATTTCTCTGGGGAGTTTAACAATGGCGGGTGGTATTTATAAGTCTCAGTTTTAATAAACTTGAGAGGATTGTCTTCATTATAAATGATGTCCCAGACTGGGACTGATGAGGAATGTGCATCAACAAATTGTTCCACTTGGGAATTGTGGAGGAGGAAGCTTCATCTTGTTATTATTAATGAGGGATATCACATTTAATACCCTGAATCAGAGATGATTTATTTCAACCTATTAAATATCTGGTGAGAATAGCGGAAGCCCACTGGGTAGCAATGCAGGACCGATCGATGTGATTGTTGAGGGAGGGCTATGCCCAGCTGTGGACGTCTATCAGCTGATAATGATTAAATACCTTCTCATTCTTCAAGTCATGAACATATATGTTCATTGGATGTAAAGGGTCCCGCGTAACAACTCAAGGCACCCAAGCCAACCTCGCTCGTGACGCACCCTGGTAATCAACAAACGAGGCTCTGGATTCCACCAAACCGCATTGGGCCAGCGTAGTGGGAAAAGACCCAAATCCCCCCCAATATGAATATAGATGAAGACTCCTCGTGCTTGACGGTTTTACGGGCAGTACAGGATCAATCGATGTGGAGATCTTTGGGGGTGGCCTATGTCCAGCAGTGGTCGTCTAGTGGCTGATGATGATTCATAAAGAAGAGGGGTTAGAATATTCCTTTACTGCAGTGTTTGTATCGTAAAAGGCGACTACGTTGATAAAAACGTAGTCGCCTTTTCACTTTTCACCTGTAAAGGTGCGACCGTCTAGATAGGTACCAGAGCAGCTCCCATTTCTGCCGCTGAACAGTAGTGCGCAAACGTTTCTGTGTTCCGGTTTGAATGACGTTGTAGTTAATGATTTTTTTTTCATTATAAGCAACGATACGAGCGGGATGTATTTTTTTTACGCGTTGTTTCCAGTTATTTGAGGCTGGGTCCTCCAGTCTTTTCTTTTATGTATGTCTTTACTTAATCATCGGGTTCTTACCCTATCCTTCGCTCTCTTCTTTCTTTTATACCTTTCATCTTACAAACTTTTTTTTTCTCTCTCCATCTTATTACCTTCTTTCTTACCTTTCTCTTATATAAGATAAACATACACGGCTTTATTTGTATAAGTTCTTATGTCTAACATATTTTCACACCTCACATTCATGCCTGTGTTTTATTACTATCTACTGTTTTCTTTATTACGGTCCTGTAGAATTTTAGGAATGTGAAAGGACTGTTGGACACCCATCAGAGAGAGCTGGATGTTCACCTGATATTAAGTGATACACCCACTAATAAACGTAGCGCTAATTAGAATGATATACGCTGCACTATATTCTCTATCATTGCAGGCCCGTCGCCGTGTGACATAGATGTTCAGTCTCGTTATTGCAATAATTTCACTACCTAGAGCGCCCTTCAAACCTGAATATACTATTGTTTATCCGGTGGATATTCGGTAACGGAGACCTACCACCAATCTTCGATCAAGGCGATGAGCGCAATATGATGCTGTACATATCATCCTAGGGGTGATCGTCTCCATGTTAAATAAAAAAGACGGAAATATTTCCATTGAATTATCAGCCGTATTCTCTGTTACTGGTAACAGAACATTGTAAAGTTCAACAGCTGACATTAATGAACTCTTTGACCACGTGATAACTTCAAACGTTTGTCACCACCTGTTACCTTCAGGTTAGGAAACTCCTCGCCGTGCTCGTTGGAGCGCCATGATGAAACAATGTACAATCGTTAACTCATTACCATTTATTGGCAACAAATTATAGGAAATTACGCGAACGAGGAAGTCCACGGCCGTTCGCTCCCACGTGTGGGTTATTAGGACAATGATGTGTGGGTCATAGTCATCTGTTCAAGGTCGAAAGTATTCTACAGAGCAAAATATCATTTTTAGTAACTTAATGACGGATCGATTGTGACGGTCATATTTATAAGTACTTCTGCAACATCATCACCATCATAATCATCATCATTAGGTGCCCTCTTTAACCTGAAGTTTGGGTATCAGATTGAGAAAGCCGACTCGATCCTCAGCTCCTTTATATCAAACCATTTCTTCAGCTGTCTATCTGGTGCACCAGGGACGGAGATAAAATAAGATACTAATAGTAGGTCCATATAAATGAAGATCATCAAGATATATATTTTTTTCTTTGGTCGATGAAGCGACGAGACGAGAGACACCTTCACTTGATGTTGAGTGATACACCTGCCAAGAGCAACCTGGGTCTATTTAGTATGTAATACTACTAGGCTACGTTGTGATCGTCACCTTGAGACCTAAGATGTTTAGTCTCGTTACTCCAGTAATTACACTAGCTACAGCGCCCTTCATACTGGAACACAGTAATGTTTACACACTAATGTTGGGAGTGTAAGGGTTTCCGCACACTCCACGGGATTCAAGCCAACCTCACTTGCTCGTGGTGCACCCTGCTAATCAACAAATGAAGCTCTGGCTTCCACCAATCCCTTGGGCCTATAAACGATGGCCCATAGTGTTCGGCGATGCAGGCAGCGCAGGACCGATCGATATCTTTGGAAGACGATGTCTAGTTGCTGATGATGATGATGACAATTGTAAGACGGCAGGAATAATGGCCTATTCATTCTTCACATGAACTCACTCTCTCTTATATATGTATGTGTCACTCTGCTTGTATATCTCCTCAATATAACTGCCGAACTTCAATCTGAAGGAAGTATCTCATGATGATGATGTTTCTAGTAAATTTATTGGGGTGAGGTGATTATTTTTTATTGGGGGATAATCTAAACCGTGATTTCCCTCCTAATTTCGGGGTGAAGTCACTAAAACTCCCTCGGTGGTCTCTTTAAGTGCTTCAAGCAAGGCACTTTCAGGCCTTAGGTAAGGACACTTCTATCTGACGATTAGAAATTTCTTGTCTATGGTATATACCACCACGTGAACGTCTTGTTTTTCTTTGTCTGTCGAAAGGAAAAAAAGGGGGTTTGTATTTAATAAATATTTAATAAGTTAACAAAGTCAAGGTTCAGAGGGCAATGGCGTACTATCGCTGTACAAATTGCTCGTATCACTCGCCATATGACCGGTAACACTGATAACAGCTCTCGTCCAGCTTATCAACAACGGCTCTGTTCCATTTAACCACACATCCGAAAAAGGAAAGTACTGCTGCACGGATACACTGACGGCGGAACTTTGTAGTGGTTAACTTGATGGTTCGGCCATGAAAGAATGGATGAAAGAAGATTAACGAAAGAGGTATACAAGGTGATGATTGGAGAAATCGGTGCAGGTCGACTTGGGCAGGACATGTTCCGATCGAATCGAGGATGTCCTGAAGAAAGGTGGGGTCAAGAATACTCACAAGCGATGAGCATGCATGAAGTCGCTCATGAAAGTGGAGGAAGCGAGAGAGGTGTGCCAGGATCGTAGCAAGTGGAGAGAGCTGGTCTCTGCCTACCCCACTGGGAACGAGGCGTGATATGTATATATATGTATACGCTTTATACGCAGAGACCATCTGCATCTGCACCTTCTCTGCTTCTAAACAATAACATCATTACGTAACTGTGTTCCGGTTTGAAGGGTGTCGGATCTAGTGAAATTAATAAACGAGACAATCATTACATGAACGTCTCATTCGCCTCGTCACTTTTTAGAATAAAAAAAAATAATGATAATTCAAGATTTTTTTATATACTGGTGTCACCCATCAGCCCATAATAGAGTGAAGCGAGTAAGAATGTTATATTATACAAAGCAAAAAATTGCCATCGTTGACTAGTGACACAAGATTTTAACTGTTACTCCAGTAATTACACTAGCTACAGCGCCCTTCAAACCGGATCACAGTTATGTTTGCACGTTTGTCGACATTGGAGCTGTGTTTCTACCTATCAAGACAGTATCCGGCAACAAAGACCCAACATGAATAATACATACTACATAGTTTATATAGCAGTTATAAACGCTTTATGACCAGTCTTTGCCCAGCAGTGGGCTGATGATAACATAGACTATATAATAATACTAACGTAACAATAAAAAATATCATATAACATATACATTTAATAAACAGAACATAAAACATATGATTAACATAGTAACGATAAGTTAGCAGACATAACTTTGTTGACGGCATGTTAAAAACAAACAAACATAAAATATTTATAAAACATTGTTACAGTTTAAATAAGCATTTAAATTAACTTATCCGGGTTGAATGAGGTTCAAGGTTTGAACTTAACAAGCATAGTTTACATTATTTTTAAACCATTTATACATTAAGATATGTAAGCAGCGCGTAGTTTAGTTTCAACCTGTTCTCTTATATGGTTTAAAATATATTTTACATTATATATCTATATATATGTGTAAATATATATATATATGAGATTGTCAACTATGTGGAGACTCGGCACATATTGAACCATGAGACCTGGAGACATGAAAATTGGTAGGAATATTCCCTTTGTCCAGTATAAGTCGGCTAAGAATAGAATTTACAGCCTTTCTTCTTCAAGGGGTGGAAAGTCTATTAAAGAGGGTGAGGGATGTATATATATATTTAAGCCTTTGTCCAGCAGTGGACGTCTATCGGCTGATGATGATGATGATGATGATTTATTTGTTTACATATAATAAACGTCTCACCTTATCAAAGGTTGACCCGCAAAGTATACCTAGATGTAGCTCATCCTTAATATATTAGGTTGGGGAAAAAGAAATCCATTATTTTTTCGGTAGATGGCTGTAGTGATAAATTTCTCGTAAAGTATCGATCAAACAGTTTCAGATTTATGCTCGTTGGAAAGGTGACATTTCGCAGTAAAAAAATTCTTTTGCTGTTTTTTGTTTGGTGCATTCAATTGTGAGTTACAGGGTGTTAAAAATGGAAGTGAACAAAGAGAAAATTCGGTACATTTTACAGTTTTTCTTTGACAAAGGCGAAAATGCAAGCCAGGCGGCTAAAATTGTGAATGGTGTTTATGGACCCGATACTGTAACAGCCAATTATGTGCAATTTTGGTTTCGTAGATTCCGTTCAGGAATTTTTGATGTTAAAGATGCACCTCGCACAGGTAGGCCGGTCGCCGAAAATGTCGATAAAATCGGAGAAATGATCGACGTTGACCGGCATGTTAGCAGTCGTAACATCGCCCAGGAGCTAAAAATGGACCATAAAACAGTTTTAAACCATTTACACAAAGCTGGATTCAAAAAGAAGCTCGATGTTTGGGTGCCACACCAATTAACAGAAAAAAACATGATGGATCGAATTTCTATCTGCGAAGCCTTGGCCAAACGGAATGAGATAGACCCATTTCTTAAACGGATGGTGACTGGAGATGAGAAATGGATCACATACGATAACCCTGTGCGAAAACGATCATGGTCAAAGAGCGGTGAAGCACCTCAAACGGTGGCCAAACCAGGACTAACGGCCAGGAAGGTTCTGCTGTGCATTTGGTGGGACTGGAAGGGGATTATTTATTATGAGTTGTTTCCATATGGCCAAGCACTAAATTCTGATCTCTACTGTCAACAACTGGACCGTTTGAAGATAGCAATTGACCAGAAACGGCCAGAATTGGCCAACAGGAGAGGTGTCGTGTTCCACCAGGACAACGCTAGGCCACACACGTCTACAGTGACTCGCCAGAAACTTCGGGTGATTGGTTGGGAAGTTTTAATGCATCCGCCATACAGTCCGGACTTGGCACCAAGCGATTACCATCTTTTTCTTGCTTTACAAAATTTCTTTAGTGATAAAAAATTGGCATCTAGGCAAGATTGTGAAAATCGGCTACTAGAGTTTTTTGCAAATAGAGACCAGGACTTCTACGAGAGAGGCATTATGAAGTTACCTTTAAAATGGCAACAAATCATAGAACAAAACGGTGCATATTTGACCCAAATCGGACAATCCGAAGCATGTTAAATAAAGTCCTGAAGTTCATATAAAAATAATGGATTTCTTTTTCTCCAACCTATATATAGGTTTTATATTAGTTAAAAAAAAAAACATCAAACTTATATGAAAGTTGATTATTTTTGTCGTGAGAACATTTTCAAAAAAGATACCTAGCTTCTGGGGGGAAAGACAGGGTTATTTAAGACTTCTACCCATTAAACCCCTCGGTCATCATAGCGCTTTGCAAGGGGCTCTGGAATCTCTTACGGAACGCACTGGTGCTGCTCTACATTGCACCGGGGAGTGCCTTAACCCTCTCCAGAACCCTCTCGTTGCTACGTCAAGCTGAGATCACCTCGTACTTGTCGTTCATCTCGGATTCGTTTAGTGGACATGGCGAGCCCACACCTTTAGAGCCCACGAACCCATATAAAAGGTGACCTAGATCAATAATTCTATATATACATATACATTCTCACTTTTTAATTTTTTTAAAAAGAAAATAACTTTTTAAAAAGACCTATTAATATGGTAAACTTATTAAAAACTCTAAATCTAGAAACAGGCCGTGGACCTGGGTCCACGAGCCCAGTATCAGATGTGCTGTAAGAGTCATAATGACTACCAAGTGCTACACACCATCAGAGAATAGACCAGAATATTGCAATATTTCAAAGTACATAGAATTTACTGTTTTTTTTTTTTATTCAACTAGGCAATGAGACCAGTGGAACGTTCACTCGATCATAAGTGATACATCACCCATAACGTGTTAGCATGATATTCATTGCGCTCATCATCTGACACGTAAGATGCAGGCTCTCGTTACTCTAATGATTACGCTACTACAGAGTCTTTCAAACCGGAACACAGTAGTGGTTGTTTAAGTAGCTAGGACCTACCACCTATATATTGCAAGTCTGCCTTCTACGAACAAAGCTATGTATCGGGTATCAATATATGAGCGTTTACTTCATCAGAGAATAGGGTCTAGATCCGGAAATAAATAGCTTAAAAACACAAATATATCACAATATCAGTAAAATAGACTAAATTACTTGTAAACTGCTCGAACACGTGGGTTTTATTAGCGAAGTTATCTCTCTCTTTCTTTCTATCTGTTGTTTAATGAAAGGGATATAACGATGGTTTCGTTAACAGATCGGCGCGTACTGCTACGCGGAGCTGGGCACGATGATCCGCCTCAGCGGCGCCGACTACGCTTACATCATGGAGACTTTCGGACCCTTCGCCGCCTTCATCCGGCTCTGGATCGAGTGCATGATAGTCCGGCCCTGCTCACAGGTAACTTGCATCCGGTCTTAATACGAAAACTGTACGTGAGTAAGTCTCTGTTGCAGGAGACCGGCTAAGTAGGTACCGCCGCAGCGCCTATTGCAGTCGACAAACATTACTGTGTTCCGGTTTGAAGGGCGCTGTTGTTAGCGTGATTACTGGGGTATAGAGACTCAATATTTTATATTTCAGGCGACTAGCGTAATGTGGTGCAGTGTATAACATCCTATATAGCGCCACGTTAGTATGAGCGGGCGTGTCACCATCAGGAACACGTCTCGTTCGTCTCGCTTAACTGAATTAAAAAAAAAAAACTGAGATCTCTGATCCGATACTAAGGCAATATACCCAATACATAGACAATTATGTATCAAAAAAGAATTAGGGTTTCGCACAAAAATAATAAAACCCTCAAAAATATGGAAATCTCATATTTCCACCTATGTAAAGACCCATCACGATATCTCTGGATACATGAGAGCTGGAGATTTGAAATTTGATAGGAATATTCTATTTGCAGAATTTAGGTCAGCTAAGAACGGATTATACCAAATGTTACCCCCTAAAGGTATTGTTAGATTGATAGCCAGGCGGAAGTGGGGGTGAGGGTGCGATGAGAGGGAAGATTTCAGACAAATTCCAAGTCTAAATTTCATATGGCCATCAAGGCGTGGGTGGAACAGCTATTGTAATATATTAGTTTAATCATCACTTCATCGCCCAGACGTCCACTGCTGAACTCTCACTCTCGCTCACTCTCATTTAAGTGTTAAGAGCACAGTTAAATGATAGACTTGACTGAAAATTGTCTGTACTGAAGGTGTTCCATCTAGATCTTTTTTTATGACACCAGGGTTTAGAAGCAGCGGGCTAGTTCCATCCCTTCTCATACGAAAGTACTAGAAAATCTATATTTCCATTACACCACCATTAATCACACACCACATATACATATATATATATGTAGAGAAAAGTATGTCAATTCGTATGTATTACCTTCATTTAGATAAATCGAATGTGAAAAATCTGACTAAACCTTTATAACTCCATTATAGCAGTGTTGCCAGCAATAAAACGGGATCTCTTTCACTGCTCATATTGTCTCGATATCTCCTGTATAAAACGTTTATTGCACCCCCGGGGTCTCTATTTACAATTTAACACCCCTCAATAAACAAACATTTGTCTTCATTGGATCCATAGACAATTCTGTAGAGATATTGAACGGATTTATTTAAAACACCAATAAGTATTCTTATATATGTATATATGTTTTATTTATAGTTATGTATATATGTTGTTACTATAACTAATATGGTAACCTCGCCTCACCGAAGGTTGGCTGGTGGGTAATGCCAACAGGCATAAAGCCCGCCTTTTGACTCCCCCGCCATAACGTTTATTAAAAAAAAAAAAGTGAGTCAATTTTATTGATGGTAAGAGATGGTCATCAGATGGTTAGAGAAACAGTAGTCTAAAAATATATATGTTCCTGTTTGAAGTGCGTTGCAGGTAATGAAATTACTGGGGTAATAAAACTGTAATACTTTTTGTCATAGAGTCCAGAGCGCGATACGGTGCAGTGTATATCATTCTAACTAGCAACACATAAAGAAAAAAAAAAGAGAAAATATATAAATAAGCTTTATATCAACAGGCAACACTGCTATATATATTAAATTTGATATATTGTACCAACATATCTCTTTATTAACATGTACATACACTGGCAACACCAAAGTAAAACTTCTGTCTATTCATATTACTGTTATTAATATATAAATAAGCTTTATATCAACAGGCAACACTGCTATATATATTAAATTTGATATATTGTACCAACATATCTCTTTATTAACATGTACATACACTGGCAACACCAAAGTAAAACTTCTGTCTATTCATATTACTGTTGTTAATATTAGGGGGACCGGAAAGTAATGTCGTTTCTGCGCATGCCAATACTTGATTGTCATTTGTCAGCTCATTGTTTTGTTCAGAGGCGTACCAAAGACATTGTGAGGTTATAGTGATTTCTTTACTTATAGACAATTGAATTACAATTTTTTTTTGTAATTTTGGGTAAAATGGCCAGCCAAATACCAGAAGAGGTACACATCCGGCATTGCATGCTCTTTGAGTTTCGCAAGGGAAATAACGCAACAGTTGCTACCAAAAACATTTGCGATGTTTATCCAAATGCACTGGACATTCGTAAATGCCAAAGGTGGTTTTCCAAGTTCAAATCGGGTAATTTTGATCTTTCCGACTCGTATCGATCAGGAAGACCATCAGCGTTAGACAACGACGTGTTAAGGGCGGAAGTGGAAGCAAATCCGTGTCAGACGATCGAGGAATTGTCAAACAGTCTCAACAAACCTTGGTCGACCATCCAAGAACATTTGAAGCAGATTGGAAAAGTAAGCAGAGCAGGTGTTTGGGTCCCGCATAATCTGTCCGAACAGAATAAGGCTAACCGATCAATCACATGCAACTTATTGCTTCAACGACACAACACAGAAGCGTTTTTTGATCGCTTGATCACAGGAGATGAGAAATGGGTCCTGTATGATAACCCAAAACGCAAAAGGCAGTGGCTCTCTCCAAATGAAATCCCTCGGAGTACTGCTAAGCCAGGTTTACACCCCAAAAAAGCGCTTTTGTGTGTTTGGTGGAGTATTCGCGGCATTGTTCATTTTGAATTACTGAAACCTGGAGAAACTGTTACTGCAGACCTCTACAGCGAACAATTGCAGCGAGTCAATCAATCTTTAATTGAAAAGTGGCCAGCGATTGTCAACCGAAAAGGCGTCATTCTCCAACATGACAATGCAAGACCGCACTGCGCAAGGCGAACTCTAGAAAAAATTAATGAATTGGGGTGGGAGGTGCTGCCTCATCCACCATATTCGCCCGATGTTGCACCATCGGATTTCCACTTATTCCGAGCGCTGCAACACTTTTTAAGTGGCAAAACGATATCCAAAATGCCATCTCTAGATATTTTGCCGAAAAACCAATTAATTTTTATCGATCAGGGATTGAAAATTTACTCACTAGATGGCAAAAGGTTATTGACAATGATGGGGAATACATCATTGATTAAAAATAAAGACTCGTTAAAAATGTATGTGTTTGTATTTAGCGTAAGAAAACGACATTACTTTCCGGTCCCCCTAATAAATAAAGAAGCTTTATATCAACAGGCAACACTGCTATATATATTAAATTTGATATATTGTACCAACATATCTCTTTATTAACATGTACATACACTGGCAACACCAAAGTAAAACTTCTGTCTATTCATATTACTGTTGTTAATATATAAAGAAGCTTTATATCAACAGGCAACACTGCTATATATATTAAATTTAATATATTGTACCAACATATCTCTTTATTAACATGTACATACACTGGCAACACCAAAGTAAAACTTCTGTCTATTCATATTACTGTTGTTAATATATAAAGAAGCTTTATATCAACAGGCAACACTGCTATATATTTAATTTGATATATTGTACCAACATATCTCTTTATTAACATGTATATACACTGACAACACCAAAATAAAACTTCTGTCTATTCATATTACTGTTGTTAATATATAAAGAAGCTTTATATCAACAGGCAACACTGCTATATATTTAATTTGATATATTGTACCAACATATCTCTTTATTAACATGTATATACACTGGCAACACCAAAATAAAACTTCTGTCTATTCATATTACTGTTATTAATATATAAATAAGCTTTATATCAACAGGCAACACTGCTATATATATTAAATTTGATATATTGTACCAACATATCTCTTTATTAACATGTATTAGAGGGACCGGAAAGTAATGTCGTTTTCTTACGCTAAATACAAACATACATTTTTAACGAGTCTTTATTTTTAATCAATGATGTATTCCCCATCATTGTCAATAACCTTTTGCCATCTAGTGAGTAAATTTTCAATCCCTGATCGATAAAAATTAATTGGTTTTTCGGCAAAATATCTAGAGATGGCATTTTGGATATCGTTTTGCCACTTAAAAAGTGTTGCAGCGCTCGGAATAAGTGGAAATCCGATGGTGCAACATCGGGCGAATATGGTGGATGAGGCAGCACCTCCCACCCCAATTCATTAATTTTTTCTAGAGTTCGCCTTGCGCAGTGCGGTCTTGCATTGTCATGTTGGAGAATGACGCCTTTTCGGTTGACAATCGCTGGCCACTTTTCAATTAAAGATTGATTGACTCGCTGCAATTGTTCGCTGTAGAGGTCTGCAGTAACAGTTTCTCCAGGTTTCAGTAATTCAAAATGAACAATGCCGCGAATACTCCACCAAACACACAAAAGCGCTTTTTTGGGGTGTAAACCTGGCCTAGCAGTACTCCGAGGGATTTCATTTGGAGAGAGCCACTGCCTTTTGCGTTTTGGGTTATCATACAGGACCCATTTCTCATCTCCTGTGATCAAGCGATCAAAAAACGCTTCTGTGTTGTGTCGTTGAAGCAATAAGTTGCATGTGATTGATCGGTTAGCCTTATTCTGTTCGGACAGATTATGCGGGACCCAAACACCTGCTCTGCTTACTTTTCCAATCTGCTTCAAATGTTCTTGGATGGTCGACCAAGGTTTGTTGAGACTGTTTGACAATTCCTCGATCGTCTGACACGGATTTGCTTCCACTTCCGCCCTTAACACGTCGTTGTCTAACGCTGATGGTCTTCCTGATCGATACGAGTCGGAAAGATCAAAATTACCCGATTTGAACTTGGAAAACCACCTTTGGCATTTACGAATGTCCAGTGCATTTGGATAAACATCGCAAATGTTTTTGGTAGCAACTGTTGCGTTATTTCCCTTGCGAAACTCAAAGAGCATGCAATGCCGGATGTGTACCTATTCTGGTATTTGGCTGGCCATTTTACCCAAAATTACAAAAAAAAATTGTAATTCAATTGTCTATAAGTAAAGAAATCACTATAACCTCACAATGTCTTTGGTACGCCTCTGAACAAAACAATGAGCTGACAAATGACAATCAAGTATTGGCATGCGCAGAAACGACATTACTTTCCGGTCCCCCTATTATTAGGTTGGGGAAAAAGAAATCCATTATTTTTTCGGTAGATGGCTGTAGTGATAAATTTCTCGTAAAGTATCGATCAAACAGTTTCAGATTTATGCTCGTTGGAAAGGTGACATTTTGCAGTAAAAAAATTCTTTTGCTGTTTTTTGTTTAGTGCATTCAATTGTGAGTTAAAGGATGTTAAAAATGGAAGTGAACAAAGAGAAAATTCGGTACATTTTACAGTTTTTCTTTGACAAAGGCGAAAATGCAAGCCAGGCGGCTAAAATTGTGAATGGTGTTTATGGACCCGATACTGTAACAGCCAATTATGTGCAATTTTGGTTTCGTAGATTCCGTTCAGGAATTTTTGATGTTAAAGATGCACCTCGCACAGGTAGGCCGGTCGCCGAAAATGTCGATAAAATCGGAGAAATGATCGAAGTTGACCGGCATGTTAGCAGTCGTAACATCGCCCAGGAGCTAAAAATGGACCACAAAACAATTTTAAACCATTTACACAAAGCTGGATTCAAAAAGAAGCTCGATGGTTGGGTGCCACACCAATTAACAGAAAAAACATGATGGATCGAATTTCCATCTGCGAAGCCTTGGCCAAACGGAATGAGATAGACCCATTTCTTAAACGGATGGTGACTGGAGATGAGAAATGGATCACATACGATAACCCTGTGCGAAAACGATCATGGTCAAAGAGCGGTGAAGCACCTCAAACGGTGGCCAAACCAGGACTAACGGCCAGGAAGGTTCTGCTGTGCATTTGGTGGGACTGGAAGGGGATTATTTATTATGAGTTGTTTCCATATGGCCAAGCACTAAATTCTGATCTCTACTATCAACAACTGGACCGTTTGAAGATAGCAATTGGCCAACAGGAGAGGTGAAGTGTTCCACCAGGACAACGCTAGGCCACACACGTCTACCGTGACTCGCCAGAAACTTCGGGAGCTTGGTTGGGAAGTTTTAATGCATCCGCCATACAGTCCGGATTTGGCACCAAGCGATTACCATCTTTTTCTAGCATTACAAAATTTCTTTAGTGATAAAAAATTGGCATCTAAGGAAGATTGTGAAAATCGGCTACTAGAGTTTTTTGCAAATAGAGAGCAGGACTTCTACGAGAGAGGCATTATGAAGTTACCTTTAAAATGGCAACAAATCATAGAACAAAACGGTGCATATTTGACCCAAATCGGACAATCCGAAGCATGTTAAATAAAGTGCTGAAGTTCATATAAAAATAATGGATTTCTTTTTCCCCAACCTAATATTAAATTTGATATATTGTACCAGCATATCTCTTTATTAACATGTACATACACTGGCAACACCAAAGTAAAACTTCTGTCTATTCATATTTTTTTTTTTTTTTTTTTTAATTGTCTTCTGTCTATTATTATTACTATTATTAATATACTTATATGATCCTCAGGCCATAGTAGCACTTACATTCAGCGTGTACGTCCTGAAACCAATTTTCCCTGAATGTGACCCTCCTGAAGACGCGACCAGGTTATTAGCAGCCTGTTGTATATGTGAGTAAGAAACATACAATTATTTATCTAGACTTTAATGTAAATAAGTATATATTTGACGCAATACCTAAGTGCTTTTATAACATCAAGTTTCCGGTTCGATTCCGGGACGGGGTTGATTTGAAGGTTAGGGTATTCTCAGACCTGCATGGTCCACCTGCTACCCTTATCGTAAATCTGTATCCTATAACTATATATGAGTTTCAATTGTGATCAACATGTGGTTCAGAAATCGAACCCGGAACTTCCGGAAAGCAAGCGCTCACCCACCGCCACCACGGAGACAGTTAAAGAAGTATTCGAAGAAGCAGCGAGATGAGGTCCTAGGCCCATAACATTTTGACGCTAGTTATGATGACATACACTGCACCACAAAGATAGTATTCCTTGTTAACTTTACTAGTTACCACGCCCTTCAAACCGGAGTGCGATAATGGCTGCACAGTATTGTATTTCGGTTGCCAACTAATTGATATTTATCATTTGTGAATTGTGTATTATAGTGCTGCTGACGTTCGTGAATTGCTGGTCGGTGCGCGCAGCCACCAGGGTGCAGGACTGGTTCACATACGCCAAGCTCCTCGCGCTGTTCATCATCATAGCCGCCGGCATTTATCAGCTGTGCAGAGGTAATTTTTTTTATTCAACTAAAAGATCAATAAGATGAAGATGATGAAGAACTGATGATGGTGAGTAATTTGCCATCATCATTATATCAACTAATGGACGCTCTCGCTCTCTCGATTTCCCGAAACACTTGCGGCAATCATTAATCATTTTTTGTACGTCAACGTTTAAAGACTGTTCCGGTTTGAGGGGCGTTGTGGCAAGTGAAATTACTGTGATAATGAGATCAAATCGAGAAACACAATGTCTAGATTACATCATCAGAACTAGCACTACATCGCGATAAGTAGACATCCTACCATCATATACCATGAGGTGAACGTCTCTCACGTTCATACCCTGGTGGGTTTAAATACAGTTTAATACATATACGAGATATATAGGAAGTATTGTATTGAAACTTGATATTTAATGCAGAATATACTGCAGTGTATGCTATCCTAACTACCGCCATATAGTTAGACGCTTATCATCAAGTCTCCGATAGGTCAAATCTATATATAATATATGTATATAGATAGCAAGAGATTCGTTGACTCATCGCGAGATCTATGAAACTATTAGACGTAAACACTCAAAATTTAGTGATGATATTAAGAGCTCAGCTAAGAATGGTTGCTTATAAAAATCCTTCAACAAAGGGTATAGCGGGGGTGTTATAAATATCAAAGCGGGTGGGGAACTAGTAATAATATATAATAACTATATAAAATGTCGTCTAATATGTTATAGTAATAAATTACTTTGTTTTTAACCCAATAAAATGAATCGTTAATGAGCTGATTATTAAAACACTGCAACGATATGCGCGTATTTAACTGAGGAGCATAAAAGAGATATAAAGAAATCAGTTGTGTAAATAATACGGCTGAAGGTTGTTCTACATACACAGATAATGAATAAAAACCTGAATGATAATGTGAAATTTTTATCTTATAATAACTTTTTTTAGTTAATTGAATACAGTAAAAAAAAGCAACAGGTCGGATGATTGTCAGATTTTTTTTTTCATAGACTGAACATTAGCTGAACTTTTGCCATATAAAAAAAAATCTAAAAGAATATTTTTTTTCCTATTCGTCGCGGGGAAATATTTTTTTCTGATGATTTTTAGAATTTTTTTATCACTGCCGAATATTTGTCATTTAAAAAAAAAGAATTTTTTTTTTTCCGGCGCAGGGAAAATTTTTTATTGATGATTTTCGGAAACATATTCAGACTATACTATTGCTTAACATTAATAATTAAAAAAAAAAAAAAAATTCTTTTCGACGTAAAGAAAAAATGTTTACTGATGATTTTATGAAAGTTTTTTTTAACAGACTGAACTATTCCTGAACATTTAACATTTAAAAAAAAAAAAACAATATTTTTTTCTTTTCGACGCAGAGGAAGTCTTACTGATGATTTTCGGAAAAATATATTCACGGACTGTACTATTGCTGAACCTTTGCCATTAAAAAAAATGTGACATAATATTTTATTGTCTATTCGACGCGGCGAAAAATTTTAATCCGTCTCATATAATGCGCCACATTGTATTCGTCTATTAGAGATATAAAATCCCTATCTTATGAGACTACTCTCGTTACACCAATGATATTATTAGCAACAGCGCCTTTCAAACCGGAACACAGAACATAAACTATCATTTTTTTTTTAGTTATTAAATGTAATTTCCTTTATATAGATGGTAAGTCACTAATGCTACCAGACCGTTAAACAGTATTGTGCAAATATTAACATATTGAGTGATGAAACAGCGAATATTCCGCCATTTAATAAAGATCCTTTAACGAAAACAACAACAAAAAAATTGCTCTATGTTCGATGGTATATGTATAACAATAAAACGTGATATATATACACAAACTCATTCAAAATTACTTCGCCTTCATGAACAAAAAAAAAAACCTCGTTAGCCGGACGTCTCCCGCAGCCGCGCGGAAAAAGCTCTTCATCCAACAGACGTGAACCAATTTACATTGCAAATTACTTCTTTACACACTGCAACCGGACCATTGGCTGTCTTGAAAAGGCTGAGGGATTTCACATTAAATTACTTGGTAATAAAATTGCCGTACATACTCATACGGTTGCCATGGCAATAGAATTATATTCTAACGACAATCTTAGTTTTAACATAGAGTCATCTGTTTCAATTATTTTTTTGTTAGTCAAAGTATAAAGATACCTATCTTAGAAGATTTGATAACTGTTTTTTTTTTATATTCGACGAAACTACAACACGATCGAGACCTTCACCTGATGATAAGTGATAACCCCTTAACAACGTGGCGATAGTTGGGATGACACAGCACCACATTACGCTCGTCGCCAAAGACGTAACATGTTAAGTCTCGTTACCGCAGTAATTATTCTAGCTAAAGCACCCTTCACACCGGAACACGGTCATGTTTACACGGTACTGTTGGTCTGCTGCCATAGGTTCTGCGGTGGTACCTAGACGGTCTCCAGCAACAGAGACCTAGCAACAATAGAAACAACACTCATTTTGCAGTTAAAGCCTGTTCCTTAGGGACTGTTGAAGTAGTAAATTTTGTTCGCTAGATTTTACTTCAATCCAATAAATTATATATATTAGGGGGACCGGAAAGTAATGTCGTTTTCTTACGCTAAATACAAACACATACATTTTTAACGAGTCTTTATTTTTAATCAATGATGTATTCCCCATCATTGTCAATAACCTTTTGCCATCTAGTGAGTAAATTTTCAATCCCTGATCGATAAAAATTAATTGGTTTTTCGGCAAAATATCTAGAGATGGCATTTTGGATATCATCCAAATTTGCAAATGTTTTGCCACTTAAAAAGTGTTGCAGCGCTCGGAATAAGTGGAAATCCGATGGTGCAACATCGGGCGAATATGGTGGATGAGGCAGCACCTCCCACCCCAATTCATTAATTTTTTCTAGAGTTCGCCTTGCGCAGTGCGGTCTTGCATTGTCATGTTGGAGAATGACGCCTTTTCGGTTGACAATCGCTGGCCACTTTTCAATTAAAGATTGATTGACTCGCTGCAATTGTTCGCTGTAGAGGTCTGCAGTAACAGTTTCTCCAGGTTTCAGTAATTCAAAATGAACAATGCCGCGAATACTCCACCAAACACACAAAAGCGCTTTTTTGGGGTGTAAACCTGGCTTAGCAGTACTCCGAGGGATTTCATTTGGAGAGAGCCACTGCCTTTTGCGTTTTGGGTTATCATACAGGACCCATTTCTCATCTCCTGTGATCAAGCGATCAAAAAACGCTTCTGTGTTGTGTCGTTGAAGCAATAAGTTGCATGTGATTGATCGGTTAGCCTTATTCTGTTCGGACAGATTATGCGGGACCCAAACACCTGCTCTGCTTACTTTTCCAATCTGCTTCAAATGTTCTTGGATGGTCGACCAAGGTTTGTTGAGACTGTTTGACAATTCCTCGATCGTCTGACACGGATTTGCTTCCACTTCCGCCCTTAACACGTCGTTGTCTAACGCTGATGGTCTTCCTGATCGATACGAGTCGGAAAGATCAAAATTACCCGATTTGAACTTGGAAAACCACCTTTGGCATTTACGAATGTCCAGTGCATTTGGATAAACATCGCAAATGTTTTTGGTAGCAACTGTTGCGTTATTTCCCTTGCGAAACTCAAAGAGCATGCAATGCCGGATGTGTACCTCTTCTGGTATTTGGCTGGCCATTTTACCCAAAATTACAAAAAAAAATTGTAATTCAATTGTCTATAAGTAAAGAAATCACTATAACCTCACAATGTCTTTGGTACGCCTCTGAACAAAACAATGAGCTGACAAATGACAATCAAGTATTGGCATGCGCAGAAACGACATTACTTTCCGGTCCACTTATTATTTGATTATAGTAAAAGAATATACTTTAATTTTTAATTGTTGTATATTAAAAATTTATATGGTAACTCTCGCTACCCAAAGTCAATCTCACCAGCTAATCATCAAACGAGGCTTTGGCTCCCACCAACCAGCAAGTCTCTTTAACTAAGATAATTTTCTGTATAACCGGTCGGTATTCCTTCTCCCACTCACCAGCATTGGGCCAGCGTGGTGGGCAATCGTCTACACTCCAGACATGAACCTCTACGAAATATTGGAGGTCGTGGGAAGCTGCTCGATGCGGCCAGCGTAGGACATCGATGCGGGGATCTTTGGGGAGGCCTATGTCCAGCAGGGGACGTCTATTGGCTGTTAGATTTATATGGAGTGTAATTTCTCTCGCACAACTCACAGGACCTAAGCCAATCTCATCAGCTCGTGGTGCACCCTGCTAATTAAAAGACGAGGATCTGACTCCCACCAATCTAATATACATTGAGTCAGCGTGGTGGGTGACCCAAATCTCCCCCATATAAATTCCTACCGATGGAGGTGAGAATGTTTGGGATTATTTGCCTATGTCCAGCAGTGGACGTGTATCAACTGATGATGAAAGATTTATATAAACACTATCATATTTATACACACACACACATATATATATTATATGTGGTTGAATAATTAACATTGTTCAATATGAATGCGAGTTTTATGTTTTCCTGTGGCATTTATTAGATTTTTCTTTGCGATGACATATTTAAAAAAAAAATGGATATTTCATTTATATAAGATAACAGATCTCTCTTATATCCTGACCACATTCACTGCTGGTAGGTCTCTGTTGCCGGAGACAGTCTAGGTACTACCGCATCTACTATTGCAGCCGACAAACAGTAACGTGCAAATATTACTGTGTTCTAGTTTGAAGGGCGTTGTAGCTACAAATCATTGCGCGTCGATTAGTCATGCTCCCATGTCGATACGTTCACTAGTTTTCACGTGATCGACGAACAAAGAATACCCCTTTTCATTATAAGTATAAATTAATCTAATATGCTGTTTCCTGTGTCTTGCGGGCGGTGGAGTAGTGGTCGTGTTCTGTGGCCGGAAGAGGAGACTCGGGAGGGTTTCATCACCATCATCAGTCGACAGATGTTCACTGTTGGACATAGGTCTCACCCAAAGATCTCCACATCGATTGATCCTGTGCTGCCCGCAAAACCACCAGGCACTAGGAGTTATCATTAGAGTTTCATATTGGGAGGATTTTGGCCATTACCTACCACGCTGGTTTAATGTGGGTTGGTAGGAGCCAGGGCCTCGTTAGGTGATTAGCAGTGTGCACCACGAGCAGGTGAGGTTGGCTTGGAACCCGTGAGTTGTTGTTCAGGAACCCTTACGTCCTACTAAAGAAAGACCTGATAACAGTAATTTGACTGACTCGCAGTAAACTACTAGTACGCTAATACTATTATACAGGAGTTGTTTAGTCTCCGGCTTTCAGTCAGGCCGTCACGAGGCCTCGCCTTTGACATTGTTTACTTAAATCACATGATATTCACTTTAACAGATAACAGCTGATTATAATTTAACTTTATTAAACATGGCGGATTTCGGTTAAATAAGACCTGTTAGTTTTTGTGCGGGACCTCTTACACCTAAATCTATCTCATTCTCTTACAATCTAAGGGCTATATAAATATATTTGTAGTTCTCTCTTTTTCCTATTCACATGGAATTACTACAAAATGGCTGTGATCTGGACACTGGTAGTGAATTAAATTCGAGTGTGGAGCTCAGGTTAGGAAGTCGCCGCCGGCCGGCGCAGCTTCTCTTATTAGATGATTGCCACAATCCGGTGCGCTCTGGTTACCGTGCATTATTTAATTTTCTTATGAAACGGCCCCGCGGAGGTCTGATGATGCATTCGTGACCAGTTATTGCATAAGACTTCCCTTCCCGTCCACGATCGCCGACCATTCAGATACGCGCCGCTCCATTCGACTGATACAATGTATTTTTTTTTTTATTCAATTAACGGAGGCGAGCGGGACATTCACTTGATGGTAAGTGATACGCCTGCGCATAACAAAGTGGCGCTTATTAGAACATATATGATATATATATGCAACACATAGCGCTCGTCTGAGACAAGATGTTGATTCTAGTTACCCCTGTAATTTCACTAGCTGCAACGTCCTTCAAACCGGAATACAGTAATGTTTGCACAGTACTATTTAACGGCAAAAGTAGACGCTGCGGTGGTACCTACCTAAACGGTCTTCAGCAACAGAGACCTATCACCATTAGTAGACAGAGTATAACAATGGAGTCTCTGAAAAAAGGTATAAACATATATATTGTATATATTATATAAACATATGTTCTAAGAAACTATTGTATACAATAAATGAAAATGTAGAAAAAAAATTTAGTACTTAATTCCTTATATAAGGTTGCCAAATATCTCCCTTCCGCTTTTTTGCTCTTTATTCAATGCTTTATAAAAAGTGTTACAGTGATCGGATTTAGTTCAAATATGCGCCGTTTTGTTCGATAATCTGTTTCCATCTAGACGGCAACTTCATAATACCTCCCTCGTAGAAGCCCCCCTCCTTATTTGCGAAGAACTCGGACAGCCACTTTTCACAAGCCTCTTTTGAGTTCAACTTTACACCACCAAGGGCGTTCACCATGGACAGGAACAGGTGGTAATCACTTGGCGCTATGTCCGGGCTATATGGTGGATGCGATAAAACCTCCCATCCGAGCTCCCGTAGCTTCTGACCAGTCATCAACGAAGTGTGTGGTCTGGCGTTGTCCTGGTGGAACACTACACCCTTCCTGTTGGCCAATTCTGGACGCTTCTGGTCGATCGCCTGCTTCAAGCGGTCCAGTTGTTCGCAGTAGATGGTAGAATTAAGCGTCTGGCCATATGGGAGCAGCTCATAGTGGATGATTCCCTTCCAATCCCACCAAACACACAGCAAAACCTTACTGGCCGTCAATCCCGGCTTGGCCACTGTTTGGGACGATTCACCGGCCTTCGACCACGACCGTTTTCGCTTGATATTGTCGTATGTGATCCATTTTTCGTCGCCAGTCACCATCCGCTTCAAGAATGGGTCGAGTTCGTTCCGTTTCAGCAGCATATCGCAGGCGTTGATTCGGTCCAGAAGGTTTTTTTGCGTCAAATCATGCGGCACCCAAACATCAAGCTTTTTTTTGTATCCAGCCTTCTGCAGATGGTTTAAAATGGTTTGGTGACTAACTCCCATCTCCTGGGCGATGTCACGAGATGCCACATGCCGGTCTAACTCGATGTAGTCCATGATTTGATCAGTATTTGTCGTCACAGGTCTTCCGCCGGCTGGCTTATCCATGGTGTCGTTTTCACCGGCTATGAATCGTCGAAACCATTCCTCCGCGGTTCGAAGTGATAGAGTACCATCCCCCAAAACACCATTAATCTCACGGAACGTTTCTCTAGCGGATTTGCCTTTAACGAAGGAAAACTTTAAAATAGCGCGAATTTCGGCGTTAGTGAACTCGCATGTTTACACGTCTATAACTGTTGAACGCAATATCCAAACTAATTATGCATAGCGTCGTTTTGTAGGTTATGTCAAGACCTTTCAAATTATGTATAGTATTGCCAGATACAAGCTCTGTAGCGCTTTGTACATAGCCGCGAAATTCAAAAGACAAAAAGGCGGAAGAGAGATATTTGCCAATCTATTATTTAGGTCATTGTCATAGTATCTAGATTAGATACCTATAGCTGGTATTTAATTTATTATGATCAATTAAAGTAATTAGTATGTTATAGAAAACTGTCTTGGTACCACTGCAGCTCTTATTGCAGCTCCCGAACAGTTGTATGCAAACATCCGGTTTGAAGGACGTTACAGCTTGTGAAATTACTGGGGGTAATGATATTTAACATCTTATACCTCAAGGCGAGGAGCACAATGTGGTTCTGTGTAGACCATTCTAACTACCATCATGTCTTATCTTTATTATAAAAAAGGAGTATCCTTTTTAACATGAAATAAGCTTTATGATCATCATCATCATCAACTGACAGAAGTCCATTACTGGACACCTATTGCTTCACCAGATCATTGTTAAGGGCCTGCCGGCACTACGTCTAGTGGTACGCGGGCGCCACTCGAGGACCTTACTATCCCATCGTTCCTTGGAGCACTGCCCTGCCCACTGCCACTTAAGTCCAGCAATCTTTCAGACTATATCGATGACCTTAGTGCTTCTGCGGACCTCCTCATTACCTATTAATTTTACAATGCAACATTAATATTGATCAAATCGATTTCCATTTCCAGGACAAGTGGAGCACTTCTCTTTTGAAGGTACAACAAGCGACGTCACCTCTATCGCCCTCTCTTTCTACTCTGGACTTTTCGCGTACAACGGATGGTAAGAGAATTAATAAATAGATGAATAATAAGGGAACTCAAAACCCTTCAAACCGAATCATGGAATGAAGACCTGATGGTCCTTTACCAGTAATAGTTGACTTAGTTGCCGGAGACTGTCTGGGTAGGTAGCATCGCATATCCCATTCTTACTCACGAACATTACTGTATAAGCATTATTTTCTGTATACTGTGCAATTACTGGGGTAACGAGAATCAATATCTTATGTATCAGGCGATGAAAGCAATGTGGTGCACATTAGTGCTGCAGTGATGCCTATGTAGATGGTTTATTATATGACCTAACTTTCAATGAGGCTCTATCTACCTTTCCTAGATGAAACTAATGTGAACTTTATAACATCTTAAATCTGATCGTTCCATTTGACAGGAACTACTTGAACTTTATAATTGAGGAGCTTAAGGATCCAGTAAAGAATCTGCCGCGCGCCATCGCCATCTCCTGCGCGCTGGTGACCATCGTCTACACATTCACCAATGTCGCATTCTACACCACACTGTCACCAACTGAGGTAAAGTCACCATGATCTATCATCCTCTGCTGTACAGTCTCTTATTACTTAGAACAGGTTCATATAGTAACCTCTCCAAGAGGTCTGTTAAGAGTATTCAATATCTGGGATTTTTAAAGTTGGAAACAAGGCGGAGTAGTGAGGGGCTCATCGCCCATTCAGCAAAAATTTTAGGAAGGGTCATAGCTTTACACTGGTACGTTCTTTGGGATCCTTGGAACATTATGGAGTAACCACAGAATGGGTTTCATTGGACGAAATTTCCACATCATGTCTTCTATTTAAAGCCTCCCCATCTGCAAACTGAACTTGCACACCAGATGCATCTAGTATCTGACATGGAACCAAATAATTCAAAGAAGAAATTGCGTTGTGTAAAGTTCCCATATTCTGCACTTGGAACACCTGTGATGGGACCAAGCAGCAGTTGTCATCCAGGATCTGACAGATTGTCCACAAACTACTGTTTATATTACTTCATAAAGCAGGTAGATAACACCATGGTTCTAAACATTCCCCAAAACTTCTGACCAAGGGTTGATGAGAGATTCCTCTTTCTCTCAAGGAAGAACTTCCTCATTTTTTCACGAATTCTCTTCCTCGGCTGTTTCTCTTCCACATATGAAATTTGACGAGGAAAGTGTCTTAGTAATAAACCCCTTATAAATTTGATTTTTCCAAAAAGAGTATTTGTACTATGTTGTTATTTATTTCTTCTCCTCTTCCTCATAACTCGTCCTCATCCTCTTCCTCAACTATTTCCTGCATTGAAGGACCAAGTGTTTGATTGCGGTGTTCTCCATGCAGTTCTCTCTATTCAGGATTTAATAATGTTTGTATTAAATGCGCAATCCAGGTGCTCGGATCAGCGGCTGTAGCGGTGACTTTCGCAGAGCGTCTCTTCGGCTGGTTCGCGCTCTGCATACCGCTCTTCGTTGCCGCTTCCACCTTCGGCGCCGTCAACGGTGTACTGCTCACATCATCGAGGTAATTATCATAATATATTTTCCCTTGGTACTAGTGGAAACCCATCACATATCTTTTGATGATATATCTGCCAGCGTTAATTTTTGTTTCCTTGAGTAGAAGACTGGACTCGGAAATTTTGTAGGATTTTCCGTAACTTCTTACAAGATAGTTCTCATGAGAACTCGGATTGGTAGTGTGAAGGTTACAACGATAACCACCAAATAAGGTAGACCCAAGTTCCACAGTGATCATCTACAACCCGAAATGATCTAGGCATTAGGGAGAAACGAAATATGAAATGGAACTAATTGTAGGTACTCTCTGCCGGAGATCGTATAGATATTTTTTCAGCTGAATAGTAGTGTGAATATATATTACTGTGCTTTAGTTTAAACAGCGATAGAGAGTAAGTAGTACAATTATTACGGTATTAAGACTTGACATCAAAAAACTCAAAGCAACAATCAGAATGTTGGCGCTTTAAATATATATTATTCTTGTAACCCCAGTAATTTCCTACGCTACAGCATCCTTCAAATCGGTACACAGTAATTTTTGCACACTATTGTGTTTTAGCTGCAATAGGAGCTTCGGTAATAACTAGAACTGTAGTATACTTAATAATCTGTGACTTTAGAACTAGACAACAGAGACCCGGCGGTTTTATTCGTGATTTGTTTTTCATCGTCAGGTTGTTCTACGCTGGTGCTGCGCAAGGTCAGATGCCCAGCGCCCTCACGATGGTATCCGCGCGCGCGACACCTGCTCACGCCGTTCTCGCCGTGGCGCTGCTCTCGCTACTCTACCTCACGGTGTCCGACATCTACGCGCTTATCAACTACGTCGGTTTTGCTACATGGGTACGTCCAAACTCAACGTGGTAGACAACATAGTGAATAAGATTCGACGAGGTCAGAGCTGACGCGATTAAAGTCAAGACGACTACTAGGTCAGGCACTGCCCTCAGCCCTGTAGTCCCGGGCTATTAAAAATAGGATCAACGTATTCCCTACCTGGCGTAAAAAACGATTAAAAGGGTCCTCGGGTTCGTGGGCTTTGAGGGTGGTGGCCCTCAGAGCTCAATAAACGAGCCTTAGGAGGGCGACAAATGCATGGTGGTCTTGTATTTGCCGTAGCACAGCGTGGGTGCTGAAGAAGGCTTTGCCCTTCCGTGAGATGTTTCAAGCAGAATGCATTAGGTCACCGGCGTGTTGTATAGGAGGTCTCAGAGCCCCCCCTAATCTACTGAGGGAGACTACCGTGGGGTTTTAGTTGGCAGACGCCCCACATAACCTAGTCTTCTCCCCAGAAGCAAGATAATTTTTAAGATATTCCTCGCGATAAAAAAAAAGGTCAGACTCTGCTAAATATTCCTGAGCTATTAAAATAAGAGCAAGGTTAGCTATACCTGACGTAGGAGCCGACTAAAAGGGGTTTTGAATTAGTGGTATTTGAAGGGCCCTCTTGGTACGCTAAGTGAGCCCAGGATGAATGACAAGTGCGAGGTGGTCTCGTGCTTATTGTGGCAAAAAAAGGGTGCCGTTGAGAGTTACCGCACAAGTGAACGTCGCACTCGTCTCCTAACTCAATTGAATAAAAAAAAAACAATCCTCACTGAGCTTCAGCTTCCGATGAAAGTAGTCGATTTATATTAAGGACAAAAGCTTCCGTGCGCATATAACCATCCACCAATTACCGCTTGGCTGGCGTGATGGAAAGGCGCTCTTTCCCTCCGTGCCCGAGAGCGAGTCCCAGCTGTGGGAAAATATAGTGGGCTGTCAATAAATTATTTTCCTTGTTAACAGTTGAGTATTGGCGCGGCGGTGCTTTGCCTACCGGTGCTGCGTTACACCAGACCCGACTTGGAGCGGCCCATTAAAGTCAACCTGTTCTTCCCCGGTAAGTTTGTTAATTACTTACCCAAAATATTTAAGAAAATTACTTACCGGAAATATTAAAAAAGTATGCACTCATAAAATTTTCAAAAAATCTTTTTTATTTCCAACGGCCACGTAAATATTTCATGGTGTTAAGTGACAATAAGGCAGTAGATGATGAAGCGCCATCCTCCAGAATACTTCAGCTCTCAGATATTGGCAACGGGCACTCACGGATTCTCTTGTATTACCAGATTTATAATCTAAGGGTTATGGCTAAAGGGATTCCTGGTACCACTAACAACATATATTACCAAAGTCAAACCAAGAACATCCATATCACAAAGCAAGTGCACAACCACAACATCAGTGTTCCATTAGAATGTGACGTGGATTTATTTAAAAAAAAAAACTGAATAAGCGGTTCCAATGATATAACTGGAATCAAACCAGAGACCGTAGTTCCACTTCGTATTCTATATAAAAAACAATAGTACAAAAGTTATTTTAAAGTGTTAGTACAATGGATATTAATATTTCCAGTGGTATACATTATCTGCACGGTGCTGGTGGTGGCGGTGCCCGCGGTGGCGTCGCCCGCTGAGACCGGCGTCGGCTGCCTGATGATTCTGACCGCGGTGCCGGTATACCTGCTGCTGCTGGCACCGCAGACGCGGATACAGGCGCTCAGCTCCATCACCGGTCAGTACTCAAACGCGTTTTTTTTTTTGATAAAAGTTGCTCTGGTAGTTTTTTTTTGACAACTATAGAAGTTTCATCAGACTCAGGGCTTAAATAAAAGGGGGTGAGACGTAGCCTTGTCAAAAAATATCCATTGCGATTCTTCAACAGCATCGATTTAATACCTTTATTTTAATATATTATAAATATATACATATTTATATACATATATGTATATTTACACTGTGAAAACTTTGATACTGTTAAGGTAAACACTGAAAATGAGGTAAAGACCATTTAGAGGTCAGCTAAGAATGGATTTTATAAAATTCCTATAGTAAGAGTTGCGGGGGTTTTAATAATGGGAGGGGGCAACGGTTAAAAATAATATATATTAGCACAGCGGGCGAACAATATATTTATTATATATTAATAAATTTAATAATATTTCTTACACAGATTCATCCACAAAGTTAATACAGAAATTGACTTTATCGGTGCGACCCAAAATTAAGGTGAGCAAAAATTTAATTCTATACAAATTATAATTCTTATGGATTTCTTTATTGAATAAAATGGAGTAAACTTTGTTGTATACCAGAAAATATTAGAAATTTACAACAGATCGCGTTGTCATCATACCCTGGTTAATGTTTTTTCGCCAAAACAGCGTCTAGATAACAATGACATATATTTTTTTTAAATGAGGAAACGATCGAGGCGTTCAGCCAATGCTTACTATTAAGACTAAATAATTATATATTGTAGTAATATTTAAAAATTTAATTAATATCACAGCGAGACGAGATGGATGTTCACCCGATAGTAAATGATACGCCTCATCATAACAATGGTCCTAGTTAGGATGATGTATGCTGCACCATATTTTGCATTTTGTTAGGCATAAGATGTTTTTGCTCGTTACTACAGCGATTTCATTAGCTACAACGCATTTGAAATTAAAACTCGGTAATGTTCGCATATTACTGTTTGGCGGGAAAAATAAACACTACGGTAGTATCAACTTCCAATATGATGCGGTCCCGTTATGGGTACCTATAGGTATACTACAAGTTTAATTCATTTTAATGAAAATATACTAATGATTATTAAAAATGCAATGCGATGCTTTGTTTTATATATTCCGCTCTAAAAGTAAATTTTTAGTTATGACTAATATTATTTATTTTTCAGTGAAATCAACAAAACTCGGTGTTGCAAACATATCGGGCCCGGCTTATATACGAGCACAGTATTTAATCTTCAATATGTTTTAGCCAAACCTTTAGAGATTCATTTATATTATCGGCAAGGTTTTGTTTATAACTTAACCGCCATAAAAAAAAATTTAAAGCTATATAATCTGTATCTGACATTTGGCCACTTTATAATCTGTATCTGACGTTTATATATTTTTTTAGATTGATGCTTAATGTTATTAATTCATTATGGCAGCCCCAAAATTATTTAACCTCGTCAACTTTAAATAATGGTTTCTTTGTAATTTCGTTTATAAATTAATTTTGATTACTATTTACAACAATAATTTTGTATTGTTTTTTATTATTTAGAAAATGGATCTTGCGTGTATTGATGTTGGCTTATAGCTTTTGTGATTGATATATGTAAACTGTAATGGATATGTAATAATTGCGCTACGTTGATGTTCAAATTAATAAAAAAAAATTATAGGTGGTGTATACATTATTATACATATTTAGAGAGGATTCAAATTGATATTATATGTGGTGTTATACTCATGTTTAGTGGAATGTTGGCCCTTGAACGCTGAACCATTTTGATGAACCTCGCTTTCACATACTATGTGATCGGAAAACTGTGGACCTTCTAATTTTTTACTAGTCACATGTTCTTTATCTGTATATGTATACGTTGAGTATTCGATATTCACAGATCTGTTGGCTCATTACGAAATCTCCGAAACTATTAGAGGTAAAAACTTAAAATTTGGTAGAGATATTGCTTCTGCCTTTTCGAGGTCAGCTGGGAATAGATTTTACAAAATTCGTTCCCCATAGGAAGTTGGGGAGTGTTTATGACGAGAAGAAGCCCCGCGAGATGGCGGGAATATTTCTAACAAATTTCAAGAGTAAATTTCAATTTTAGTTCTATATTACGGCCAGCAACGCGGACGGGGAACAGCTAGTATATTGTATATCTAAAGTGTATTACTTAGTAAAAAATGGTCATGAATTTAATAACTATACTTTATTCATTAAATAACAACATTGCCAATTCGCGGTTGACTATAATTAATTAGTAGGAACACAACTTATTGATAACAAAAACATTACAAAGATAACTGCCAAGAGTTAAACCATTAAAGTCATAAATAGCCTCGACATTTTATTTTGGCATTTACATACATTTATTATCGTTCGTAATTTTTAGTGACCATATGGTCCTATTATTGATATTTGTGTCTTATTATTAAAATATAAGTTATTTTTTAATTTCTAAATTAATGTAATAAATATACACTAGCTACATAAATTAATGGGAACACTTCAAACTACTACATTCACGTAATAGAGAAAGGCAGCTATTTTATTATAGTATCTATATATCGATATATTCTAGATTTACCTAAATAAGTCATTAATAAACATCTTAAAATTCATTTTCTGTTTTGAATAATTTTAACTAGATGATTCGGTTATAATTAATTATTGAAGTCTCATTAAATAAATTATGTAGTGCTGCACAGATAACAAATGTTCTCGAATTATGTTATCTGTAATTCCATTATATTTAACAAAAAATAGTTTCAGGGGATATTTAAGTAAATTTTGATTTATTTTGTAATAGATTTATACTTAAAACAGGATTTTGTCAAATTAACTAATGTTTGTTCTCTTTTAGAAGAATTGTGATTAAGCTTTGCTTTGATCTGCAAATTTAAATTTGATAGTACACATAAATGTTTATGTTGAACATCAAAGAAATAATGTTAATTTCTCATTTATTATTAATGTTTTTTTTTTATTTAGGTTTAGATATGTGTCTTGCCATTAGTTTTTATTACATAAAGCGCTTTATATACACTTATTGTTTCCCGATGCCAATTATCTGTGAATCTTAAAAGACAATACATAGAACTCCGTAGTGAAGCTGTAGCTTTTATATTTATACATAAGTTTTGTAACTTAAGCTTTGGGAATTGGAATAGTTCAATGAATTCCGATTGAATAAAAAAAATCACATGTGTAAATTTTTTAGCTTTTTTTGTTATAGCAACACTTAATTTTTGCTTTTAAACTTTTATACGCTTTTTAATAATCTATATTAGTTAAGTTTAAAACCTTGTTTAAAATACTAACTACATTTGAGTGTATTATAAGTTTTTTTTTATTTATTCTACGAAGTGACGGGACAAGTGGGACGGTCACCTGATGGTAAGTTTAACGACTGACGCTAGTTAGGATGACCTATAGAGCGCCAAAATGTGCTCCTTGCTAAGAAACATATGATGTTACGTCTCATTACCCCAGTAATTGCATTAGCTACAGCGCCGTTCGAACCGGAACACTGTACTATTTGCACAGTACTGTTTGTCGGCTGCAATAGGCTCTGCGGTGGTACCTAGACGGTCTCCGGCAGCAGAAACCTACCACCAGTAATGCATTTTAGTAAATATTGAAAGTTACATACAAAACATTCCAATACATATTAATTTACGTTTATTCAAATTTATATATAATAAGTACAATTATTTTATATACACCGGCGCCATTATTTGCTCATCTTTATGCTGTAGTGTGTTGAAAATTTGTAGCCAACCCACCAAGCTGCACAGGGCCAGCGTGGTGGGGCTAAAGCGCAATCCCAATTCAGTTACAACCCTTGTATGTCTATGCTCAGTCGTGGGCGTTATCCGGCTGATATGTGTTGAATTGACAAGGATCTGAATTTGTGTTATCGTGATCAATATAGCGATGCGTTGTGACTATGTGTAGTGCGTATGCATTGTATATATTGTATGGAGTCGTTGTTTCTGTTAACCGTACCTCGGCGTCGTGCAGACACAATGTGACAATAATAAATTATTAAATCTGGTACGTCTTTCATTATTCATCACTCAATTCCCTATATCGGTCTGTAAAACACGCGTAATGTCATTTTGGGACGTCTTAACAACAAAAAACAAGAGTCAAATTAAGGGCGGCCGCGGTATCTATATTTGTGAGTATGTACTTTGATATTTCATGGTACTTTAGTTTTATTACAAGTGTTTTTTTTTTAAATTATAAAAACTTTATGTACTATCTTATATCTTGTCGGAGAAATCAAGAACTTATTTATTTGGTTTTTACGATTTTTTTCTAAATATTTTTTTTTTTTTAATATTAAATAAAAATGAATGACGCTTTATTTTTTAACGTCACGACTGTCAAAGAACCTAATTTAAAAGTTTTAGCTTCTAACTGATGATTGCTAATTTAGTTAAATAAAACAATGAATAAACAATAATTATTATATTAAAATTTGTGTAGAAATAAATAAGAAATAAAATCATCAAATTTTTACTGCAAAACCGGTAATTTTTTTTTAAAATATCTAGAAAATAAAAAAAACTCCAGAAGCATTGTTTTCGTATGCGGAATTCCATACATAGATAGATAGGATGCAAGATATACTGTAGCCCTGACAGATCTTTTACACCTATTACCATTCGCCCTGTACATTACTTACCATTCGGTAAATGACTCCTTTGTCTAATCACGAAATTTAATAAAAAAAATATTTACAATTCAATTAGTTTTGTATTATGTTCTTTGAAAACTTTTACAAAAGTACAGGATAGACTTTTCCTCGCAGTAAAGTATTCCTCGCAGTAGAATTTCCCTCACAGTAAACTTTTCCTCTCAGTGAAGTTTTCCTCGCAGTAAAGTTTTCCTCGCAGTATAGTTTTCCTCACAGTAAACTTTTCCTCGCAATAAACTTTTCCTCGCAGTATAATTTTCCTCGCAGTAAAGTTTTCCCCGCAATAAACTTTTTCTCGCAGTAAAGTTTTCCTCGCAGTAAACTTTTCCTGGCAGTAAAGTTTTCCTAGCAGTAAAGTTTTCCAGGCAGCAAAGTTTTCCAAGCAGTAATGTTTTCCTAGCAGTAAAGGTTTCCGGGCAGTAAAGTTTTCCTAGTAGTAAACTTTTCCACGCAGTAAAGTTGTCCTTGCAGTAAAGTTTCCTAGCAGCAAAGTATTTCGAGCAGAAAATTTTTCCCGGCAGTAAAGTTTTTCGAGCAGTAAAGTTTTCCTGGCAGTAAAGTTATCCTCACAGTAGACTTTACCTCACAGTAAACTTTTCCTCGCAGTAAAAAACCTCGCAGTAAACTTTTCCTGGCAGTAAAGTTTTCCTAGCAGTAAAGTTTTCCGGGCAGCGAAGTTTTCCAGGCAGTAATGTTTTCCTAGCAGGAAACTCTTCCACGCAGTAAAGTTTTTCTGGCAGTAAAGTTTTCCTAGCAGTAAAGTTGTCTTGGCAGTAAACTTCTCCTGGTAGTAAACTTTTCTCGCAGTAAACTTTTCCACGCAGTAAAGTTTTCCTCGCAGTAAAGTTTTCTGGCAGTAAAGTTTACCGGGCAGTAAAGTTTTCCTAGAAGTAAACTTTTCCTCGTAGTAAAGTTTTCCTCGCAGTAAAGTTTTCCGGGCAGTAAAGTTTTCCTGGCATTATACTTTTCCTAGCAGGAAACTTTTCCTGGCAGTAAAGTTTTCCTAGCAGTAAAGTTTTCCTAGCAGTAAAGTTTTCTTGGCAGTAAACTTTTCCTGGTAGTAAACTTTTCTTCGCAGTAAATTTTTCCTAGCAGTAAAGTTTTTCGAGCAGTAAAGTTTTCCTGGCAGTAAAGTTTTCCTCACAGTAGACTTTTCCTCACAGTAAACTTTTCCTCGCAGTAAACTTCCTGGCAGTAAAGTTTTCCTAGTAGTAAACTTTTCCACGCAGTAAAGTTTTCCTTGCAGTAAAATTTCCTAGCAGGAAAGTTTTTCGAGCAGTAAAGTTTTCCCGGCAGTAAAGTTTTCCTAACAGTAAAGTTTTCCGGGCAGCAAAGTTTTTAAGAAAAAAGGTGGAGAGAGCTGGTCTCTGCCTACCCCACTGGGAACGAGGCGTGATATATATATGTATGTATGTATGTAAAGTTTTCCTGGCAGTATACTTTTCTTTTCTCGCAGTAAAGTTTTTCTTGCAGTAAACTTTTCCTAGCAGTAAAGTTTTCTTGGCAGTAAACTTTTCCTGGTAGTAAACTTTTCCTTGCAGTGAACTTTTCCTAGCAGTAAAGTTTTTCGAGCAGTAAACTTTTCTTAGCAGTAAAGTTTTCTTGGCAGTAAACTTTTCTGGTAGTAAACTTTTCCTCGCAGTGAACTTTTCCTAGCAGTAAAGTTTTTCGAGCATTAAATTTTTCCTGGCAGTAAAGTTTTCCTCACAGTAGACTTTTCCTCACAGTAAACTTTTCCTCGCAGTCAAGTTTTCATCGCAGTAAACTTTTCCTGGCAGTAAAGTTTTCCTAGCAGTAAAGGTTTCCGGGCAGCAAAGTTTTCCACGCAGTAATGTTTTCCTAGCAGGAAACTCTTCCACGCAGTAAAGTTTTTCTGGCAGTAAAGTTTTCCTAGCAGTAAAGTTTTCTTGGCAGTAAACTTCTCCTGGTAGTAAACTTTTCCTCGCAGTGAACTTTTCCTAGCAGTAAAGTTTTTCGAGCAGTAAAGTTTTCCTGGTAGTAAAGTTTTCCTCACAATAGACTTTTCCTCACAGTAAACTTTTCACCACAGTCAAGTTTTCATCGCAGTAAACTTTTCCTGGTAGTAAACTTTTCTTCGCAGTAAACTTTTCCAAGCAGTAAAGTTTTTCGAGTAGTAAAGTTTTCCTGGCAGTAAAGTTTTCCCAGCATTAAAGTTTTCCTAGCAGTAAAGTTTTCTTGGCAGTAAACTTCTTGGTAGTAAACTTTTCCACGCAGAAAATTTTTCCTCACAGTAAAGTTTTCCTAGCAGTAAAGTTTTCCTCGCAGTAAAGTTTTCCTAGCAGTAAAGTTTTCCGGGCAGCAAAGTTTTCCCGGCAGTAAACTTTTCCTCGCAGTAAACTTTTCCACGCAGTCAAGTTTTCCTCGCAGTAAAGTTTTCCTAGCAGTAAAGTTTTCCGGGCAGCAAAGTTTTCCAGGCAGTAATGTTTTCCTAGCAGTAAAGTTTTCCTAGCAGTAAAGTTTTCTTGGCAGTAAACTTTTCCTGGTAGTAAACTTTTCTTCGCAGTAAACTTTTCCTTGCAGTAAAGTTTTTCGCGCAGTAAAGTTTTCCTGGCAGTAAAGTTTTCCACGTAGTAAACTTTTCCTAGCTATAAAGTTTACCTGGCAGTAAAGTTTTCCTAGCAGTAAAGTTTTCGTGGCAGTAAACTTTTCCTGGTAGTAGACTTTTCCTGACAGTAAACTTTTCCTTGCAGTAAAGTTTTCCTCCCAGTAAACTTTTCCTGGCAGTAAAGTTATCCTAGCAGTAAAGTTTCCTAGCGAAAAGCTTCTCCTCGCAGGAAACTTTTCCTTGCAGTAAAGTTTTCCTCCCAGTAAACTTTTCCTGGCAGTAAAGTTATCCTAGCAGTAAAGTTTCCTAGCGAAAAGCTTCTCCTCGCAGGAAACTTTTCCTTGCAGTAAAGTTTTCCTCGCAGTAAACTTTTCCTGGCAGTAAAGTTATCCTAGCAGTAAAGTTTCCTAGCGATAAGCTTCTCCTCGCAGGAAACTTTTCCTGGAAGTAAAGTTTTCCTAGCAGTAAACTTTTCCTGGTAGTAGACTTTTCCTGACAGTAGACTTTTCCTCACAGTAAAGTTTTCATCTCAGTAAACTTTTCCTGGTAGTAAACTTTTCCTCGCAGTGAACTTTTCCTAGCAGTAAAGTTTTTCGAGCAGTAAATTTTTCCTAGCAGTAAAGTTTTCTTGGCAGTAAACTTTTCCTGGTAGTAAACTTTTCCTCGCAGTGAACTTTTCCTAGCAGTAAAGTTTTTCGAGCAGTAAAGTTTTCCTGGTAGTAAAGTTTTCCTCACAATAGACTTTTCCTCACAGGAAACTTTTCACCACAGTCAAGTTTTCATCGCAGTAAACTTTTCCTGGTAGTAAACTTTTCTTCGCAGTAAACTTTTCCAAGCAGTAAAGTTTTTCGAGTAGTAAAGTTTTCCTGGCAGTAAAGTTTTCCCAGCATTAAAGTTTTCCTAGCAGTAAAGTTTTCTTGGCAGTAAACTTCTTGGTAGTAAACTTTTCCACGCAGAAAATTTTTCCTCACAGTAAAGTTTTCCTAGCAGTAAAGTTTTCCTCGCAGTAAAGTTTTCCTAGCAGTAAAGTTTTCCGGGCAGCAAAGTTTTCCAGGCAGTAAACTTTTCCTCGCAGTAAACTTTTCCACGCAGTCAAGTTTTCCTCGCAGTAAAGTTTTCCGGGCAGCAAAGTTTTCCCGGCAGTAAACTTTTCCTCGCAATAAACTTTTCCTAGCAGTAAAGTTTTTCGAGCAGTAAAGGTTTTTTTAATAGTAAACTTTTCCACGCAGTAAAGTTTTCCTCGTTTTAAAGTTTTTTGGCAGTAAAGTTTTCCGAGCAGTAATGTTTTCCTGGCAGTAAACTTTTCCTCGCAGTAAAGTTTTCCTCGCAAGAAACTTTTCCTGGCAGTAAAGTTTTCCTCGCAGTGAACTTTTCCTAGCAGTAAAGTTTTCTTGGCAGTAAACTTTTCTGGTAGTAAACTTTTCCTCGCAGTGAACTTTTCCTAGCAGTAAAGTATTTCGAGCATTAAATTTTTCCTGGCAGTAAAGTTTTCCTCACAGTAGACTTTTCCTCACAGTAAACTTTTCCTCGCAGTCAAGTTTTCATCGCAGTAAACTTTTCCTGGCAGTAAAGTTTTCCTAGCAGTAAAGTTTTCCGGGCAGCAAAGTTTTCCAGGCAGTAATGTTTTCCTATCAGTAAAGGTTTCCGGGCAGCAAAGTTTTCCACGCAGTAATGTTTTCCTAGCAGGAAACTCTTCCACGCAGTAAAGTTTTTCTGGCAGTAAAGTTTTCCTAGCAGTAAAGTTTTCTTGGCAGTAAACTTCTCCTGGTAGTAAACTTTTCCTCGCAGTGAACTTTTCCTAGCAGTAAAGTTTTCTTGGCAGTAAACTTTTCCTGGTAGTAGACTTCCTCACAGTAAACTTTTCCTTGCAGTAAAGTTTTCCTTGCAGGAAACTTTTCCTGGCAGTAAAGTTTTCCTAGCAGTAAAGTTTTCTTGGCAGTAAACTTTTCCTGGTAGTAAACTTTTCTTTACAGTAAACTTTTTCGAGTAGTAAAGTTTTTCACGCAGTAAACTTTTCCTAGCAGTAAAGTTTTCGAGCAGTAAAGTTTTCCTGGCAGTAAAGTTTTCCTGGCAGTAAAGTTTTCCTGGCAGTAAAGTTTTCCTAGCAGTAAAGTTTTTCTAGCAGTAAAGTTTTCTTGGCAGTAAACTTTTCCTGGTAGTAAACTTTTCCTCGCAGTAAACTTTTCCTCCTAGTAAAGTTTCCCTACCAGTAAACTTTTCCTCGCAGTAAAGTTTTCCTGGCAGTAAAGTTTTCCTGGCAGTAAAGTTTTCCTAGCAGTAAAGTTTTTCTAGCAGTAAAGTTTTCTTGGCAGTAAACTTTTCCTGGTAGTAAACTTTTCCTCGCAGTAAACTTTTCCTCCTAGTAAAGTTTCCCTACCAGTAAACTTTTCCTCGCAGTAAAGTTTTCCTAGCAGTAAAGTTTTCTACTCAGTAAAGTTTTCTACGCAGTAAAGTTTTCCTCGCTGTAAAGTTTCCTAGCAGTAAAGTTTTTCGAGCAGTAAAGTTTTCCGGGCAGTAAAGATTTCCTGGCAGTATACTTTTCCTCGCAGGAAACTTTTCCTAGCAGTAAAGTTTAACGGACAGTAAAGTTTTCTTGCAGTAAAGTTTTTCTCGCAGTAAACTTTTCTTTGCAGTAAACTTTTCCTCCCAGTAAAGTTTCCCTGCCAGTAAACTTTTCCTCGCAATAGAGATTTCCTAGCAGTAAAGGTTTCTTCGCAGTAGTTTTCCGGGCAGTAAGCTTTTTCTCGCAGTAAAGTTATCTTCGGAGTAAAGTTTACTGGCAGTAAAGTTTTCCTCGCAGTAGACTTTTCCTCACAGTAAACTTTTCCTCGCAGTAAAGTTTTCGTCGCAGTAAACTTTTCCTGGCAGTAAAGTTTCCTAGCGATATACTTTTCCACGCAGAAAACTTTTCCTCACAGTAGACTTCCCTGCAGTACACTTTTACTTGCAACAGTCTTTTCCTCACAGTACTTTTGAGCCCCGTGAGCTGTTCTCTTACTCTGTCGGCAGCGACGATGACGCGTGACTTTACCTTCTAACGAGTTAATTGGTGTTGTGTTCATTAAAGATTTCATGTGACCCCCATAAGTAATGATCGCAGTTGTTAGATCAGGACACCCTGCGGATCACGGTGTTGGTCGGCCTTGGCACATCCATCGCTGAGTGCTGAGGGAAAATGCCTAACCACTGCCTCACGCCGACGCGAAAATGGGCGGTATATCTTCCAAATAAAAGGGGGACCGGAAAGTAATGTCGTTTCTGCGCATGCCAATACTTGATTGTCATTTGTCAGCTCATTGTTTTGTTCAGAGGCGTACCAAAGACATTGTGAGGTTATAGTGATTTCTTTACTTATAGACAATTAAATTACAATTTTTTTTTGTAATTTTGGGTAAAATGGCCAGCCAAATACCAGAAGAGGTACACATCCGGCATTGCATGCTCTTTGAGTTTCGCAAGGGAAATAACGCAACAGTTGCTACCAAAAACATTTGCGATGTTTATCCAAATGCACTGGACATTCGTAAATGCCAAAGGTGGTTTTCCAAGTTCAAATCGGGTAATTTTGATCTTTCCGACTCGTATCGATCAGGAAGACCATCAGCGTTAGACAACGACGTGTTAAGGGCGGAAGTGGAAGCAAATCCGTGTCAGACGATCGAGGAATTGTCAAACAGTCTCAACAAACCTTGGTCGACCATCCAAGAACATTTGAAGCAGATTGGAAAAGTAAGCAGAGCAGGTGTTTGGGTCCCGCATAATCTGTCCGAACAGAATAAGGCTAACCGATCAATCACATGCAACTTATTGCTTCAACGACACAACACAGAAGCGTTTTTTGATCGCTTGATCACAGGAGATGAGAAATGGGTCCTGTATGATAACCCAAAACGCAAAAGGCAGTGGCTCTCTCCAAATGAAATCCCTCGGAGTACTGCTAAGCCAGGTTTACACCCCAAAAAAGCGCTTTTGTGTGTTTGGTGGAGTATTCGCGGCATTGTTCATTTTGAATTACTGAAACCTGGAGAAACTGTTACTGCAGACCTCTACAGCGAACAATTGCAGCGAGTCAATCAATCTTTAATTGAAAAGTGGCCAGCGATTGTCAACCGAAAAGGCGTCATTCTCCAACATGACAATGCAAGACCGCACTGCGCAAGGCGAACTCTAGAAAAAATTAATGAATTGGGGTGGGAGGTGCTGCCTCATCCACCATATTCGCCCGATGTTGCACCATCGGATTTCCACTTATTCCGAGCGCTGCAACACTTTTTAAGTGGCAAAACATTTGCAAATTTGGATGATATCCAAAATGCCATCTCTAGATATTTTGCCGAAAAACCAATTAATTTTTATCGATCAGGGATTGAAAATTTACTCACTAGATGGCAAAAGGTTATTGACAATGATGGGGAATACATCATTGATTAAAAATAAAGACTCGTTAAAAATGTATGTGTTTGTATTTAGCGTAAGAAAACGACATTACTTTCCGGTCCGCCTAATAATAAAAAAAAAAAAAAAAAAAAAAAAAAAAAAAAAAAAAAATATTTCGGAGAAATCCTTCATACGTTTTACCATTTAAGTACCATTTAATTTGTTGGGAAAGGAGACTGGGCCTATCAAATAAGTATGATTTATGCCCATCTATACGTTTACGGAGAATCTTCGCTGATGATCTCCTTCTCTAATCACGTGGGGATTTCCACCTCGCGGAGCTCAATAATGACTATTATGAAAATTTGTTATGCCGTCTCTGTCAAACTTTGATAGTTTGATATTTCATGGTACTTGGTTTTATTACAAGTGTTTTTTTTTTTATTTTAAAAACTAAGTACTTTCATATACCTTGCCGAATAGGTAATGAAGTCAAGTACCTATTATTTATGTTTTTTATACGTACTTTTTAATAATAAAATTTTATTTATGATTATATAAAAATTTAAGTATGACGCTTTATTTTTTACTGTCACGACTTTTAAAGAACGTTATTTAAATGTGCCTCTAAGTGATAATTATTAATTTAATTTAATAAAGCAATGATTAAACAATAATTATGATAAAATTTATGTACAAATAAGTAAGAAATAAAATCATCGAATTTTTACCTAAAAAATCGAGATTTTTTAAAAAAAAGTTATTTTACACATAGGTGTAGTACCATTGATACTGCATCAAGTTTCATCGCCCGAGACATAAGATGTCGAGTCTCAATATGCCAGTTACACTAGCTAGAGCGCCCTTCAACTCGGAACACTGTCACGTTTGCATAGTACTGTTTGTCAGTTACAATAAGAGAGGTGATGGTACTCAGAGGTCACCGACAACAGAGACTTACCACCAGTAACTTTAAAATATTAAACATGTAAAGATTTTTTGATGCGGCACGTGGTATGCATATTCGGAATCAGATACCTAGTTTCAATACCTGATCGTGTAACTCCATCCCATCCCTAATTCTATCACTAAGAAACTGACAAGTTGACATTGTCAATAATCCATTCTGCTCAGCCGAAAGGTTTATTTAAATATTTCACGTGTTTCATTAAGAGAACTATAGAAAATATTAAGAATGGTTAAGTTAGGCAAAAATAAATTTAAAGCTCTAAATAAATTAAGTAAAATCAAGAACATTACGCCCGGTAACGCCACGAACAAGATAATCAAGAAAAAGTTGAATGTGGAAAAGAAATTATCGTTTCAAAAAGAAGTTTTATTAAAGGAAACAGTGAAAAATGATTCGTTAGTTAGGAATATTAAAAATACTGATGTTATTTTGAAAGAACTATCGAAAAAGGCGAAGAAGAAAGTAACCATTAAAGAGGAAGGTCAGAAAAAAATGCCCAAACTGAAATCTGTAGAAAAGAACAAGAAGCGACAACAAACTCAAATAAAAGATACGAAATTATTGTTGAAGCTGATGGATAAGAAGTGATTTTAATGATTTTAGCTACAATATAAGTTTAAAATTATTATTCTAAAGGAAAAGTTGTAAATAAAATTAAGGAATACATTTGCGAAACAAAGAAAACTATTTTCTTTCTTATATATTCATCGATCTATAATGAGATGATGATCTATTTTATAAACTAGTGTTATAAATAAATTTTAATTAATATGAGCAACTTAATTAAACTAATCATTGTTTTAAACTCCAGTGTTTGCTTAACCTTTTATAAATTTCTCTCCATTGAAGGATAATTCTAAATCTCACGTGATTTTGAAGAGCCGGAGATGATGAAGCTTGTGCTTGGAACACCAGAATATAAAATTTTGGTAATTGTAACTCGGCAATGCCTTAATAATGCAGACTTCTATGGATAGCAATAGGCGATCAGATTGTGAAATAATCCCATAATTTAAAACACTGGACAGTAGTGGTAGTAAAGATGAATAAATCGCTGGGGGCTACAATCCATGGTAGCCCTATGATCTGTGAAGTGCGATAGACCAAGTATACTTATCCTGCAGCCCACCATGCATTTGGTGTTGGCCCATCTCATATTAATGTAAATTCCCATCAGTAAATTTGAAACATTTTCTATGGCAATAACTTCTTTCATAGTTATTCAAGATAATTTTAATTGGTCAAAACAATTCAAAACCATGGTAAGCGGTCTCTACACATTTATTAGTTTGCAACCCTTATGAACTAAACTTGGAGTAGTTATGGGGTGGGATAGGAAAGACTTTAAAAAGTATTATTTAATAGGATTTAGAAACTTATTACAATTAAAACATGTGTCCAAGCATCCAAATTAAACTCTGATCTGGCTTTAGGAAAAGAATGTAATAGCATAATGCAAGTGCAAGTAAATGCAGTAAACAAAGTAATCATGATACATTTTGCAATTTTGAGAATTGGAGTAAAACAGCTGTTTTAATTTATATAGGTTGCTATCTAAAAGATATCATAACAGTATGTTTGCAATAGACCTATATATAGTAATAACATCCATCAGTGTTTTCCGATGATGAAGAAAGGATTCATGAAGGTTTTTATGAATGATACACCGATAGTTATACTTTTAAATTTTTATTTGTATCCCAATAAAACTTCTAAGTCGTCTATCATAATGAAATCCATATTATTTTTATAGTTTCTAAATTGAGGAGACACAAGATAAATGTGACGAAGACTTCTTAACATTTACACAGCTCCCTCTTATAAGGACATTTTTCTTCAGTATGCAGGCCAAGTGTCAGTCGGTGGATATGAAGAACGACCTACGCTTTAGCATTGCAATGAATTAAAAAGCCTCGCTACAGGTCTTAAAGAGAGATACGATGTACAAATGATATTAAGCTTGCTGTGACATTGCTGCAAATTACTACCGTTTCCAACTCTTGGATCTGTGGCCCGGGGTGTACAGTACAGAAAGTAACTAAAGTTTTAATTATTGTTATTAATTTTCATGTTATCATTTAAATTATTAATTCAGCATTAAATTTACTGTCAATAAAAAGGTGATTTATTTTTTTATTAATAACTATTATTACATTATCTTCTCAGCCCATTGTCCACGGCTGGACTAACTACTGTTCTTACCTAATATAATAGTAATAACCTTAGTAATATTAAGTGAAATGAAATAATTATGAAATTGACTTGGTGATTATAGAATATGTATTTAATATACACAGAATATCTGGAGTGGAGTGGCAATATGGCAGAAAGGAGAGAAGGGTAATGTTCTCTATGGCAGCAGTTGTTGATGGCAGACCAAAGGGTAGATCGACAAACTCTATTGTTTGGACTAATCAGTGTGGACCTATGGATTAATGGACACATAGCCTGATGACGATGATCTTATATATATATATATATATATATATAATAGACATTGACATTTATTAAAATCGTATCACCTAGTCATACTAATCAAATAGACCTAACCAATGGGTCACTAATTATTAAGTTTATTTGCAAATAAAAAAAAATATTCTACAAAACGGAGGACTTACCGATGAGACTAAAAAAAAATAATATATAGTTGTATGTCAGTAGATATATCAATAACAATTCATCCACAGCGATCTCATGAATTTTTATCCAAATACATCAGAAACAGTTGCACAAAGCAATTATAAAAATAAAATGATTACAACCAAATGTTAATCGTGTATCATGAATAAAATAAAAAAAAATGTATTTCATCAATTATTTACTACTACGAATTTATCAACTATCTTACCGCATTAATGAGATAATAGTTTAATTACTGCAAGACAATATCTTGTCCCAAAGCGATGGAGTCATGCAGTGTATATCATTCTAACACCAGCCGGCATGTACCAACAAGTGTAAGTAATGCTGGTCTCCTCGCTCCGTGTGATAGAATAGAATATAATTCTACCGTACACACAAATATTCTAAATATTGAAGACTACACAATAAGCTTTAAAACTTAACCTATTTATCAGATGAAACTTTATATCTATCTGCCGTAGTAATTAAAAATTATATATACTTCATTAATAAAAAAAAAAAAACAAAATTATATGTATTACGTTTCAATTTTGGTATGTCAGAAGTTAGACCCATTCAGTAAACATTTTATTTCCTAGTTTTATAATGGCCATAGTTTTTACTCGGACAAGTTGTCTATACATATATCGTTGATATATAGATATAAAATACTAGTCAACATATTGGTATCATGGGTTCTCCGGTCCTCCTACCTGCATCCTACTTGCTAGACAGTGTTTGCTACTGAAACTATTAGAGCTACATTAGAAATCCACATATCTACTGCCGATGCTTCAGGCAAGTTTCCTTCGAAGAAGGCTTTACCTAAAATCCTTTAAACACTCTATATACTACAACATACAAATTACTACATAATGCACCTTACCTTTATAGGTAATATGACAAAATCGATATATAGCAAACTGCCCTTTAATTAATCAATGAATTCACTTATGTTGCCAAATTAAAAAAAAAATGTCAGTGACAAAAAAATAAAACTAATTGTAAAACAATTGTATCAATGAATAAACTCAGAGTGAGGCAGCATAATGAATCAGTTCTGAAATTAATGCTTTGTGGCAACACTCAAATTGAACCATAGACAATTTTTAGCTTTCTGTATGCATCATTGTAATTACAATATTTTTACTTTACTAAATATTAGCAGAATATTTTCAATTAATGATTAATATATAGTATTTAGGATAATATGTATCAGTTATGAGATTGTTGAAATTTTATGAGTAAAAAAAAAATTGTCATTTCATCGCTGCACTGAATGTACTGTGAAAGACATGAGGAGAGAGGAGCTTTAAAAAGATTATTATATCAATATGACTTATCGGTACATATAAGAAAGTGGCTGGGATCTAATTTCTACGAGAAGGTTCCACTTGAATTAGAGTAACAGCGTTAGATGTGTGCTGGACGCGCTGCAGCTTTTCCAAGGTTACGCTGACTTCTTACTCTACTTATTCCCACCATCTGCCAATTTGTCAGCTTCCTCCTTGGCTCCCGAATTTTTCTCTGCTTCTGCAAGGATTGTTATTGCTTATGAGAATATCTAAGGAGTAATGTAATAAACTAGGTCATCAAAAAGTATTTACAATGTTTCTTTACTTGTAATTAAAAAAAAAATCATACAGCTGTAAAAATTTTAATTTATACGATACAAATTAAACATGTCTCACATGGGCCCTGTTCAACATTGGACATCAATATACGTTAGTACATGTTGTAACATACCATCGGAACTCTTCTCATCGTTCAATATCTCATCAATGGACTGTTCCCAGTCTTCTAGGTCATCATCTCCTGCATTCAAATCTTCTTCCAGAGTTTTATCTTCGTTATCATTTGATTTATCTATGGGTAAAATGTGTGTGAGATAAACAGGGACAACAGCAATTTCCTTAGTAGTAAATAGTCTTATTGTTCCCAATGCTGGGATTCAACGCTTTTCACAAACAGAGATAATACTATTTATTATATAACCGTGGTGCTCAAGTGCGGGTTAAAAATAATACTGGTGAGAAAGATACGTGACGAAGATGATGGATGTAGAGGACAACTAATCAGTATCTATTGTTTATGTTTTAATAAACATGTCCTTCAGTGAAATAGATGTAGACAAACCATCGGGTAGACTTTATTTATAATTTTTCCCAGACCAGTGATTTGACCATACAGCTAGCTAGTATTAGATGTTGATACTAAACCTGTTAACTGAGCGGAATGCATAAATAGGTGATAAGGAATACAGATTGAACCTTACAAGTATTTCCATGAAATATATATTTAATTTATTTTAAGCATGAAAAAATATTCCTCGGTTAACAGGTTAAAAATACATAGTAGACAGAATATGTTCACATCTAAAAACTGTAAGCAGAAAATCAAGTGATCCATCCGCGACAGAAGAGCACGAGAACACTTGTGATCAGTCTTTAATATTTTAACAAAGACCATTCCGGGAGTTACAATTTTTTTTTTCATTAATCTCAAAACCTCCATTCATTTCATGTGGTCCCCTATATGTACCTGACTCTGCATTTGTAGCAGATTGCGCGGGCGCATCGCCATTCTGGTGGTCCGCAATTTCAGTCCGCTGTTCCTTCCCGTCCTCAGCCTCCAGCTCGCAGTCGTCGCCCGCGTCGCTGTCATCGCGCGATGTCTTGCGGCGCTTCCAGTTGCCGCTCGACTCCTCCACATTTATTGGCCGTTTGGTTACTTCCTGTATCTAAAAATAAACACCAACGTTACTGGCTAGTGTACATGTACCAGTTTCTTTTTCACTCTATGATATGCCTGCCTGGTGTAAGAGGTTCCGCCCAACGTCTTACGGAGTCCAAGTCAACCTCACCTGCACACGGTGCACCCTGCTGGATAACAGACGAGGCTCTGTCCACTCGCCAACCCGCACTGGGCCAGCGTGGTAGGTTACGTCCCAGAACTCCAACAAAAGACGGGCCAAGTGCCCCACGGGACTGGTGGCCGTGCCGATTATAGTATAGGATCGATCGATGGAGAGATTATTGAGGGAGGCCTAAGTCCATCATTACACATCTGTCGGCTGATAATGACATGCCTGCCGCTAAGAATGGCGATAGGAGTTACACCGCTACATTTCGTGCCCATCGCTTTGAGGCAACATGTCAAGTCTTTAAGTCATTAGTTACCCTAGTAATATCACCGGCTAATACATTCTTTAAATTAGAACTAGTCATGTATGCTCTACAACAGCTACTGATTGGCAACAGAAGTAGATGTTTTAATGGTGCCGCCAACATAGATGGTCTGCAGCAACAGCAATCTACTATGAGTAACTAACCAGTAGTTTCTTCAATATGAGTTAGCCTCTGGATTTCTAACGATGTGTGATGACAATGACCATTCTTCTGTCAAGAGTGATACCGATGAAGCAGAATGGATTTCTATTAACTCAAGCTTTCTTTATATATCCTTATATAAATTTCATTACAAAAAATTATCTGTTAAAATATATTTAAAAATGTTGTTTACCGGCTGATTTGAGTTTGTAATCATGCGGAGGAAGAGCTGGTGGTGCCTCCATGTTTTGAGGTGCACTTCGGCGGTCTCCTCGCTGTCGAGGAGCTTGCGACACAAGCGGCACTGCACGCACCGGAACTCCGACAAGAATGAACGTCCCACGCCGCGCTCCGTGCTGACATACAAAACTTACATTTATTACTTTATTAACCAACGCAAAGAAAAGAGTACAGCTTCAAATTTATTGCAGGTAAATAAATTTTCTTTTCATCTTGTACTTCTAAAATGAGTGGATTGACTTAGCTATTTTTATATTATAGGTGACTAATTAAGTAAATAATCTTCTTAGTTCCCATCAGTGGGAATTCTCACCGTCATAGTTATTAACAGTCTCTCAAAGTCATAGTAATTAACACCCATCAAGATAGGCTCTATTTTTAATAGGGGGACCGGAAAGTAATGTCGTTTCTGCGCATGCCAATACTTGATTGTCATTTGTCAGCTCATTGTTTTGTTCAGAGGCGTACCAAAGACATTGTGAGGTTATAGTGATTTCTTTACTTATAGACAATTGAATTACAATTTTTTTTTGTAATTTTGGGTAAAATGGCCAGCCAAATACCAGAAGAGGTACACATCCGGCATTGCATGCTCTTTGAGTTTCGCAAGGGAAATAACGCAACAGTTGCTACCAAAAACATTTGCGATGTTTATCCAAATGCACTGGACATTCGTAAATGCCAAAGGTGGTTTTCCAAGTTCAAATCGGGTAATTTTGATCTTTCCGACTCGTATCGATCAGGAAGACCATCAGCGTTAGACAACGACGTGTTAAGGGCGGAAGTGGAAGCAAATCCGTTTCAGACGATCGAGGAATTGTCAAACAGTCTCAACAAACCTTGGTCGACCATCCAAGAACATTTGAAGCAGATTGGAAAAGTAAGCAGAGCAGGTGTTTGGGTCCCGCATAATCTGTCCGAACAGAATAAGGCTAACCGATCAATCACATGCAACTTATTGCTTCAACGACACAACACAGAAGCGTTTTTTGATCGCTTGATCACAGGAGATGAGAAATGGGTCCTGTATGATAACCCAAAACGCAAAAGGCAGTGGCTCTCTCCAAATGAAATCCCTCGGAGTACTGCTAAGCCAGGTTTACACCCCAAAAAAGCGCTTTTGTGTGTTTGGTGGAGTATTCGCGGCATTGTTCATTTTGAATTACTGAAACCTGGAGAAACTGTTACTGCAGACCTCTACAGCGAACAATTGCAGCGAGTCAATCAATCTTTAATTGAAAAGTGGCCAGCGATTGTCAACCGAAAAGGCGTCATTCTCCAACATGACAATGCAAGACCGCACTGCGCAAGGCGAACTCTAGAAAAAATTAATGAATTGGGGTGGGAGGTGCTGCCTCATCCACCATATTCGCCCGATGTTGCACCATCGGATTTCCACTTATTCCGAGCGCTGCAACACTTTTTAAGTGGCAAAACATTTGCAAATTTGGATGATATCCAAAATGCCATCTCTAGATATTTTGCCGAAAAACCAATTAATTTTTATCGATCAGGGATTGAAAATTTACTCACTAGATGGCAAAAGGTTATTGACAATGATGGGGAATACATCATTGATTAAAAATAAAGACTCGTTAAAAATGTATGTGTTTGTATTTAGCGTAAGAAAACGACATTACTTTCCGGTCCCCCTAATATTTCGCGGGGGAAATCTTAATACCTTGCTTTGGGAGGGAAGACAAGGTTATGTGGGGTTTCTACCTACTAAAACCCTGCGGTGGTCTCCCTCAGTGGAATAACGAGGCTCTGGGATCTCCTATGGAACACACCGATGCCCCACTGTACTTTGCTTAAAACATATCACGGAAAGGCAAAGCCTTTAGCACCCACGGTGTGTTGCGACAAATACAAGACCACCGTGCATTTGCCGTCTTCCTGAGCCTCGCTTATGGAGCTCTGACGACCCCCACCAAAGCCCACAAACCCGAGAACCCTTTCAATCGCCTTGTACGACAGGCAGGGAATGCCTTAGTCCTATTCTCAACAGCCCGACACTACTGAGCTGCCGAGATAGTCTCTAGCAACAGAATCTAAATTGCGGTAAAATAATTTTGATTTTCCCTTAAAATGTATGTTCTAAAACTTATCTTAAAAAACTCTAACCTGTAAACGGGAATCTTATCTGGAGTAATATTGGACAAATCATCTCCCTCTTTATAATCCAAGATTGTGTCCTCATTGTCAACGACAGCTTCATCCCCCGTCTTCTCTGTAGTCACATCAGAGTTGCCCTCGGTTTCAGCATCTGTTTCTTTCTTTCCTTCAAAATCATCCTAATAAAAGAAGTTCATAAAACTTAAAGGCGCACAATTGATCGAAAAACAAATTGGTTTTATTTTTACCCACGAAGTGACGAGATGGGCGAGACGTTTAGCTGATGGTAATTGATACACCTGCCCATAAAATTACACTATCTAATATGATATACACAGCACCACTGTGCTTGTTGTGTTGAGACAAGAAATTAAGATTAGTTTATCCAGTAATTTCAGCAGCTAAAGACTCCTTCAAATCCGAACTCTATAATGTTTGCACACTGCTGTTTGCCAGCAGGAATAGGAGCTGTGGTGGTTCCTACCTAGAGAGTCTGAAGCTTATAATATTACTCGTTTCTTTGACTTCTTTGAAATTAATTCTAAGTACAATATTAGAGTTCATAAGTATTTTATTTATGGTGATAACTGTTAATGTTTCTTCTCTACCTTGACGCCGTCTTCCGCTTCTCGGTCCTTGTCCTGGCGGTCGGTTCGGCGCCAACGTTCGCGATCGTCGCGCAAGTACGACTGCTCCATTGATAGAGTGGATATCACCATCACTGTTGAAGTTTCCAAATTTCGTATATATATTATTTTAATTACTCTTACCTCTATGCCAAATAGTGTCGAGTAACAATGAGGCAATGGAAAATGTACTGTGCCATCCAGTCCATACTAATATGGATATTATAATATGGAACTGGAGCATTCAAATGCTTTCATGACAGCTGATTTGTACTGAGAGGTATCTTAGCTTAAAGAGTCCGAGTACACCTAATCAAACAATTTCAACTACATGTAACATCCAATTAAACCAGACAGCCAGCCTAGCCGCTGGCTAAGTGTCTGCCTTGTATCATGGAGCTCCCTCTCTATATTATTAGGTTTCTACATTATACATTTTACTCTACCTTTTTAACTACAAAAGTCTGCTGAGGAAGAAGAAAGATCTCACCTTCGGGTTTAGGCTTGCTTACAAGCTCCTGGTTATCCTGCATATTCCTCAAGTGCTCAGCAGTGAGACGATGCTCGTCGAGCTCGATCCTGGTGGGCATCTCCTTGTGACAGGAGGTACAGGTCGGGTGCAGGTACTTCTTAAGTTTGCGGTGGCCAACTGTGGTTCTGTGCACGCCGCCGTCCGCTGCGTACATGTCGCACATCGCGCAGTAGAAATCGCGCGGTGGTTGCTGTCCAGACTTGCGCGTCCGTTTCATTTCCCGAATCTGTTACATGTCATGCCAACATCGTTATAATGTGGAAGGTAAAGAATTGCTGAAAATTTACAGTTGTAAACATTCCTATCTAGAAAGATAAGTAAGTAACCTGTGGCAAATTTCTATGATTTGATTTTTATTAAGATATGTAAAAGAATTATTGAATACATCTTCAATAACATTAATATCAATAAGATCTATGATTCTAGACATATTATAGAACTCTTGAAAGGTTAACTCACCTTGAATTCCTGTCTCATGGTGTCAGCAGTGAGGGCATAACTCTCAGCGGTCTTTTGCATCATAATAGCATGAGCTCTACCAATCAAGTGGTTTTCGAAAGACCTCCCATCCCACATACTCTTGTTACAAATGTGGCATTTGAGAAATTGAGGGTTGAGGTTATCGTAATGGGTCTTGTAATTAAAATTTCTCTGATCATCCTGATTTTCAGATTTCTCACCGGTTAATTCTTTGTCTTCTTGATCTTGATCACTATAGCAAACTCGGTGTGTTAGTATATTGACAAGTCAAACATAGGAAACACTAATGTATACTTCAATCTTATATAAAATATTATATAAAAATATTGTGATCAATACAGAGCGAACAACTTTGATTCAAACTTATATTACTCTTGTTGAGAGAAAATTGTTGAAAATTTAAATGGACTAGGTTCAAAAGGAAATGTTTATAGTAATAAAAAATCCTTATCGGATAGAGATGTAGGTTAATAACTCTCTCAGATATTTCAGTTCTTGTTAGTTTATATAATGATGAATTATACTCTTAGCAAAGTTTACAGTGAACTCTGATTAGCGTAAGGCCTGGAGAGTTTATGGCATTCTGGCAATGGTGATGACTGACCATTTTATTAATTTTCTGCTAGTAAACTGTGTAAAGATTTTCGATTCGTACCTCCGTGGTGGGAGGCAGAAAATTGCCAATTGGGCCAGATAAAAAAAAAGGCCGGTGAACGTTTAACTAAGAGAAATCGTGACGCGTTTAAAAGAACTAGAGTGAAAGGGTTGCCACCCAGGCGGCTTCAGAGATGCGGTGCGACCACCGGAAGGAAACTTGTCCTTACCTCTCCTTTACAAGCTTAGCCTTTGAATCGGCCTCCTTTTTCGGGGAGCTCTTGTTTTGATGCCTTTGCCCATCATTGGGCCTGAACGGCTTACGATTCGTGTTGATACGCTCACCAGCGCGATTGTAATTTCCCGTACGCCGGAAATTACCTTGATTGCCCATCTAAAGGGAATTGATCATTGTTAGTATGGAAGCAGCGAGGCTTAGGAGCCTTAGAGGCATGCTGAAATTTGTACACAGGAGACATTTACGCAGGTCACAATAGGAATGCAACCAACGCCGAGAGACACGTAACCTGTTCGAGATAGCAAAAAACGAAGGGCTATAGCTCCTGGAAGAAAGATGATTATTGTAATGAAATAATAAATTTCGAAAACACTGCAAAATGGAAAAAAAAGGAAGAAAAATCTAAACAGATACACAATTTTAATCCATTACAAATATTATGCCATTTTCTTTATGCACCTATACCTCAGAAGGACTACATTAAGAAAATTAAAATAAATTTTGGAGCTTCTAAAAGAAACTCAAAGAAAATCACAGGGCAACATATGCAAATATCAAAGAAGCCTAAACTAATTTTTATAACAGTAATTTAAAAGATAAAAATGACTAAGGAAATAAAAAAAACAATACTTGTATTAAACAACAAAAGCAATAATATGAGCATAACATTCATCTAAAGATAAGTGCCTGCTTGTAAGAATGTGGTACTAGTCAGATATATATATATATATATTGCACCACATTTACTTATCACCTGGGACTTGAGATGTTAAATTTCATTACTCCACAAACAGCATTTCTTAAACACAAAACACAGAAATGTTTGCACACACACTACAGTTTGTTGGCAGATATAGATGCTGATTGGGATACTTACCTAGATGCTCCCCCAGGCTACGGAGACTAGTAAATTTACTTATGTACAACAAACATATTACTAGTTCACATTCTATTAAAAAAAATATGTTTTTCGTGCTTCTTATACCACTGTAGTATTATAACAGAATCTACAGTTTATAAAAAATAGATATGTACCCCTACATCACCAAGTTGGTAGATAAATAGCTTCAACTCTCTTTTCTGGGAGTAGGTCTGGAGTCAACAGTGGAAATATTAAGAGTACTGTTTATTATTATTCAAAAATAAATTCAATTTAAATAACAAAATATAACTTATTTGCGCTAAATTGATTTCAGATTGTAATAAGCTATTATTTCTAGGTAATACGATTTTGAATCTATTGAATGATTTTGGTCTATTGAATTATAAACATATTGCTTTTACAACACCAATTTTTTTTTACATAAATGATCTTTAATGTCAACATTAACACCACTGCATTCGGGCAGTGATACATGTGACAGCAGTAAAGTATTTGAGTTTAGTTACTTCACTCACTGTCTTATGTTTTGTTTTCACTTAACAATATAAGAAAATGATATCCATTTTTTAGCCTTGGTATAAAAGCCATAAGTGAACACCAACCCGTATTATAGAAGTAGTATGAGAACCAAGTGTTTCATGTCTAAAAAAGGTTAAAACACCTATGAAGTTAATTTTAACCCATTCATAAACTCTATAAAGTATAAATTTTTGATTAAATCATATGATTGAATTTATTGTGGAACATCTTACAACCATATTTGATTTAACTTATGTTTATTTTACCAACACCTTATTATACTATCATGTATTTAAAACTATTGACACTGCCTTCATATCTTTGATATAAAAGGTAAATAGAACTTGCAATAATTGGTATTCATAAAATGATTTATTAAATGTGTAATCAATAAATATTAATACATTTTGTTCAAGTATAAATTATTAAACATTAAAGCTATTACTGTACATTTGCACATTTATTATTATTACTTATGATAATTTGTAGTGTAATACTTTTTATATGTTAATTTAAAATGTAAATAAAAATCGAGAAAAAAAAATTCATATGCTATTTTAACAAGTACATGGTAAGTTTTAAGTAATGAATATCTTAATTATGAATCAATAAACTATGATAATTAAAAGCTGTATACTTTTCCATCACCAAAACCCTTCAACAATATTATTATAGCAACCAAAAATATAGTAATTAAATTGAAGTATAATTGAAAAATGTTAACTGTATGATAATGTAAAGTACTAATTATAGAAAAGTAAATAGCTATATGTAAGTTATTTAACTAAAGTAATCAATTATTAACTGCAATTCGATCACATAATGTTAGCTGTTATTAATGTGTAATTAAAAAGCTGTACTATAGCAAATTATCAGGACAAATAAATTTAATAAAGTCATTAATACATACCCTGTTAGGACCATAGCCACGGTCGTAACGACCCATGTTCGGCCCAAAGTCTCGTCTTATGGGCATGTCGAGCAGAGATGGGACAGGGTTCTGACGAGGTTGCAACAAGTTGATAATATTACTGGCTAGCGCTAGGGTGGCTTCGGTAGGCCCACCAGCCAGTGGCAACAAGTTGGGAATGCCTCCGCCAGGACCGGGGCCTTGCCACGGCGATACTCCACTACGACCAAAATTCTTAGGCCTATCGTTACGCCCGTAATCCATACGACGTCCTCCATTCTGTGGCCTCCGGTTCGCCATTGTAATTCTAAGCAAAGAAAGTATTTTGAGAACAAATTCAACATTTCGTGCCATTTTATCTTAACTCAAATGATTCATCATGGCGACGTACCGATTCGATTTATAATATTTAACGTCTATATTTAATATAGGTGCTAATGCGTATCTTATAGCAAGTCAAAATTACTTTGATATAAAACAAAATGAAAATGTACATATTAAATCTATGCAAAAGTTTAATTCAAAAGTGTAAGTCATCCATTTTCATTGTTCCATTATTGATTTCTTCTTCAATATAAATCTCTGATATTAATGTGGAAAGACACATGTAATTTTGTAAAATATAACTTCGATATTCTCACCAATCAAGCTGATGACTCGAACGAATATTTGTAATTAATATTTTGAGATTTTAATATCACCGACGAGAACGCCAACGGCACGAACGTAAGCAAATGATGCGTAATTAAAAAATATGTCAAAATGGCCGGCCGCAATTTTCTTTTCTATGTTGTCTATGATTATAATAATTGGATTTAGGAAAAAAAACCCGTTGCGTCTATTAAAGAGAAAAAGATTTTTATTTTATATCACAGGAAAACACGTTTAATAACAAAATTTTTAAGGTAAATTTGAAGTTTAATTTTAATTATTACCAACACTTTCTGGTTAATAACACATGTTTAAATTTAATAATTGATTGCTCTGTTTAACTTTCACGTATAAATGATAAATGAAAGAAAATCTTTCTCTCTATGGTATACCAAAAAACTCGATATGAGTTAACGTTACTTATTTTTGTCTATTATATTTGCTTGTAATCTATATTAGTACATTTGCTTGTAATCTATATTAGTACATTTGCTTGTAGTCTGTGATAATTAAAAAAGCTAGTGTCAAACGTTGACAATCACTTGTGTTTGGTTATGTAGTATTTTGATTTAAATCCATCACAAGCAGAAGTATTTAATATCTTGTGATTTAAGTCAATATAATTTAGCGAAATCGTTTTATGTTTGTTACCGGCGCTTATGTATAGGTCATAAATAATGGAGGAAGGTGATAAAGAAAATGAACATACAAAAAGAAACAAGGTAAAACGTTTGTCTATTATTATAACAAAGTTTTGTTTATTATAAAAATACAACACATGATACTATTGATGTATCAATTGATTAAGGCATGAAACACATTGCAGTTTCATATGTATGATATATACAATTATGTGTACCCACATTATGGTGTTGTTTATTTTCAAAAAATGGGCGCTTTTTTTATTATTAAATACCACGGCTTAACATTGACACAAGGTTTCACCTGCTTTATTTATTCTTATGTATATGTTTTAAAGTCACGTAATTTTGTACTTATTGATGGTAGGTCTCTATTGCCAGAGCTGGTTAGTTAGGCACCACCACAGTACCTATTTTAGCCGCCAAATAGTATTGCGTGCCGTTTAAAAGGCGTTGTAGGTAGTGTAATTACTGGGGTAATGAAATTTAAAATTTTATGTCTCAAGGTGATGATTACACTGTAATTCTAACTAGTGCCACATGGTTATGGGTGTGCACTTACCATCAGGGGAAGTTTATCCTATTTATCTTATTAATAAAAATAAAATACAACATATCTTTCAATATTGTATTCATTAAAGCATTACATGAAATCTTTTCAATAGAATTATTTTTTTATACACATTAAAGAAAAATTAGACAAAAATTAGAAAAATCTATTTTGCATGTAATTTGAAGAATTTTTTAAATTATTGCATATTATACTTAAACCAATGTTCCAAAAGAAAATTATTATATTATTGTATAGACACTGTTAAATAAATAAAGCTTTTTGTTTTTTTTTCACAATTAAATTGAACTCAACATTTGCTATCTCATTTATATATACATATAAACCTTTATTATTGCAGGATCGCAGCCCTTCACCAGGTATTAAATCAACAGCTGTGGTGAAGTACACAGCATTTCAAAGTCCAGTGGAATATGCACGACTGCAATGTAACACAGATCTCAATCTGCCACCCTCCAATTGGGGAGCAGCTATTGACTCATATGGTTTAAAACAAATATTGACCAGAGGGACTGGTTTATCAAGGTAAATTAGTACAGAAATAAAATATCTAGTCCATACACACAAAACTAGTTTTTTAATTGATTTGATCTTAGCATACAAAACAAATTAAAGAAATACCTTAAAATATTTTAGTAAAGCTAGAGATAATGCCAATGGCATCACACTCCTTTACATGTTATGCATAAAGTTAAATAAAAAAGTAGTTGTCAGTGTACCCTCATTTAATAAAAAGGTGAACATGATGCAGTTTTGAGGTTTTTTTTTTATTTAAAAATGGTAACAGTAATAAATGACACAAATTTATTTCAAGACAAACAATATTAAAAGCAGTTGTATTGTGTCCAATATTGGGAGTTATGGCTGTTGTAAGTTGTGGCTCTAAATGGAGAGTAACTAGTTGGAGCTATCTCTCTCAATGATGCAGTTAAGGTCATTTATCAACCATGTTGAAGGATGATACATGTCACTGAGTGCAAAGTAGGGATCCAACCCGTGAGTATATGAAGACAAGTAATACAGCAAAAATTTGTAAATGATTGTTCTTTGTGCAGCTTTAGAATGGCACACATGTTTCCTGACTGTGTGGGGGAGGTTGATGTGATATCTGATGCGGAGTGTATCAAGAAGTTGCTCAAATTACCTTATCAGCCTAATGGAACTGTAAGTACACCTCTGAAACAGCTGTGTAGTATGTTTTTTAAATTTATAATATTGAATTTTCTAGACAGTCGGTATTATTATAAACTACATAATAATAGGAAAGAAATTATAATTTTCTCATAAAATGTCAGTTGTATTTGAACTTTAGTTCACTATAAAGACTTTACATGTACTTGAACTGGTGCTCTTCTCATGCTGGGGTCTTAGGTAGGTGCTAATAGCAGTGCCTATATCTGACATTAAACAGTCATTTGTATATATTATCGTGTTTTCATTTCAAGGGTTTGGTTTCTAGTGAAATTATTAAGATATAGATTATTAACTTCTCTAGTCTTAAGGGACGAGAATAAAGTTTTGTAGTGTACATCATCCTTATTCACCTTGGTATGGAGATATCGCTAAACATTAAGGCATGTTTCATAAATTTGTTAAATTAAAAAAATATTTCTATTTTTGTTTAATAATGTTTTCTTTCACTTACAGGTCAGTATGATGGTTCACAGAGTAGAAAATACGTTATTACTAGATGATTTTGATGTATATGACTACTTAATGAAGTCCGAATGGTCGTGGCTCAAGGACTTCTTTTATCAGAATATTGTAAAGACAATGTCGGAACAGGTGAGAATTACTGTAGTGAAGAGTATTCGGATAAATTTATTTAAGTCAGCAAGCATATCTTTGTTATGGTATCAGCCAGAAAACATCCACTCATAAGCATAACTTTTATCAATGATCCCCACACTAATCAGTTCTGCTTTGTCAGCATCAAGTGGCATCTCACAACTATCTTGTCAATGGTACCTTCTAATCTCCTTTTCTATATTATGAATAAAAGTGTGGGAGAGACATGGGCTGGACTATTTGAAATCATCTATACAAAGTTAAACAAAAATTTATAGTTTCATTGTGTATATGTTTACTAGATGCTTGTCAATTGAAATTTAAAAAGTAAAGAAAGAATCTATAATATCTTTACATCAGGAGCAGATGTCTTTAATACCTGGTCCAGGAGCCCGGCAAGCATTGCAGCTTACACAACGGTTTCTATCTCACAGTGTGGTGGAGCGACCTCCACCTTTAGAGCCACAAATTCAATCAGAGAACACACCAATATGTGTTGCCGGTTAGTATAACCTTTGACTATGTTGGATTCTTCACATTAGATTAGTTAACTGCAAGGATTTTATACATAACTCACTCAATGCTTCCACTACTTAGGCTTTTCTCAACAAAATAGTCAAGGATATTTATACACCATGTTGCCATAGTGCAGGTTGGATATCTCATGTCCACGAAAGCTGTCATTCTTGAAACATATTGGTTTAGTTCCCATGATTTCCTTCACTGGAAACTCAGGACCAGTGGGGATTGAACCTACTTCCTTTGAGATGTGTAGCGCATACAACCATCTTTAAAATATGTGTTCTTGTGGATGTTTTACTGGATAAAAATTTATCACAAGATATAAAGTATTTTTAATTACATACGTTTGTAGTTTTTTTATACAACATTCACTTGATACCAAGTGGTATGTTCACTCATGGTTACGCATTACGTTATAACGCTCATTACAATTAACTCAATGTACTTGAGTTAATTGTAATGAGACAGATTTTTACACAATCACCAAATAAGTAATTTCGTGTAATTATAGGTCCGTTCCTACCAGAACCAGAGACAAAAGTTGAAGGTCCAGCAAATGAGCACCTTTATAACAGGAATGTGCTCTGGACTTTTGAAGACATCCACATGCTGGTCGGCAGTGATCTGCCAATATTCGGCGATAAAGATAGGCCCTGCGTCAGCCTCCGCTTACGAGACGCTCGCGAACCAATCAACGTCCTCACCGGCATTGACTACTGGCTGGACAACCTGATGTGCAACGTGCCTGAAGTGTTAATGTGTTACCATCTTGATGGTATAGTCCAGAAATATGAGCCGATGAAGACTGAAGATCTGCCCAACATGGAGAACTCGAAGTTCTCACCGAAGGTCATAAGGAATGTGGCGCAAAATATACTATCGTTTCTGAAATCGAACGTCACTAAAGCAGGACATACCTACTGGCTGTTCAAAGGTCCTCACGACGACGTAGTTAAATTATACGACTTGACCTCCGTTTGCCCGGATAGCTTGGACAACCCGTTCACAACGCCTGTAGCGATGCTGCTCTACCGGGTGGCGAGGAACATGAGGATGACCAACAGATCTAGACACATCAGGCAGCTGTTAGAGCATGTTGTGAAACTGCTCAAAGTCGATAGGTATCCGCAGATAGTCGCCTCGTCTCACTACATGCTAGCCGACTTGTACGTTCCAGCTATGACTAATCCAGCCTATCCAGATTTTAAAGGTTTCTATTTTATTATTGAATTAGAAATATATTTCATTGATATATTGTTAATCTGAAGATCTTTGGGGGAGGCCTATGTCCAGATGTGAACGTCTATCGGCTGATGATGATGATGATTGTTAATGTTAGAGGTGTGGCACAATAAATCTCCCTCTTCTGGGACTCTGAGTCTTCTGTTATAAATAAAGAGACAGGCCCATTTATCCACCATAAAAAATTGTCTCTATTTCAATTTTCTCACGATGTTTCCTTTCATCAGAACCTCAAGCTCACCAAGTATCGAGATTCTGTACGAGTTAACAATCTGAGCTATCGCTGCTTTGTAATAAGGAATTATTTATCATTTCCTATTTTAGATGAAAGCTCAGATTCTGAAGACGAGAATGATTTCGGCGACTGCGCGGAGTTCGGTAAAGAATCGTCGGAAGGTAACGAACCACAGAGCGAGAGGGATGGCACCATGTACGGTGGAGACCACAACACTAATGTGTGTGAGCACGACGAAGGTACCAACGAACGAGTAGAAATTACTAGTGATCATTCTGACAAGGTATTGTATAAAATTTTAACTTTTTATTTCAGTGATTATTTTCTTTTTAAAGTAAAATAAATTACGTTTGAATTTCTATTTATGTAAGGAGGGAGAGGCGTGCGACGCGGCAGACAAGGAAGAGAGTGGGGGCGATGGGGGCAGGCACTTGGCACTACGGCACATAGGCGACCGCGTCAAAACCGACGTGCCCGTAAGTGTTTGCTTTTTATTATCCAACATCCAATTTACGTCCCCACTGTTGGGGCACATGCCTACCCTCAATATGAGGTTAATTGAGCCATAGTCACCACACGGGCCCAATGCATATTGGTGACTTCACACACCTTAGAATAAATTCTAATTCATGTGCAGATTTCCTCGCGACGTATTCCCTTACCGTTTGTATTTCTCTGCTGTTACTAAAGTTCACAAATGTACATAACTTAAATATTAAAGTCACCGGTACATGCCGAAATCCGAACCCGCGACTTTCGGAATGAAGGCCGTACGCTCTAATCATTAGGCCAGTCAGCTTTTTATTATAAAATAGATATATAGTTTATACTGTTTATTTAGAGACGAAATTGAAATGATCGTTATGTGTTACTGTATTCAAATAGCGCTAGTTTTCTGGAATACCTTACAAGAGACCTTTGTCTAGCTGATGACGTCCCTCGGTTGAGATGATGATGTTAATTTATTTATGGTGTTACTAGCTGCACCGTGCAGCCCCTTCTCGGGAGGAGAGACCCTCCCCCTCTTTTTCATCTTTATAAGGTCGCATTTGAACACAGCGCGCCCCCCCTATTGGCCTCTTATCGTCACCGTTATACGGCCGCGGAGGATAGAGAGAGCGGCGAAATACTATACTGAAACTCATCGCCCTCTGCGACTTCACCAAGGCCGCGAAAAGCAATGCGAACCTAACCCGTGGCCCACCGGCACATATCCGAAATGACCTCACCTGGAGCGGCCATTTCGGGCCGCCCGTGTAGGTTTCTTTTAACTTTATCGTTGTTGACCAAGCCACGCCTACTGAGCCCCACCGCAACGACAAGGCCCGAATCTGTTCAGGACGACCACTGCATTGAGGTGTAAAATTAGTGGAGTGTGAAATAGTAGTTGGTAGAGACATGTGCCGACCACACACGGGAACAGAGTAGGCAGATGGTAATGACTGAAATAATTCTCATTTATTTTATATCATCATCATCAGCCTCCATTGCTGATTTTTGGAGAAAGCCTATGTCCACCAGACGTCCGCTGCCGGACATAGGCCTCCCCCAAATATTTTCACATCGGTCGATCCTGCGCTGCAGTCAACATGGCCTCAGGCATCGCCGGACATTATGGTCGTCTGTACTATATGAGGGATTTCGGCCACTTCCCACCACACTAGCCCAAAGCAGGTTGGTGGGAGCTAGAGCCTCTTTTGTTGATTAGCAAGGTGCACCACGAGCAGGTGAGGTTGGCTTGGGTCCCGTGAGTTTTTGTGCGAGACTCCTTACACCCTTTATATAGTTGAAAGGTTTTTTCGTGTAATAATTTAATAGAGAATGTATTTTTAACTTATCTGTTAGGATGAAAAAGCAAAAAGCGCGAACTCGCGCGGCCTGGGCGTCCAGGTGCCGGAGAGGTGTGGCCGGGCCCTCAAACATGTCATAAGAGGCCTCAACGCGCTCCACCACGTCACCATCGCCAGGAACAAGGTGGGGATAGAAAAATGTGTTTTTATTTTAACTGAAGCAAAATTATTTATATATCATTTAAAGGCAATTGCCATATTCACCAGCCACACTGTCATGCGGTTTGGCCATTGGAGTGAGCTAGAGAACGGTAATGGGAAACCATTGGAGGAACATGCGTTCAGCAGTGAGCAAGAATAGGGTGTGATAATGATGATAAAAAATAAAGCAATGGTTTTTTTGTATAACAGTGGAGCTTTAAAGTATTTTTTACATTATATTATAAATGGCTGTAATGTTCCGTGAGTTATAAACGATAATTTTCTTATCATCAGGATGAAGAACGAGAGAGATTAAAACAACAGATAATAATAGAGGAGCAGAATCCGAATATGGCCAATCCGTACGAGCCGATCAAAATGAACTACGAACCACTGAACAAAAAAAAACAAGACCCCAAGGAGCACGTCTCCAGAAGCCGTCGCCGGAAGCGCGAGAAAAAGCTCACGGAGAAGTCCGATAACTATCTAATCGAGACTAGTTCGAATATCGACAAGAACGCTATCTTAATACGCAAGGAGAACAAGATGGCGTCGTGGCACGAACCGAACCGAGATGATAACTTCGCCTGGAAGCTGCACCTGAAGACGTTGCTCTACGAGAAGATCTGCCTTGTGTACGCGACAATGGCGGAGTATAGCTACTCGCGCGAGCAATATGGTTTCTCATTAAAATACATCGACATGGCGAGCAAGTGTCAGACGCTGCTCAGCAATATGATAATAAGGAGTCGCGTGGTGGACGCAAGCTGCTTGATCGGCCGCGTGGGGGACAACTTCTTCCAATTAAGCAAGAACTGGGAGCAGCTGGAGCAGTTCAAGAAGCAGTTCGAGACGGACCACGAGTTCGACACTATCATTAAGACACAGATTGAGAATGACATGACTGAGGAGACCGAGGGCGATGCAGCCGATGAGTTTGACTTGGGTAACATTTTTTTTTATAGATCATAGCAGCAAAAACACGAAATCGATCTGTTTTTTTATTTATCTCACGAAGAAACGATACAAGGAAGACGTTGTCCTAATGACAGGTCTACTCAAAACAAAGTCGCTCTAATGGGTAATACATCTTGTGCTAATTGCCTTGAGATACTTATTAAATCTTGTTGCTCTAGCAAAGGGCGTCCGATAACGATCGATCATCATTGTTATCAGATGCCCTTCATCATCATCCTTCACATGTAACGGCATCATAACAACATCTTTAAATTTGTCTCTCTACCAAAGAAAAGTTTATGACTTTTAACTTCATGTTGTATAGTTCCAGTCAATTTCCTTGACCTACTCATCCCGTGAAGTTCGAGACCGTTTTGGATTCTTAGGGTCTTTGATCAGTGGAGGGTAAAACACGAGTTCTAAGTTCTATATATTTTCTACTTTTTTCTTCTTTAAAGTGTCACTCCAACTAGTGAAGGTTGGCGATCAGCGTGGTACCGTCCTGTCTCCTAGGAGACGCCGGGCACTCGGGGCCTTGTTATTATTGGACTTTTTCATGCTGAATACTAGGGAATATAGTGCAGTGGTTTCCTGTTACCTTATGCACCAGGCTTTTTAGAGGTTATTTACACCTCAGTGCTGCTGAAGCGTCATCCAGCCAGTTGCCGGGCCGGGTGTATAGTTTTACCGCCATTGCTCGGTCGCCATTGTCTGAGAAAACATTTAAAAGTAGCTCGCTGGCTTATTGGTTAGAGCGTGCGGCCTTCATTCCGAAAGTCGCGGCTTCGAATCTCGGCATGTACCGTTGACTTTAATATTTAAGTTAAGTGCATTTGTGAACTATAGTAACAACAGCGAAATACAAACGGTGAAGGAAAACGTCACGAGGAAACCAGCACATGAATTAGAATTTATTCTAAGGTGAAGTCACCAATACGCATTGGGTCCGCGTGGTGACTATGGCTCGACCGCCCTCGTGTTGAGGGTAGGCCTGTGCCCCAGCAGTGGGGACGTAAATTGGCTATTATGGTTATGGTATGATCTGAGTAATTCAGTTTTCACTGTAGGTATATCGCTGCCCACGAGCGAGACGGACGCGATGCTGCGCTCGTGCGACTACTACCGGCGCGCGAGTAAGGTGGCGGGGGCGAAGCGAGCGGAACTGCTCCGGAGGCTGGCGTCCGTTTGCAACGAGCTCGCGGTCCGCTTTATGGGCGACGCGCAACGTACGTACCATACTAATATCGCATGTTGGACAAACAGGCTCGCATGATGAAGCAGTCACTGCAATGTATAAAAACCAGGGTACTCCACGGGATTGCGTAACGATAGATAACTTGTGGGATGCTGATCATAAAGAAACCTTTTCACACGCACCAGTACTACTGGAAATCGATAGTGGGAAGACTATAATCAGCAGTGGACGACGATGGGCTGAAATGATGATGATCTTTCAATTTCTTCCTAGAAATATACTTGAAGTATTTGGACGAGCCGGACCAGAAAGAGCCGAAAGCGAAGCTCCTTCTGAAGCAGCTGAATATCCTGTCGCGCAGATCCTTGGAGTGCCTAGACGAAGCCACTAATATCTTCGAGCAGGTGAAAGACATACCTAACCTCGCGTTGCTGTACTGCAACAAGGGCAGGTACATGAGGTTCAGGGCGCACTGCGATCAGGGTGGGTTCAAGTGAGTATATATGATGATTTTTCTATACGAATAAGTTCTAAGCTAAAAGTTCCAACTTTTTGGTGAGATGGACCAACATATGTTGCAATAGACGACTAAAAATATATTTTTTTATTTCAATTAAGCGATGAGACGAGCTGGATCTTCACGTAATGGTTAGTGATACGTCTGCTCATAACAAGTGGCTCTAGTCAGGATGATATATACTGCATCACATTGCGCTCAACATAGATATTGAGTTTCGTTATCCCAGTAATTGCACTAGTTATAACGCCCTTCAAATCGGAACACAGTGATGTTTGCACAGCACTATTTGTCGGCTGCAACGGGCGTTGCGATGGTACTTACCTAGACGGTCTCCAGCAACAGAGACCTTTTTTTTTTTTTTTTTTGATATCGGTGGTGGAAATGCTGTTACCGCATACCCAGCGTCCTTTGCAGGGGGGGAACGCCGGGTTATGTGGGGCTCGGGGCCACTGAGTTGTTGTGCGTGACCCCCATACCCACTAAAACCACCACCGCTTGACCCGCCATACGCATACTGGAGACGCCCGGGTTTCAGTCAAGCAACTCTCCGGGCGCCCCCGCGTATAAAACTCCTCCTGGTGGGTCCCCGCGGGGAGCAAAGGCACCCACCTGCCGTCCCGTACCGGCCCCTCGCGGGACCGGCACGTTGGGGCCCCCCGACCCCACAGACGACCGCGCGCGCCCACGACGGAGCGCATGCCCGGCCGCAGCCCTCCCGTGAAGGAATTGGGCGGCGGCCTCCTCCCTCCAGACTCCCCCCCACCTCGACGAGGGAGGGGGGACAAAAACCAGCAACAGAGACCTAACCTGACCTAACCTGATGCGATGTGCTTAGATATGGCGTTCATGTGCGCTTCACGCTCTTGAGGAAACTACTTGGAGACATTAGTGAGTGGAATGATAAGTGTGGAAGATTCACCTATCTTATAAGTTTTGTTCTGGATCCTTAGCGCGGAGAAGCGGAGCCTGTACAATCAAGCGGAGGAGTTGTATCTCGCCGCGCTGAAGCTGCTAGGCCCGCGGGAGACATGCGGCGCGGCTTCCATTTGGGAACTGGTGTCGTGGGAACTCTCCTGCCACCAGTACACGCGTGCGGTGCTAATGCAGGACTGTCCTGGAATGTACTCCAACGTATGTTCACGTTAGCTTTACATATATTTGTTTTTTATATATCACAATGAGAGGAAAATAATTATCATAGCCCCGAGTTCTCATATCACACATCCGGTCTGATGTCACCTGTGTCCGTGATTCCTAGCAATCTTCATCAGGTGGTTGGTATACTTTGCACGCAGTCGTTCCACACTGCGCTTGTAAATGTGTTTTCTCCACTTAAAGATCCGATCTTCGCGCTATGAGACCTAACCTAACCCACCCATCGTCACTAAAGCTTACTAATAAAGATTAAAAAAAATTCTTACTTCCCAACAGTAACTTCCTTCAACTTCCTCTCTGCTCTCTCTACCGATCCTTCCATTATGTTCCACAATCTTTGAAACAATAAACAAAATTCAATATATTGTTTTATTATAATCGAATTGACTTGTTCCTCGTCAGGTGACTGAGGTGGCGGAGGCTTTCAAGCTCGCACTCAAGTATTGCCTACTGAGCCCCGGCCCGAGGCAGTACCTGTACCAGTTTCGGGCCGCCATGATATACCACCGGTTGGGATCATTCTACCACTCCCAGTTTAGGTAAGATGATGGTATTATAAAAGTATTTAAATTGGTATATAAAAATAACTTAAATGGGACAAGTAAATGCAACCTGGGTAACGCACGATCGATCGATGTGAAGATCTTTGGGGGAGGCCTATGTCCATCTGTGGATGTTTATCGGCTGATAATGATGACGATGATGAGTAAATGAAATAGGAAACCAGCATATTCCAAGCTTTCGTGGCGTGGACACGTGGCGTCCACTAACTTGAACTTGACCAGCGTGATAGATGAATGACTCCGGCTTTCTATTTAAATATAAAGACTCCTAGACAATTACGCGGGAAAAATTTTAAAACTGTTCGACGTCATCAGCCGATAGACGTCCACTGCTGGACGTAGGCCTTTCCCGAAGATCTCTACACCGACCAGTCTTTCGCTGCCCTCGTTTCGGCGCCTTACCAACTTCCATCACAGCATGGCTTCCGATACCGCTTGGAACCAGAGACTGTCGTTTGTAGGTACCCTGGTCCAATGCGGGTTGGTGGAAGCCAAAGCCTCGTTTGTTGATTAGAGCAGGGTGCACCAGCAGGCGAGGTTGGATTGGGTCCCGTGAGTTGTTGTGCGACACCCCTTACCCCAATAATTGGTTAAGAGTTTTAAGAGTTGAGGTGATTAAAAGAGCGCTGTCTGGTACAGGATCACGCAGGAGGAGGGGGCACGGAGGCGCACGCTGCTGAACGCGACCCGCTCCAACTACGAGCACGCTGCGAACATGTTCGCGGCGCTGGAGGAGGCGGGCATGTTCCTCACCGTCAGGTTGGAGCATGTCGCGGCGCTCGAGACGCAGGCGGCAGGTAAAGTAACGTTCACTTCCATTACCTCCAGGAGCAAAGCGCTGGAGATGCATTTGTTGATATTTCTTACTCCTACTTTTTTTTTATTTATTAACTCGAAGAAACAAGATATAGGTTTACCTTATGGTAAGTGATATACGTCTACCCATAACAACATGACATTAGTTGAAATGATATATTATACACTGCATCAGATTACTCCAGCAATTTCTAGCTTCAACACCTTTCAATCCGGAACACAGTAATGTTTGCATAGTACTGTTTGGGGACTCCAAAAAGAGCTGCAGTGGTACCTAGACGGTTTTCTATAACAGATTTACTGATTACTTTAATTGATCATAATAAATTAAATACCAGCTATAGGTATCTGATATAGATACTATGACAATGACCTAGTATAAGGAATTAAGTATCTTTATTTATGCTGCGGTAGTACCTTTTTATTTTTTTTCGCGGGGAATCCTGCATGGGTTCTCCTTCTGCTGTCGATGCAACAGAAGAGTTACGCTGGACCTTTACCGGCTAAAACCCCACGGCTTCTCACTCGGCGCACTTAACCGGAACCACGAGAACGCTTTCGCACACAACCATGTTTCCGACAGCGAGAGACCTTGATAAGACCACATCTCAGGGTAGAGCTACTGCTCTCCAACCCCTATAAGTGTTAGGCGGAAGTACCGAACGCACCATCTCGAGGCCTTTCATATTTAGTGACAGATTATTTCCGAAGCCGCGACCATGGTTTCTGTTATGTTAGTTTGGTAGCTACGTAGAAGGTCTCCTGCCACCAGTAAACGCAAGAAATTCAAACCTCCTCCTCTTCCCCCTTTCCCATTCGCAATGGCTCTGCGTGTAAACAGCTTAACCACGGCTTCTTTGTATACATATTATATATCCTGTCGCTTGTTTACATGATTCTATAATCTTACTGACTGAGATTCTACCTGAATGTAAGTGTGGAAGTAGTCTTTGATAGCAAAGAGGACCAGTATAAGGCAAGCTTATTCATGTCATCATCATCATCATCAGCATTTGTTTATCCACTGCTAGATATAGGCCTTCCTCAATGCCTTCCAGCAGATGCGATTCTCAGCTTCTTGCAACCATCCATCCTACCGCTGAGTCCGATTATTCATGTAGATAATAAAAAAAATTCTCCAGTTCACGCGACAAAAAAATGTTTGTGTACATATCGTTAATATGATTTTATCAGTTAATACAAGTAGAGTAAAGATTTATTTAACAAGTTATGAAAAAAAATATAATCCTTGTTTATGGTAGTTCAAGATTGACATGACGCACTGCCAACTCACCGGTTTCGACGTGGCACGGTCGAAGATGTAACATCTACTCTATATATATATATATAAAGAAAATGGATTTTGTTTGTCCGTCAATCACTTGAAAACTAGTGAACGTATGGATACTGGAACACGAGCATTCGACGCGGAATGATTTGTAGATGGTTATAGGATATTTATTTTCGGACATTCATAGATTGTTCATAATTTTATTTCTAATTAATTCTTATAAACAGTTTTATTTCGTATTATTAATGCGGTTGCCATAGTAACGTTTGCGATTGAAACTGATTTGTGGTTGCGGTTGCTGTAAAGGAATATTTCAAGTCTAATTTAATATTACGTCCTGCAAAGCGGCCAGGGAACAGCTGGTAATCTTATATATATAGAAATCAGTCGGCCATTTTGTTGTTGTTGGTCACTTGAATTTTTTTTATTTGTTTTCTTTTACTTTTCACAAGTTCAAAAAAATTATGAAATATATATATATATACATATATCTATTTCATAATTTTTTTAGACTAACAACAACTAAATGGCGGATTAATTGCTATAAGATTCTTTTCCTGTCAAAATTTTTAATTTACTATAGGTTATAACTTGATTTCAATTCCACATGGTGACTGTGGTAATTAGCCAGAGTGGTACCGAAAATCTTGCCACCACAACATCTAATGTGTTACCGGAGTTGAACCAAGCAAGTTCCTGAATAAGAACCTCTATCAGACGTAAACACTCAAGATCTGGTGGAGATATTGCTTCTGCCATTCAGAAGACAGCTAAGAAGGGATTTTACAAAATTCCTTCTCCGAAGGTAGTGGCGGGAGTGATACCTCTAGCGAAGTATGCGAGGAACAGCTAGTATATATAAATGTAGCAATGTGGTGGTACAGACTTGATTCACCACCACGTACCGCTCCTCTCATCCATCAACAATACACTAAAACAATCTATTGACGAAGAGATTCTCATGTTTTGACGTTAAACAAACAGACAGAACAAACGTGCGCTCGTGTTTTTTATGTGTCAATTGTAAAACTAAGCGGCACTCGTAATAAAAAAAAAAAAATTAACACTAAATCAAAAGCAAATGGAGTTTGTGCGACTGTTTGTTGAAGAGGTATTGTGAAGCGATTAACATACGTGTTATTAATAATTAAAAGATTTAAAACATGGACGAGTTGTATAATATTTTTTTTTTAACAATTGTTTATAAATTGGAGATCTTTGGGGGAGGCCTAATGATGATGATGATGAATTATTTGAGTAACTTGGTGTCCAGTGGTGGACACATTAAGTTGTTTAATTTAGTTAAGTTTTGCAGCATTACCGAGGTACATACATACATACATATATATCGCGCCTCGTTCTCAGTGGGGTAGGCAAAGACCAGCAACCTGCTACGATCTTGGCACACCTCTCTCGAGGTAATACATGTATATGCCAGCACCATTAGCTGATAGATCTCCATTGCGGGATGGGTTTGTAGGGTCTAGTATAGGGAGATTTAAGCGACTTCTCACCACACTGGCCCAATGCATGTTGGTGAGAGCCAGAACCTCGTTTGTTGTTTAGCAGGATGCATCACGAGCTGGTGAGGTTGGCTTGGGTCCCGTGAGTTGTCGTGCGGGACCCTCTTACGTCCCGTATATATATATACACACACACCATCATTATCATCTGATAGACGTCCTCTGCTGGATGGGTTTATAGGGTCTCTCATTTGGGCCATTTCCCACCACCCTGGTCCAATGCGTGTTGGTGGAAACCAGAGCCTCGTTTGTTTATTGGCATGGTGCATCACGAGCTGGTGAGCTTTTAGTAGTCTTTTCCCTTCTTTCTCTCTCTTTCGTGTCTAATCGTCATTGCTTCTAAGGAAAAAGTTAAAACAGTGGGTTAACGACATTACTGCCTCTGGTCTACATTCAGACAGAACCTGTGCTCAATATATTACAGTGACGACAGAGTAACTATGATATGTATTTTAACTTTGACTATATTTATTCTAATAATTCCCTTTACAGTATCACCGAACCTGAAACTGAAGTCTTTACAAACGGCCGTCCAGCTTCTACGCCAGTGCCACTCTATCATGAAACTTATCGAGAACAAAGACCCGGACGAGCAGAAGGAGACGCCAAAGCCGGAGGACTGCGATGAGAAGACAATAAAGACTGAACACAGCCTGTTGATGCTGTACGAGAACCGCCTCCACCACATACTGAAGAGTATCATACAGTACTGCAGATCCAAGGCGAACAAAGATTACGACAGGATAACGGACATGTACAAGAAGTTGTACTGTGCTAGTCTGAAGATAAAGAAGAACGATGACGTCCGAGAATATGCGGCTAGCATATGCAGCGTTCTAGTCGCGATGGACGAGATCTCCAAGGAGTTCGAATGAAGTGCCTTCACACAAACGATGTTCGCTATAAGAGATATTTTTGTCATCCATTAGTATAATTGATAAAAGAAAATATAAAAAAAAACTGCAAACGAATAATTCGAATATTATTTTTTTAATTATACCGAAATGTGTAATTTAATTTACATCTGTATAAGGTTTCAAAGGTATCAATAACGTTCTATTTTTAAATACCGCCCGCCATGACACTTCTAAACGTCATCGCATTAAGGCGGGATACGTCAACAGCAATAAATGTAATGTGTTTATAATAAAATGACTGACAAAGTGTGATCACTAAGATTTTTTTTTAATTTAATTAATTTTACCATTGTTGTAATAATGTATAGAATAAAGCAATCGGAGAAGCGTTTTATTGACTTTGACTAAATCTTAAAAAAATCCTCGGGAATTTACGAATTGAAATTATAAATGAAACAATAAAAAATTGATTAAAAATAGCTACCAGGTGTCTGAAAAATAGTATATTTTTATCTATTGTTAACATTTGACTCGACTTCACATCGTATCAAGTGTATGAGGCTATATAATGAAGCTAAGTGATAATGAAGTATACACCGGCTCATATATTACTCGCTGGTACAGCGGCTCATATATTACTAGCGGTGGTTAAGGAAGGCACAATTTCAATATGTGGGTGATAGGTCCTAGCCAACTAAAATACCAGTACTGTGTTCTGGTTTGAAGAGCGTTGTAGCTAGTGTAGTCAATAGAGTGACGAGACTCTACATCTTGTCTCGAGGATTGAGCGCAATGTATATCTTATTAACTACACGTTATGGGCAAATGTATCACTTATCATTGAATGAACGTCTAGCTCGTTTTGTTTATCGATTGAATAAAAAAAAAGAAAAGAAGTAAAGTAAATTCTGTGTATATTGAAATATTCTTATCTATTGTCTGTTGAGGTATACCGTATAGCGCTTGGTAGTCATTGTGACTCAAACAGTTCATCTGATACTGGCTCTTGGACCCCGCTTCATGACCTGTTTCAATATAATGTCTTATACTTTATTATGTATTATTTATTTTAGATTTCGCCATTTAGTATAAATTTTCATTTTAATTCATGTAAACGAAAATAACCTCTAAAAAGGACGAAAGGAATAAATATTCTTTGTTATTACACGAAGGGTAAGTAGAAAGGGAAGTTATGAATTTAAAATGCGTATAATTAAAAATAAAAACGTTTATTTATAAACAGTTATAATCCATAATCTTAAATAATAAACTAAAACAAGACAATATAAATTCATTTACATATCACATCCGGTTACTGTTTACAATGGTACCTAGCAACTAACTTTGTACTTTGGTACTGGTCCTAAATATAATAAATATGACGCCGCTCGATACACCTAGACTATTATATATGACCTAAAAACTATAAGACCTATTACATTTATTAAGTCTTGTACAAAATTTATTTGCAAATATTCACTGGTTGAAAAACAGAAGTTCCCAGTTTTGTATGTTTTTGTATGACCAATCTTTATTAGAAGTATAATATCATAAAACATATATATTTCATTTCAGATGTATAAATTATTATATATTATGATATATCTTATTTCATATATTGATTGATAGTTATCGAGCGAACTATTGTACTGGTGTCTAGTTATAAATATAAAAGCAAACGCAGTATTGCTGGTGCTGGCCGTAACCCATGCGGAGTACCTCAAGTGGAGCAAGTACGACTGCCTCAGCAGGGATTTCATCAACTGCTTGGGGTGGAAATGTTAGGGTCTTGTGGTCCGGGTGCGCTTAAACTTTTTAGATATTTATCAATAGAACTAACGGTAGCCGTTCGAGACCCCGGAGCCCGCAACTACATGGCAAAAAGAGTAGGTTTCGCTAAGCGCGTAAGGCCATTAGTTTGCTTTGTACTCTGCCGGACGGGGATGATCAGGGGTTTTTTTATACCACTTACGTGGCAACCAGGCATGCGTCTGATGTTGAGTAGTAACCGCCAGTAACACCAGAGGTATCACTTGGCGTATTGCCGGCCCTGCAGAAACCTTTTCACGCCCTTTTTGAGTAACTTCATATAGTAGCTCCTAGGGAAATCCTCGACAGGTAACTCCTTCCACAGTGTGAGTTCCACCTTGAGTGTTCTCGGGAACAAATATCTGGGGAACCGGATCGCACGTGACCACTGCGGTTCAAGGGTATGAGGATGAATTCTTTAACGATGGCGAGCAGTGCGATGAGTAAATGTGGCCGTGGGCATCGTGTCAAACAGCTCATCAGAAGACGCACAAGGAGGCCACAATTTTTCTTAAAAAACAAGAGGTTCTTTTCGGAGGAGCTTTACTAATATTGCTAGTTTATATGTTTTTTTTATTTTAATGTTAATTTTTTACTTGTAAATATATATAATATATATACTTTTAAAATATACCATAAACGCACACTAAACTTAGTGTTGCAACATTGGAAAAATATTAATCTAATTTTTGGTAAAATTTCACGATACAGTATTTATATAATCTACAGCAATACTTGATTCAGTTTTATTTGCTGCGCCATAGACGGGCGGGACGCTCGTTGCCTTATGAGTGATGCACTCGTCCATAATAATGTGGCACTGGTTAGGAATATCTACACTGCACCACAATGTGCACCAAGCTGTGAGACGTAAGATGTTGTCTTATTACCGCCTCTCTAATTTCACTATCTACAACACCATTCAAACCGAAACACAGTAATGTTTGCGCATTACTATTTGTCGGCATAAATAAACGCCTAAACGATTTCCGCTCTCAGTAGACTAAAAAAAAACATAACACAGTATTGCAATAAAAACTTAGATCACGATAAACAGCGCGATAACAAACTGTAGTCACTACGTTACTTAAAACAAAACATATAAATATTTATCTAAAATTCGCATTATTGGTCAGTGTTGTCCACTACAGGTTATGCCTTTTCTGGTTTTGATTTCCTGTAACAAAACAAATTTATTACAATAACTTTCTGTTGCCACATTTAAAAAATTAAACATATAAAAATTTATGCCCGTTCATAATTTTTTTTTAATAAATATTAAATATTTGAATACTTAAAAAAATATTTTAAATTTAATAGTTATTTTTTTTTTAATTAATTAATAATGTTAACGTTATGAATGTGACGAGAACGAAATGTTCGCGAGAGCCCTCAGGCTCGATCTCGCGATTTTTTAATAGTAAAATAAAAAAAAAAAAATTGTCGATAAGAAAAAAAAATATAAAAAAAAAACATTTATTTGTAGCTATAAATTAAAAATAAAATATATTTAACTAATGAGAAAAACATTATTTTATGAAAATTAAATTTAAAAGAATTATATGTTATGAGTCTGATGTAAAGTTCTGTCAAAATTTATAATCTGTGGAGATTAGTTCATAGTGATGGTTTATTAAGAGTACGCACCTGCCGGCCAGCATGTCCTGTATCTCCTGCAGGCTCTTGCCCTTGGTTTCCGGCACGAGGAACAGCGTGAAGAAGAAACCCAACACGCAGCACACACCGAACAGCCAGAAAGCGACGTACATGCCGACCGCGTTGGCTATCGGCTCGAAGTACCTGAACGGGGAGATCGTCATGAAATTATCGCTGCAGTGTGAACATCTGAACTAACTGTTTACAGCATTTCTATTCAAGGGCTATCTGGATGTATCTTTTTTATAGGTTATCTAAAATCTTAACCTAGTCTGCTATACAGTCAATCAGTCGCTGAGCTGAAGAGGCGATTTTCTAGGTGAGAGGTGATGTCCTTGATTCCGATGAAGGTCGTCAGAGACAAGTAGAGAAAAATATTTTTTTTTTTTTTTAATAGTCCGATGTATCTAGTATAGATATTGTATACGTTTGTTTGCTGCTTCGACTTCCGCGGCAACACGGCAGTGTATATTATAAACATTACTGTGTTCCGGTTTGAAAGGCGCTAATATATAACAAATACTTGACTATGAGGGAAATTTACCTGGTAACCAAGAAGGACAGGACCCAGCAGAACGCAGTCGCTATTGGCGAGGCAACGGCCTTCACCTCAATGGGGAAAAGCTCTCCCATCACGGCCCACGGCAACGGTCCCAGACCCCAGCAGTAAGTAACGATGAACAGAACCAGCGAGAGGATGGGCAGGAATCCGATGCTTGAAACTACTGGACTCTTCTGATCGTTCAGCAGGAAGTACATACCCAGCAGCGCCTGAAATGTTATGTCTTATTAGGAACTTGTGTAAGACCGTCTAGGTACCACCGCAGCGCTTATTGCAGCGGACAGACAGTACTGTGAAAATAGTAGTGTGATCCGGTTTGAAGGACTTTACTAGTAGTAGTGTCCTTTTGCCGGAGACCGTCTAGGTACCACCGCAGCGCCTATTGCAGCCGACAGACAGTACTATGCAAATAGTACTGTGTTCCGGTTTGAAGGACTTTACTAGTAGTATTGTCTCTGTTGTCGGAGACCGTCTAGCTACCACCGCAGTGCTTATTGCAACCGACATACAGTACTGTGCAAATATTACTGTGATCCGGTTTGAAGGACTTTACTAGTAGTATTGTCTCTGTTGTCGGAGACCGTCTAGCTACCACCGCAGTGCTTATTGCAACCGACATACAGTACTGTGCAAATATTACTGTGATCCGGTTTGAAGGACTTTACTAGTAGTATTGTCTCTGTTGTCGGAGACCGTCTAGCTAGCACCGCAGTGCTTATTGCAGCCGACAAACAGTACTATGCCAATATTACTGTGATCCGGTTTGAAGGGCGCTATAGTTAGTGACTCAACATCTTACGTCCCAAGTGTCGAGCTGACAAGTGATGATATTATCCTAAATATCTCCACGTTGTTATGGGCGGGCGTATCACTTACCATCAGGTGAACGTCCCGCTCGTCCCGTCGCTTCATTAATTGTCACTTTTATTCATTTCTCAACACTATTTTATATTATTTAATCACTCATCATCATCATCAGTGCCATAATGATTACGCGAAAAGAAAAGAAAAGAAAAGAAGAGAAGAAGATCTACTCACCAATCCGATGGCCGTACCGCAAGTGGAGATGAGCAACAGAATTCTTCTGCCGAGCCTGTCCACCACCATCGGCGTGATCATGGAGGCGACAACCTAAGGAAACCAGGAGTTCATAAATCATCATCAGCTCATAGATGTCCAGCGCTGGACGTAGACCATTTGAAGAAAATATATTTTAAATAAATAGTAGGTCCTGTGTGCCGGATACTGACAAGTACTGTGCAAACATTACTGTGTTCCGGTTTGAAGGGCGCTGTAACTAGTGAAATTACTGGGGTAACGAAACTCAACCTCCTATGTCGTAAGATGAGCCACAATGTGGTGAAATGTACCATCCTAGCGTCACGTTGTTATGGGCAGGCGTATCATTTACCATCAGATTTTGAATAGAATAGTTCTTATTTCCTCTAAAAACAATGGAATAGAAACGTACTGTGTTCCGGTTTAAAGGTCGTTCTAGATGCTGAAATTACTGGAGTGGCAATAGTAAATATCCTATCTTGAGAAGATGAGCACAATGTGGTGTATACCATCCTAACTACTGTCACGTTGTTATGAGAAGGAGTATCACTTACCATCAGGTGAATGTCGCACTCGTCTGGACGCTTCGTTGAATAAAATAGAAACGTATTGTGCTCCGGTTTAAAGGCCGTTTTAAATGATGAAATTACTGAAGTGATAAGTAGAAAAAGCTTAAGATAACGAGCATAATGTGGTGAAGTGTACACCATCTTAACATGAGTTACGTTGAATAGAAAACTATTGTTTTATGATGATGTCAATACACTGCGGTATGTGGTAGTTGTGTGAGGTAGTACCTGCACGGCGCCGATGATTATGGTGGCGATGGAAGGGTCCAGGTCGGAGCCGGCGGCCTTGAAGATGGTGTTCATGTAGAAGAGTACGGCGTTGATGCCGCTGAACTGCTGGAAGAACACCAGCGCGCAGGAGATGTAGAACGCTTTGAAGTTGCTGCCGCGGAACACGTCCGCCAACTGTTGGGAGAAAAAAACAATTTTTTTTATTCAATGAGACGAGTATGATGTTCACCTGATGGTGAATGACTCACACCCATGACGATGTGGCCCTAGTTAGTATGATATACACCACCACATTGTACACATCACACACACGTTAGTTTGGGATCTGGGAGTCGTTGTGCGGGGCTCTTACACCCTTATACTTTTTAGCGCCTTTTTAGTCGACTTATACGACAGAGATATTACTGAAGGCCGATTTGAACTAATGGCTACCAACATTGAAAATTAATAGTTCCAATGTAAATAGTAAATCAGCAGTAATATTTATTTACTTGGTGCAGTCTGCAAGATGTCAGCGAGATGAAGGTCAGTAACTGCTCACTGTCTTCAGATTTATCTTGTTATTATAATGCATTTACACTGCACAATGTTTGCTGTATCGTATAATGTATTACTTTGTTGTATATAAACTATTTATATGTGAGGGATCCCCCCCTTAAGGACTAAAGCCCAACTCATCTCCAGTGGGTTCCTGCGATTCTCACCAGATCGTCGGTCCAGCTTGTGGGCGGCCACCCAACACCACGACTACCGATTACTACGTCGATTGATCGATGTGGAGATCTTATGTACAGGCTTATGTCCAGCAGTGGGCGTCTCTCGGCTGATGATGAAACTGACCTCCGGCTCTCATTATCCGGCATTTAGCTAGCGTGGTGGGAAATCACTAAAATCCCCCCCACCCCCCCATGAACCCATACAAACAGCTCCTACTCCCAGGCGGTAGCGGAAGCCATGCTGCCCGTGTAAAGATCGCGGGAAACCGCTGGATGTTGACAGCGCAGGACTGATATGAGGAGATCCTTGGGAGAGTCCTGGGGAGGACCTGGAGGAGATGGGAGAGAAAGAGAGAGAGAGAGAGAAAAAGAGGAGAAAATTTGATAATTGTTTAGTATGAGGATGATAGTCAATAGCGATTTTGAGCCCCTAGAACCACCTTCCAGTTCCACCACTCTTCGTCTTCAAGGTTAGGAAAGGTAACAGGATATCAGAACACAAACGCGGTCTTTAACGGCGCTGCGTTGTGACAGCTCTGCTTCCTTCCTGAGTGCTTTAGGAAAGCTGAAGACCAGGTCTACCCGGAGGTTGGATGGGATAACCTAGAACCGTTGGAACGTACCGTCGCTGTCTTCTCCATTGAGGCGTTGACATCCGCAGCCATGAGATTGAGCTCGGCTTCGACTCCAGCGCGGGAGCGGCCGCGGATGGTCATCAGGCACTCCGCCGCAGACTCGCGGTCACCTGTTACACGAATATAGTTTGTTACACGTCAGCGTATCCGTTTCACCAATGGATAATAGAAGAAGGTAAAATTAGAGAAGAAGATAAAGAAGATAAGATGTTCACCTGATGGTAATATATACTACTGGTAATATATACGTTAAGTTCATCGCAGTTCATATGGCGGCGGCTTGAGACGCTATATGTCTTAGAGCAGTGGGTTTGATCCTCACTGAGCTTGAGCTTATGGTGAAGAGAAACATCGTGAGGAAACTGACATGTTCCAATGAAGCTGATGAGAAGATGCTTGGGTATTTCTCATCATCCAATTCATATTTGGACTGCCTGGTGAATTAATGACCTTGACGCTCTCATTGTAAGAGAAGGCTTTCAGCTATGGGAACATTGAGTAGGCCGTGTATTATTTAGATAGGATGATATACACTGCATTGTATTGTACACGTCGCCTTCATAAGATGACAAGTCTCGTTACGGCAGTAATTTCACTAACTACAGCATCCTTCAAACCGGAACAGTAACGTTTCCACAGTACTGTTTGCCGGCAGCAATACTCGCTGCGATGGTACTTAGAGTAACACTAGTAATAAATGTTGTACATAAGTCCGGGTTTTCTGGAATATATTATAAGAGGCCTGTGCCCAACAGTGGGCATCCATTGTTAGCAATGATGAATGTCAGTGTTGTACTTACTCTTAATCAAGTGGTACATCGGCGATTCCGGCATGAAATAGAAGCAGACGACGAAGACCGCCACGAAAGCGACTCCCACATAAGCGACGGCGTTGTACGTAATGAACGGGCCGATGCCGTACACCAGCAGGAACCCAAGCGTGATGAAGGCCTGCAGGAAGGAACCTAGAGCTCCTCTGACGTCATCCTGAGGAAGAAGTGAAACTTTACAATCGTTCCTTGACGTCCAACGGCAACGAGGTTAAAGATCCTACTCCATTGGAAATTTTAGAAGAGAATATATGGTTGGAATGATCTAACAGAACAACTCACGGGATCGAAGCCAACCTCACCAGATCGTGGTGCAGCGTGGTGGGGAACAGCCCGAATCCCCCCATATGAATCTCGAAGTGGGAATCTTAGGGGAAGCCTATGTCCAGTAGTGGATCTATCAGCTAATGATGAAATAAACAATAGAATTTGTTATTTATAATAGCCGCCATTTTGAGTCATAACTCAAAATGGCGGCTTTCAAAAAAAGTCTAATACATGTGTCTACAAAATTTAACCTTTGTGTTGGAAGCCCTGCGATTAGAGAAAAGAGTAGGATTGTTTTTTTTTAAATTACTGAAGTAACGAGATATAACATCTTGTGTGTTATAGTATACAAGCGTTATATGATGCAGTGTATAAACTTCAAGTATCACCAAATAATTAAGGCAGTTATCTTCTTAACTGACTCATAATTTCGTTGATTCCTTTTTTTTATTCTACATACCTACGAGATGTGTTACACTGCATCACATTGTTGCTCGTGTGCTCGGTGTCACGAGCCACAACGCCCTTTAAACCGGAACACAGTAATGTTTGCATACTACTGTTTCGCGGCAGAAATAGGCTGTAGAAACCTACCACTAGTCAATTACCTCACGTAATTGTCCTCGATTTAAAAAAAAATAGTTTTTTTTTTGCGTGAAGGTCATCGGACGATTATCTTGAATGAATATATATTTTTTTATTATAGTATTAACACGGTTAGTGTATTCAGGCTGAACGGAGATAACCCTTTGCCCGTATGTCGGTCAGTGGCCTATATAAACGACAATGACCATCCTATCCGGTTTCTGGCGCGTCGGAACAATTGAGGAAGAAATTGGAAATACTAAATATATCTGAACTTTCTAGTAAGAGTTCAGTATATATTATTTTTGTATAGCGAAAGCAAATTATTAAAAAAAAAAAAAACCAAGATGGACCTTTAAAGTAAGTTACTTTTTAAACAAATGATCAAGAGGTCAACTTGAAGTTAAAGTAATACTATTTTAACCGGAAACCGTATTGCTATCGACGTAGCTACCATTTCCGCCGACAAACAGCATTAAACATTAGTTTACTCCGGTTCGAAGGTCGTTGTAGCTAATGTAATTACTGAGGTAACGGTACTTAACATCTTATATCTCAGAGGGAGGAGCACGTGATGCTTTATATGTCCTTATTACCGCCAAGTCATTATGGGCAGGTATACTTTTTTTTTTTCTTTCCTCTGCTAATTTTAAGGCCTAGGCATAATGCTATCCCTTTATATTTCTTTCTTTATCTTCATTATCCTCTTTCTTTCCTTTGTTCTTTCATTCTATTCTTGTTCCTCTTTCTTTCTCCTTATCTTTTCCTTTCAGGTCAGGTATACTTAGCATCAGGTGGAATGTCTCGTCGGTTCGTTGAATTAGTAAAACAAGACCTGGTGACCTGTCATGAGAGCTGGTATATTTCTGGGTGAACAGGCTTCATTATGTTTGACTTCTTTGTCACTTAATATTACGTGGAGTTGAGGATCTGGTTCAGCTTGTGGAAAATCCATGGATTAGTGTAGTGTAGTGTGCCGGTCGTCAGGGACAGTCTTGGACCATTATCAGCTGATGACGAGTACACTTACAGTAGCGATCTCAGCGCAGTACATTGGCGATATGGTGAACAGCATTCCCACGGCAATGCCCCAGAATATCCTGCCGCCGTAGAGGTAGCCCACGTTCTTCGCGATCGCCACCAGGATCCAGCCGACGAGCAGCGGGATCGCGGAGCTGAGTAAACCCCATTTTCGACCGATCTTCGATGCAGCCAGGCCACCAACGAATGGACCTGTTAAGTGTAATGTATTATGAAGTAAAAAAATATTAACAGTATTATCTTTTATTGACAACAGGATATAAGGATTTTAATAAAAAAAAAATATGTCAAAGATAAACACTATGATAAAAAGAGTCCACAGTCGGTCTGTAACAATACGGCGTAAGTTAGAATATTTATACAACACCGGATCTTTTAACGACTTATGCAGAACCACGATGATGTGACGGATCTATCATGATCATTATCATCAGCCGTTAGACGTCCACTGCTGGACATGGGCTTCTTCTAAAGATGTCCACATCGAAATGAAATACACTACACCAGTTCTTAAAGGCACATATAGATATTATCGATGTATATATATTTTGATGGCCTATATCCAGCAGTGGACATCTATCAGCTGATGATGATGATGATAGATATTGTAGTAGTACATGTCCATATCGTTGCCACCGAAAGACACCAGAGATCCTTATTTTTGAATTTTATCAATAGTTCAATATAAAATTGCTATTATGTAGTTTTAGTATATAAAAGTAACAGACTTAGGTTAGAGAATAAAAGACAAATACTAGGTAGTATATTTACCAAATATAGCTCCTACGGGTAGAAGGGAGCCCACCCACGCTAACTCTTCGGTTCCCAGCGCTCCCGGAAGAGGGGTGTCGGTGAGGTTCTGGTCCTGCAGCTTTATGTTGATTGGAGACGTCCATCCCATAGAGTAACCGGTGGACGCGATCGCAATGTTTGCTGAAATTCATTTTTTATTTAAACGACTTATCGTTATTAACTTTTAAATCGTTACCAGTACACAAAAATAAGCTAAAAATTTTTTTTTTTTCCGAACTTTTAATAAGTCATATTCTCTTTTTCCTTTCAATCTCATGTTAATTATTATATGATCATAGATTGTACTAATTATGGCGGTAATTTACATAAGCGGCACGATCGGAAGAACTTAGATCAGCTTGAGCAAATTTAACAATTTTGGGTCATCAGATCATTCAAGCAGTCAGCTGCGACTTCAAAATTTTTAGACATTTTCATTAATTACTCTGCATTGCAGTCATTGACAGTTTGACATATATTAAGTTAAATATAACCACAAGATTTTATTTATGATGCTGTAATATATTTATCAGGGTAAATAAACCGCGAATGGAATAAACAAAGCGAAACAATGCAAACTACAATAATATAAAAACAAATACAATACACCTACATATGTAATCTCGTATGAGATATGAGCATCTCATAAAGCGACATTAAATATATACAATATGACGGTGGATTATGATGCTTAATATGATAAATTGTAGTTCAGATGCAAATCGGAAATAAATAACCAGAGAGTAATAGTTAAAAAGACGATCATTGGTCAGCTGTCCTTTGTACCTCCCAAGTTCCCTCCGTTTGAACCTTTATAAACGACGGGCTTTACCGCCTGGAGGTACCAGAGACAATGCGGACTGTAAGATAGCAGGAAGCTGGATGCGAGCAGTACTCAGGCCGTGGATCCGGGTCCACGAGCCCAGTGTCAGATGAGCTGTAAGAGCCGCTGTGGCTTGCAGCCCGATCTACATCAAGAATATAGTATGCGAGCAGTACCGATAGATGTGGAAATCTTCGGCGGAGGTTTATGTTCAGTAGTGGTGTCTATCGGCTGATGATTGTTTGAAGTCCAGAAAGATCTTTCAATTTCAACATTGCTTATATCCCCATTTTATTTTTAGTTCACGACAACCAAACCCAAAGTAAACTCGTAAACTAGTGCCATATCGATGTATGCATCGCCATGTTTACCATTCGGGCTTGGCTGCCGTAAGTATGGAAGTGACTACTCTTTTACTGATGAAGGGAAATATTAGATGATCCGTTATAAAAGCATTATATCCATAGATTATGGTAAAATCCGACAGCATTTTCCAAAAGGCACAGAGAGAAAATTAACTGTAATCCACAAACACTTTTGTTTATTCTATCAAAATAAACAAAGGTTTTGTCTTTGCAGCCTCTGCCTATTTGAAAAATTATTATTACGTTTATTCATTAAAAACTAACAGAAATAATTTTAAATATTATTTTATGTATATGTTAAAAATAACAGACATTATCATATTAATATTCTAATAAATTCCATATCATATGAACGTACGTATATATGTTCCTTGTTTTCCATTTAACATTGAACTAATACGCTATTAGATTGTTTATAAACATTCGCGTAAATGTCTAGTATGACCTATCAAGTGTAATAAATCTAAACAGTACTATATCTTAGACATATTTATATGTTAGCCATGTATAATACCAACAGAAACTGCGATATATTCTAATGTACTATACTTGGTTAATGGTGAGGTTCCGCTCACTGGATCTACTCGCACCCAGTCGGTTGCCGCGATTCTCACCAGACCGTCGGTCCACCGCGTGGGTGTAGTATATATAATATTATTATCTGTAGTATTGTTTGGTCATTCTATAATAAATTCGTGTATAGTTAATATTTTAGGGCTTCATTGAAATCGGCGCTCGCGGAAGTGGAGACCTCGAGCTAAGCGATATCACTATACGACTGTCAGACGGATGTCTCGCGGGATGAACTCTGCGGGTGGGGAAGATAAATATAGAGCCGGTCTAAAATAGCAGCATCATTACAAAGCCGCATGTGTTACTAGATAACATTCCATATAGACAAAGACTTAGTCAATAAATTAGGAGTTCTTTCAATATATAAGACTATTCAACGAACCTATCCTATGCCTAGGCTTATATCCAGTAGACGTCTATCGGCTGATAATGATTATTCATTCAACTAAAGGTTACTTTAAAATTAAAACGATGGTTAATCACTGGTGGTAGTTTTAGACAGTCTAATTACCACCGTAACGCATACTCTACACACATTACTGTTCATGATTGAAGGGAGCTGAAGCTAGTGAAATTACAGGGGTGTTACAATGTGGGCCAGTGTATAAAATCCTAACCAGCCCAGTCCATCTCTTCGACCCCCAATCAAATATTTTCTTGCCTTTCTCCTCCATCTTTTACATACACTTTATCTACATATATATATATATATATATATATATATATATATATATAGAGTTTTTGTGTTTTGGTTTAGCTGAGCCCTGAGTCCGAAGAAGCTGCAATAGTTGTCAATAAAACTTACAGCGCAAACTTCATCATTATAAAACAAAAATGTTGTTCCCACTCGTTTCGTTGATTCATTTAATTAAAAAAAAAGGACAATGTGGCTGATGAATCGAATTTCTTCTAACTACAAATCTATAACAAGTTCCCCTAATCATCTACAGCAAAAACTAGGTTAGTTTACTAATTTTAAACGGAAAAATAACTGCTGCTGTGATATCCAGGTCATCGGTGTCATTGTAATCATATACTCAATATTAATTTTATTATATCTAAACATGCTATAAGTATACCCTAGGTCTAGCTCCAGTTAGCAATGCTATATAAATAGAGTTTGAATATGCTACGAAGAATTGTCGTTAACCTCACAAAGGATGCGTGAACTACATCCGTTCGCGATATACTTATATATATAACTTTTATATAAAAGGAAGACGGTTATTCAACTAGTCCTCTTTTCATCGAGAACGTCTTTATCACAGCATCTACTTCTATCAGTAAGAAGTGTTTTTATTTACATATTTCCTTCATTAAAAATAAACAGAAGAGGTAAAAACGTACTGTTGTATATTATATTTCAACATAAATCATGTCAATAACAACAATTGCTACCTTTTTACTGGTGGCAGCACTCTATTGCCACGACCACTCTGTCAACAGTCATACCGACGAAGAAGAAGAAGAACTCTGTTGCTGAAGACCACTGCCTGTAGTCGCGGGCTATTAAGAATATGACTAAGGTAAGCCCTGGTTGTCGCCGAATGCGACCAGAAGGGTATTAGGGTTCATAGGGTTTGACCTTATTGTCCCCTAAGCGAGCCCGGGATGAATAACTACAAGGTGGTCTAGTGCTTGTCGCAAAGCGATAGTGCTAAGGATGCCTACAGCCTCCCCTAGTACATGCTTTGTGCGTTCCATAGTAGCTGCCAGGACATCTCGCATCGCACTGAGGATGACCTCGCGGTGCCTACTTAGACGGTCTCCGGCAATAGAGACCTACAAGTAAAAAATAAACGAGATCGCGTAATCTCATAAGGATAAAAGTGATGAATGGTAGTGTTCACGATCCTCATCAGAAAGGAGGTGTACGTAGTGTTATTATTGATTGTCTATTTACAGGTATATAAGGATAATGAAATATTATATGTACTTGAACGTCTGTAGGGCTAGCTGTATAATAGGTAAGTTCACAATTCTTTTTCGTAATCATAATCTAGTATTTTTCCGTGTTCAGTATAAGCAGCGGATACGTTTATTATACGCCTATTCGTTCCAGTGGTTAGTTCAACGAGAAAATGCGAAAATAAACGCTCACTTCCAGTAACCACTCGACCTTCAACTTGAACTGAATCTCTTACTCCGTAGATGAATGAAAGAGTATATTCTTGAAAATACCGCATCCGTTATGTGCAGTTTTGTTAACTTAATATCATCATCAGCCCATAGACTTCCATTTGTTGGACATAGACCTCGACCAATCGTCCACATGGCATGGGTTCCGGTACCGCCAAGTACTCGACGTTTGTAAGAGTTCTTACGCGGAGATTTGGACAGTTCCCACTACGCTGGAACAATGAGGGTTGGTGGGAGCCGGAGCCTCGTTTGTTGATTAGCAGAGCGCACCACGAACAGGTGGGGTTAGCTTGGATCCTGTGAGTTGTTCTGTGGGAACAACCCCTTATTTAAAAGCGCAGCGTTGACAGACGGCAACGCTTGGAGCCACTGGATTCAAACAGCGCAAGACCATACTTCACGGAACACATCACAAGAGACCTATTTCCAGCTGTGGACATCTGTCGGTCGAAATGATGAATGACGATATCAGTTTCGTTTTATACCCATTTCAAACTCTATCAGTACATTATCTATGTTCGAAGTGTTCCATTTTTAAAAATATAAATAGATTGATCGCATCAATCACGTGATTTCTCATGGTTTTTTTTTTAATATTGATAAGAAGCCAAAATCACTTGCGAAGTGCACACGCCCAATTGATTTTGCGTCAGTAGAATAAATTGTTTCTGAACACGCCAACGGTGTCATTACGTTTTAATTCCTGTAATCAGTTATACACTTTTTCATAATACTTATAACCATAATTTTTGCCTCATTGTTTGTCTTTTTCTATATATTTCCACAATTTAAGTATGCATTATGATATTTGTACAGCTTTTTTATAGTTTGCCAATGCATTATTTCTTGTCTGTTTAAACAGTGTTAAAAATATTTACTTGATGATTATTAATTTTAAATAATGTCATAAAAAATTTTTATCGACATTTTTGTTTCTGGCAACCCAACACTTATTACTTTTAGCCTTTGCCCGCTGCTTCGAATTTTCAAAATCTGTATACAAATTTTAACGTAACGTTATATTTAAGACAAGGCTGCATGGTCTCAGAATCTTAGCCGATTTCCAAGAAAGTTACGAACAGAAAAAAATTGATATGTTTTCTGATTTATAAGTTTATGATGGATTAATGTCAAGATAAATACAGAGGTATTTTTCTCGTACAATCGTCATCTCTAAGAGGTTTATAAAGGTACAATAGTAAATTTTCAACGCACATTGTTAGCTTAGTCACACTATAATATTCAGAGAAAAATATATGACAGTTATTTAATGGAGGTTATGAGAAATACATAATATATGTATATATAGCAACTGTCGTTCTTGAAGACTTAATAAAGATTTTTTACGTAGTAAAAATGTATGTATATTCGTTAGTGGCGTGTTATTTATATATAAACTATCTATAACCACCTTTCTACTTCCTCTGATATGAGTTTCAAAGTCTTTTATCATATAGTTTTTTTTTTTTATTTTTTTTTTTATATTATCACGCCTTTTTCCCAGTAGGGGTAGACAGAGGTGAATGAACACCGACATTTCGCCAGATGTGGTCAGATTAGATCCCATGTAACAGGGGGCGAGCCTGTTGCCACTTTATTGGGGCCACCACACACACACACACACAAAGATGATATCAGTGTGCGGGTTTCCTCGCGATGTTTTCCTTCACCGTTTGTATCTCGCTGTTGTAACTAAAGTTCACAAATGTACATAACTTAAATATTCATTGGTACATGCCGAGGTTTGAACCCGCGACCTTCAGAATGAAAGCCGCACGCTCTAACCATTAGGCCAGCGAGCTACTCATCATATAGTCTTTTTGACATATAGTTTTAAACGTTTATTAAAACATTGTGATATATTATAAATGATTAGTATACGATACCGTTATGATGGATGATTAAATAAATCGAACTCACATAGATATGTTTGCTTGTATTAAAATCTCGAGTAAAATAGATACTATGTTTACTAAATTTCTATATGACAACACACCTCCGTGATATGTACGCCTGCCAATTCCACATCAACATACATACGGATGTAGTGTAACAACCGATTAAGTGATAAAAAATTCATTTAAACATTATACTTTTCGTAATACTCATCGGCATGTTTAAATTATGTCATTTTTTTATTTAATTAGGCGTCGCGACGAGTGGCGCATTCACCTGTTGATAAGTGACACGCCAAACCATAACAACGTGGCGCTAGTGAGGATTATATAAAGCTAACAGATAAAGGATAACACCGTCCGGAAACCATGTTCCAAGAATAACAGATTTCTGTGAACATATTACATCCGGCACCCCGCTCCTAGCTAGTACAGAGGATAAAAGGCCAGGACCTTCTTGTGAGAGAAGTCCTTGAGGTGGACTACTTATTATTTTTATAGTTATTACATATATATGCACAACACAACTCACGGGATCCAAGCCAACATCTGCTCGTGGTGTACCCTGCTAACCAACAAACGAGGCTCTGGATCCCACCAACCATTGTGCCAGTGTGATGAGAAATGACCCAAATCCTGCATATGAATCCTTAACCGATCGTTGTGGATTCTTTGGAGGCCTGTCCAGTTGTGGACGTCTATCGGCTGATGATGATGTGATTTTTTGTTGATTGAAAGATAAAAGAAAACAAAATATTCTATCTCCAGACCACTCAGGTGGACAAAGCTTGCCGGTTGATGATGATGATGATGATGATGATGATACTCTCAGTAACATCCTACTCGATTTACTTCGTGGAGCTCATCAAGTGATAATACTATCTAAATGTAATAGCGCTATTGCAATATGAATATGTCGTTAAAGTAGAATTTCAAAGTGATTTAATACTAATCAATGTAATTGTCAATTAAAGTTTATCACATAAATAACTTAAGCCATAAATAGCTTATTATTATATTAAAATTTTTAGGTATTATTATAGGGTTGTAAGGAGTCCCACATGTCAACCCCCGAATCAAAAAACGAAGCACTGGCTCCCATCGTCCCGCATTGGGTCAGTGTAGTAAATGCCCAAATCCCCTCATATGAACTTGTACAAACGATGTCTCCTAGTGACCGGAAGTACCATAGACCATGCTGACTCTAAATTCGTGGGAACCTGCTGGTTGTCGGCGGACGAAGTGGTGATCTTTGGGTGAAGCCTATATCCAGCAGTGGACGTCTTTCTACTGATGATTGAAAGCGAGAAATGATTACTGTCGAGGTTCTTAAAGCTGGCAGCGACCGTGCTTTGCTTTACGTGGGGGAAATGCTTTTGTATACCTGCCCTCGTGGGGGAAAAATAGGTTATGTCGGACTTGTAAGGGTATTACCTTACGGTTACCTTCATCGCTTTACAGCAAGGTCATGGGAAGGGTTTAGCACACTATCCAGCCGCACCTCGGGCGGAGAACCGCTCCTGTACTTCTGTAAGGACGCGCCGGAACATTCAGCGCGTATTCCTCTCGGCCTCTTGTAGCCACCGGGGCAACAGATCTATCGAGGCCATGGGGGCCAAGAGAGAAAACTCTTCCGACTGCGGCGGATCTGGTCTTGACCTCCGCCTCTCACTTACACACACTCCTTTCGCTCCACGACACCACCTCGGCTGCGAAGGCAGTACAAATCTGCCCCTAGACACACATCTAGGTGAGGTCCCAGAGCTACCTCGGACGGGTAGGTTCCAAACCACGACTACTAAACCTACCGCCTCAATAAGGCTGGAACCTGTTCGGTGGGGCAGTTACCATGCTTGTCTTTATTGTTAAAAGTAAGGATAATATATATGTGTTGTGTCACAACGTCACACGTCGTGTGGTTTTGTAACAACTTCAACCTATTTAATGTAACAACGTGTATCCAGTGTGTCGCAACGTACGCACAAAACCCGAATGGTTATTTAGTACAATTGTAATTGTGGTTTCCGTCGGATGAAGGTATTGTCATAAGTGTTGGTAATAAAGGTTTTTTTTGGTAGCACCCATTTTGTATATTTAGTATGAAAATTATTTAAACACGAATTACTGAACATCAGGTCATTGACCTAACTTGTGATTAGAAAAAAAACTATTGCTTCATTAAAGTAGATTACGCTAATAATTAGTATGATATACTTTCTGTTTATTTGCATATATATTTATATCTAGTTACGTATTTTTACATAGTATTGAATTTGTATCTGTAAATGTATAACGCGCGACTGTTTGTTACTAAAGTTCACAAATGTACATAACTTAAATATTAAATTCATATATATTAGAATAGTTATGAGATGGACTGATCAGATAAAGGCAGTAAATGACTCATCATCATTACCACTATGAATGCAATAGGTAGGCGGCCATCTGAGAGGAATGGTACGTGTTGTCAAGCTTGCGACCTGACCACGACCACTCCATCAAGAGTGATACCGACGAAGAAGAATTTATATGTTTTATGTAATACGTTGTGTTGATTAAATGTCAATAATATGTTTTAATGGACGATAAAAAGGGTAAAAAAATATTGATAACTTTTTCGGTCAGTGGCGAGGGCAAATAACTGCGATAAGATAATTCGCGAACGGGCTGCGCGTACGAAATTATCACCGTGCTTTAATAACAACATAAATTGTGGCATAAATAGCTTATGGCTGTTATATGGAGGACCTAAGCCAACCTCAGCTGTTCATAGTGCACCAAGCTAATCAACAAACCAGGCTCTGGCTCCCACCAACCCGCATTGGGCCAGCGTGGTAGGTTACAGCCCCTAGTGTCCGTTGGTATCGTAGCCTTTTCTTGTTTCGGGGGGAAGATCTTGGAAAAGATTGTCTTCTGGGAGGAAGTCAGAATTATGTGGAGATTTTTATCCGCTAAAGAGGTCACGGGATCTCCATTCGGAACACAACCAAGGTCTCGCTAACGCTTTGCTGGGATAACCAGTCGTAGGGTCTGTCTTATGCATACCCTACCAGCATCGTGAGAACTACTTCAATAACCGGAGTTCGCGTCCAGACATTGTCCTCTTCAGACTAAGGGGGCTCCAACTCAACCTCACCTGCTCAACAAAAGAAGCTCTGGCTCCTACTAACCCTTATTGCGCCAGCGTGTCCAGCAGTGGGCGTCTATCTGCTGATGATGACGTGCTATATTGAAGTTAGTATCCGCCTCCGAGAGTTCTGAGTATAAGTAACAGCAGCACCATCATCCGTAATAAAAGTGTCCTGAATTGGCATTTGGCATTACCTGATAGAGCGATGGTGCGTGCAAATAGTTCACCTGATTGTAAGTGATACGCTTGCCCGTACCAATGTAGTAAAAGGATGACATAAGCTACTTTGTAATCGCTTTAAGATAAGGCATTAAACCTCATCATGTACTAGTGAATAATTTTCCTAGTACTATAAATAGTTACTTAAGTTAAAAACGATATTTGTATGTATTATATATTTTTTTCAATTGAAGGACGAGAACAACGGCAGAAGGATTCACCTGATTGTGAGTGATACGCCCATAACAACGTGGTACTGATTAGGTTGGTATATAGTACAGACATTGCGTTCGTCGCCTGAGACAAGATGTTGACTCTCGTTACCCCAAAATACACTAGCTACAGCGACCTTTAAACCGGAACATAGTAATGTTTGCATACTGCTGTTCTGCTGAAATGGACCATCTAGGTACCACCTCGATGATTTGTAGCAACAGAGACTACCAATAGGTGCTGTTACCAATACCCGTACCCCATTGCTGTGCTCAGGCTGTCTACATATGAGGGTCAGAGTGTCATGGATAAGATAGCTTCACCATCCAAGATCTCTTTGTCACTTAACATGTGGAATTGAGATAGTCTTGGCTTACCAGTAAATATAAATATATATATATATATATGTCGCCATTTCTCGTTTAACTCTTACCACCAATAGATGGCATTAGTAAGTGAAATAAGTGATGGCCACATATTTATTACTGCGATTACTTTCGCAATATTTACTGCAAACTACTATCAGGTTCTGATAGAAGTTTATAAGCTCAAGTCAAAGATTACTCCTCACTGATAAGCAGTAATCTATTGCGGTATTTATTCACGGTTAATATTTAAATTACCGCGGTGATATTTAGCGGGGGGTTTATCTCGAAAAGCGCACCTATTCGATAATGTTAATATCGATGCCACTCGGCCGACAGTGTGGTGATAGTGTAAATACCTTGATACGATTATCTAAGAGTTTATCATATGCAAAAGTTAATAAATTTAAACGAATAATTAACGGTTTTAATACATAATTTTAGTTGCTTATTAGGACTGTGTTACTCAGAACAAAGTACTTAATGTCTACACCTAACTACTTGGCAGTAGAAATGACTAGGCTGGTAACCAGTTCTCGGATTCCCGGGTCCAGATATGCATCTATCTCTATCACTAGGTGTTTTATTCTTCCCACAGCTGGAACTCAAGGTCTTCTAACCCAAAGATAGTCCAGCTATTTATCCAAGTTGTTAAACGCTACCAACATTTAGCAGTTGGTTGTTTATATAACTGCTGACTTATTTCCTCACGATATTTACCTTCACCGGAAGATCAGCTGTGTAAGTTGATATCAGGAAAAGCAGCGTTGAACATTATCACAGAATATAGCTTAATGGTCACCATCAATGGTTTGCAGCGAGATTTATGAAACTTACAGGTTCTAAAGTGTTTTCTGATATATATTTACTTAACAGTCTGATTAGGAACCTCAATTTGAAAAGTGACAAGACCAACGAGTCGTTTACCTGATGGTAAACTATAAAACCACCCATAACAACTTGGCTGGGATGGAATATCACCACATTGCGCTTGTGGTCTAGAGATAAATGCTAACCCTCGATACTCAAGTGTTTACAGCTACAGCGTCCAAAACCCCGGAACACAGTTAAGTTTGCACAGTACTGTTTGTCGTTTGTAATAGGTGTGGTACATAGACAGCATCAGAGACCTACCACCAGAAAGATGACGATGAGTCTTAAATTACACTGTACGAGTTATCAAAATATTAACAAGTATCAGCTGTTAATATCAAATAGTAAGCTAAGCAACCTTCACCCCAACAATCTACATTAGGCCAGCGTGGGAATGGCTCATGTCCCCCATATGAACCCCTACAAACGACAGCCTTGGGACAGATTTGGGAATCTTTGGGGGAGTCTATCTCCAGCTGTGGACGTCTATCAGCTGACGAAGACGACGAACCTAAGCAACAATTGCTAGTATGAATAAGGTCTGGTTTATTTGCGTAACCGGTTTTCTGGACACGAGGAGTTGGTATCAATTGGTAACGAACCCATTTAATAGGTCACCAAAATGTAGAATCATAGGAATAATTACTTTACGAACGTATTGTTTGTGTTTGTCAAACACACACAGAATTATTTGTCTTTCCTATTTGCACGTTAAACGTAAATATTTGTGATGCAATGGTTTATTGTTATTGTTGTTTTTTTCCCGGAAATCCCGAAACTATAGGGATGTGATCGAGGGGATGTTGCAAGCGTCTAAGTAGGTACCACCGCCGCGTCTATTACAGCCGACAAACAGTACTTTGCAAATATTATCGTGTTCCGGTTTGAACGGCGCTGTAGCTAGTGTAATTACTGGAGTAACGAAACTTAACTTATATATGTCCCAAAGCTACGAGCTCAATGTGGTGCTGTGTTATATTAACTTGAGCGTCTTAACTAGCGCTGCGTTGTTATGGGCAACCATATCACTTATCATCAGGTGAACGTCCCCTTCGTCTCGTCGCTTAGAAGAATAAAAAAAAAAGAATATAAACCCACACTTAAACCCATCTATACTTTATCACCAACTCCCGCGATCATTGCTTGTAAGTACGTCGATGTCGGCTTTATCGGGATTACGATAACCCGCGGATTATTTAAAAGTATTCGCGATTACAACAATAAAATGTTGTTGTGAACACACACATCAAACGATACCACCAACAGACTGTTACATAAGTTGATAGTGTTGGGAAAAATCGGAACTCCAGCACCTTCGATAGGAGACAGGAGGAGTAAAAACAGAGGAAGAGGAAAACTTTTGACTGCCTTGTTTCATTTATGTCCGTCTGTAATTGGACGTTACTAACTTCGTCACAGTTATTACTGGTGGTAGGTCTCTGTTATCGGAGGCTCTTGGTACCATAGCAGTAATGTGTTCCGGTTTGAAGGAAGCTGTAGCTAGTGAAATTACTGTGGTAATTAAATTTGATATCTTATGTTAAAAGACTTCATTGTTATGGGATATGTTATACACACCACATTGCGCTCGTCGCCTTGACACAGGTTAAGTATATTTAATCATCATCATCATCAACCACTGCTGGACATAGCCTACCCCAAGGATCTTATAAATATTCATTGAGAGAATTGGGCTGTAACCCACCACGTTAGCCCAGTGCGGGTTGGTAGATAGTCAGAGCCTCGTCTGTAATTCATCAGGGTGCACCGCGTGCAAGAGAGGTTGACGAGGCTCTGTAAAGTGTTGGCATGATGTTCTGATCGGTCTTCTCTTCACCCCAGTAATTTCACTAGCTACAGCTTCCTTCAAACCGGAACACAGTGACAGACGGTACCGGTCCTAGACAGTCACCGGGAATGGAGACATAACGCCAGTGGAAGTAATAATTTACTTCTATATCCCCCACCCTCCAAATAATTCCTATTAACCCCTTATTTCTGAATCACAATGATGATTATAAACTGAATAAATAACGTTTTTTTTTTTTATCACGGATTAACATTAAATTGATGATATACAGTCAACACGTTATCGTGATACACTTCGGAAAAACACCAATTGATTGCCGATAGAAAACATACAAAATAATAATGAATTTATTTGATTAATGATAACCTGCTTACAATTACTGTTACACAATACACGATGCCGATGCACCGAAATCCAGGTCATCAGGAGCAACAATTATTCTAGTAAGATCTAGACTATTGACTAATATCGACATTATATTATTATCAACGACTGGTGGTAGGTTTTTGTTGGCGGAGACCGTCTAGGTGGGAATCAGAGCTGCTCTTATTGCAGCGGAAACAGTGATATTACTAGGGTAATGGGATTTAACATGTCTCAAGGCGACGAGCGCTATGTGGTGCAGTGTATATCATCCTAACGCCACATTATTATGGGCAAGCGTATCACTTAACATCAGATGAAAGTCCCACTCGTCATGTCCCTTCGTAGTATAAAAAAAGATCATAACAAATCTTTTGGCCGTATAGAAGCATATTAACCGCCCACAAAATTTTCCCACTGATGGGATTCCAAGTCTATCACAAGCGGACCCAAGGCCACAACCAGCTTAGTGCTGGTAAACTCATAATGTCACGGCTGTCCATAACAACATGGTGCTTGTTAGGATTGTATACACTGCACCACTTGGTTCTCATCGTTTTAAGACATATAATATATTGAGACTTGACACTAATTTCACTAGCAACAACGTCCTTCAAACAGGAACACAGTGAAATTTGCGCAGTACTGTTTGCCGGCGGAAATGGGTGTGGCGGTGGTACCTACTAAAACGTTCTCCGGATGTATACCACCAGTGAATATGGTATGATTGAAAATCTTTATGTATATGTTGATGATGATGATGATGACAGCATCGCCATGTCTACGCTATATCAGACGAGAAGTAATGCTTCGTAAATTATCTTTTGTTTTACTGTTCGGAAGCTGTTTGCCCGCCATATTTGTCATAATTATAGACCATTGTGCGTCTGTAAGGAAGCGATACCTGAATTTTATCGTTTCAATTAATAACTTCATATTTAAAAGTATTTCCTTTTCAATAAATTAATCTATGGTCTCTCATGGATACCAAAACAATTAGAATAGAAGGAAGAAGGATAGAAAGAAAGAAGATAATGAAGGTAACAAATTATAAGCCCAGACCCAAAATTGTCCAAGAGGAACGAGTAAAAAAAAAAACTGTCTCTGGTTCCCACAAAAATTCTGGAGGCTCTGGTTACCACCAATTCGCATTGAGCCTCTACAAACGGCGGCCTTTACTTCCTGACGGAGGCTATGGACTGTGATGAAGGTCTTCGGGAGAGGCCTATGTCAGTGGACATCTATCAGCTGATGATGTTTGTATCAATACAGTGTAACGGAAAGACTAAATTATTTGAAACCATTTTGTCTTTGGGCCCAATTAGAAATATTAACCTTATATTAAAATATATTCTAGATAAATCTGTTGTTTGACGTTAAAGAAAATCGACAACAATGGCGACTATGTAAGAAATTACTATTTTTTTTAATGTTTTATATGGAAAGTATCTTTAGAATACAAGAAAAAAATCCACAGTACCCGATGCTCTGGATAAGTTGGTGAACAGCCTAGTAACATTAAATATCGAGGAAGAATAATCTAGACTTAAATTATTATTGGATGGAAACTATAGGACGTCGAGGCGCCTAGGTCTATGAAGTCACAGCCCTGTAGTCTCTGGTTAGGCTAGGTTAGTAAGAATAGGACTAAGGTAAGCCCTGCCTGTAGAAGGCGACTGAACGGGTCTAGAAGTATCGCTGGCCTTGAGGGTGGAGGCTCTTATCACTGAACTTCATGGGTCAGCGTGTGGCTCAGCGATCGTGTCTAGGAGGATGAGATGAGATCACTTATCATCAGGTGAACGTCTCGCTCGTCTGATCGCCTCGAATAAAAAAAAATAAAACAAACGCTACATTTTTTTGCCCATCCCTTTTCCTTTCCTTCAGACCACCTGAATTTTGACGTTTGTTAGATGGACCGGTGCGACGTTGCAGTGCTCTAGGAGCTGTGATGTTGCATTGGGTTAGAAGCTAACTAGTGTCTGGTGGTCCGTCCCCTTTTATTCCTACTCCTGTTCCTCCGAAACCTATCCTATATTTTACCCCTCCCTTCTTTTAAATGTTATGAGATGGCAACGGCCTAGTAACACTTTTGTTGTTATTTGCGTCTGTGGGCAGCGGCTAATTCACCTACCACCAGGTGACCCGCCAGCTCGTTTGCCTCCGTTATAATATAAAAAAAAATATTTTTTTTTTTTTTTTTTTAACGTAATAAAGTTGAGGGAGTAATGGTCATTACGAAGTTATGATTTATATAGATGTCAGTTATTGAACCTATTTCCTATCGCCTGTCGCAATGAGAGGGTCAATGATCATAAAGAATGAAGCAATGCAGTTGCAAAGGCGATTATAGATTATAAAGGTGATGCTAACTGACTTTCGTCATCCCTTTCTTGAAAGGTATTGCCGAAGGGTGGACTCTACTCTAACAATCGATGTTGATAAAAAAAAATTGTGAAGTAAAAAGCCTTTGGTAATTGCAAGGAAAAAGTATATTTTATTCGATACAAGGATATAAAATATACATTATTTATATGTATAATTTTATAGGAAAAGAAAAATAGATTTTTCTTCTCTCAACAATAGTACAATTACGAATCAGAGCATTTTTTTTTTTTATTAAACTTCAATGATAAAAGTTATGTACGAAAGGCCGACTCGCAAGCTAATTATTATTATCTACTAATGTAATCTATAAACGTATAGAAATTTATACTATATAGACTGTTAATAAGTTTATAAAAAAAAGTATTTACTTTTCTGATATTGGGGCGAGGTACTTTATATAAAATATAACGTAATGTTATAGGTTGGTAGAAAAAACAGCAGGACTCGATCTGAATACTTCTAATCCATATATATTTGAGTATTGATACTTCGATATAAAAAATAAATAGGAAAAAGGCGTGACAATATAATATACTTCGATATATACCCAAATAAATGACGTTTATATGAAATTATTTAATTGTGATTAAATTCATAATTATAAATTTCATGTAACATTGAAATAAAAAAAAACTGCGTTTTGGCGGGAATGTGTGACAGGCGGCCATTGTTTTAATCGAATTGGTACAAGTTGTGATATATGCATTGTCCAATATTCGTATAGAAATAAAAACAGTAATTGTAATGCGGCGACCTGTTTTGTAAATTTCGAACACTCGTTTATAAAATATACAGCGTGTTCTGAATTCTCCAGAAAATTGATTATTTTGTTGTCATCACAAATAAAAGAATAGCATTGGTCTTAAAGCCAACAACTTTTTTTTTATAATTTTTAACTTTAAGTTTTTAAGGGTTAATTTTCTTATAAATTTTTCATGTTTTTAAAAATTAGACAATAGATGTGCTTATTTTCTTTTAATTCCTGTTACATTGCGTTCAGGTATGAAAGGTGATATGAGCTTGAAAATTACTGAATTACATTAACGTTACAACTCTCAAAATTATATACGCAATATTGTGCTAATAAGAGAATCCAGGAACCATTGACAGATCAGTTATCATCACGTGAATGTTCTATTTTAATTTTTTTTATCTACAATTAAGCGACGAGACGATCGGGACTTTCACCTGAAGGTAAGTAATATCCTCGCCTTAACAACGTGGCGCTAGTTAGGTTGTTATACATTGCATCACATTGCGCTCGTAGCCTGAGTACACAAGATGTTGAGTCTCGTTATCCCAGTAATTACTCTAGTTACAGCGCCCTTCAAACCGGAACACAGTAATATTTGCATAGTATTGTTTGTCGGTTGCAATAGGCGCCGCGGTAGTACTTGCCTAGACGGTCTCCGGCAGCAAATGCCTATCACCAGTAATTATGGTAATTTGAAATAATGAATGAATATAATACTTTGAAAACTCATTATCCGTTTGTGTAAGATTTTATATGTTAATTTTTTACGTAATCATTGATAAACAGAAATTTATAAAATATGCAGCATTCTTCTCGATTCTTAGAAGAAAAAAAAAAAATTACTACTGCAATGATTAATTGTCTGTTGCGTAAATGTAATAAGGAGTTCAAGATTATGACCGAGGCGCTGTGATTCTGCAGTTTAACGACTTTGCCTATTTACGTCACTTATCGATACACAATCGAATACTTATTTTCTTTTTCTACCGTTCACATGTCTTTATTTTTAATTTGTAGTACTTTTGAATATGCAAACTGAGCGTTGTATAGATAAAAAGCACATAATAAATTAATTGTGAATAATGAGAGTTGATTATAGGTATTTTTTTAAAACATCCAAATACAGTTTCGGATCGATATATCGATCGAGTAATCGATTAACAACACTAGTGTCATGATAAAAACTATTTTCGCGCGTAAATTTTACCGCGTTGTTACCGGCGGCGGTAACGGCGGTCGTCGTTACCGGCGTAACGTTTATTTATAATCGTGCACAATTTTAAACTAACTCCGTCAGTAACATGCCGTCTACAATCTTGATAATTTTTTTTTAGTTTCCTGTTAGATGTCTTTCTTATTGCTATTAACTGAGCGATGTTATAATAAACAACTCCGAGTTTTTGGTTAATGTTCTACTAATAAAATGAAATATTTTTGAATTTAACAAGATAATATCTATGTATTATTTAAAAAAAAAATTGGAGAATAAGCGATGGGCTATAAGATTTTTTTTGTAAAAAAAATAGTTTATTGCATACCTGTAAAATTTAAACTTAACGCAAGTAATTATTTAATTGGAACGATTGCATGAATTAAAATTGAAACAATCGCTCCGGCGTACACTGGTATTAAAAATAAAACACCACCACGACTAGTTGGAAATGTAAAATTCACTTGTTACAATTCACAATGACATACCGATGGCTGCGATCACATATTGCCGCCACAACTGTCCCGCCTCCATCCTGTACGTTTGCTGGTTGACTGGCGCTCCGGTCCCGACCGGGTCGTAAGCGTAGCTCGTCCTATCGGCCATACGTCACGCGACGTCACGCTGTGATGCGGTGCTTCGGGGGGTAAGCAAATTGGCACTCTCGCGCTGAACTCTCCTTCCAAATCTGTAAATGTTCATGATGAATTAGCATTTTTAATCAGCTGATCCATACGATAATTATGGAAAAAAAAATCGACAACAATAATGAGCATAGTCCATATTTGTTCAATTTTTGTTCATTGTATATTTTTTCTAAAGTCATTATTACTCATTAGACAAATATAATTATAATTTTATTTCTTTATTTCTTTAAATTTTTAAATTTCAGCTTTAGTCTTGGCTGTATGAATACTATTCCTTTTACAGTAAAAGAGACGCCATATTAGTAATAAAAAAAAATATGGTTATAATAACATTTTACGAATTAACATGGAAAATACAAAATATTTAATTTTTTTTTCTAGCAATAAATACAAATGTATTCATTTTTATCAAAACATTAAATACGCAGTTGCTTTGTAATAATTTTACGCGCCATTTTTTATGTACCGAAAAATCGGAGTAATGAGTAACGTAAATGTAAAAAATAACATACGAGCAAACATAATCGAAGAGTTGTTTTGTTATATGATATATTTATATAGAAAAGTACGAGAAAATCATTCTCAAAAGTATCGGATAAACAAATATACGAAAAGTGAATCCGTCTGTAATTATATGTTGAAAGATTTATAATGACCGTATCTATACTTCCGTTTAGGATTTTTCCATTAGTCTCACGACATTTACGAGGTATAAAAAGTTATTTTTATGTATAAAACTATTTTTTATTACTAATAATTTTGAAAAGTAAATCTTATTCAATTATTTTATTTATTTAAGAAATAATCTGTCTAATTACTCGGATGTGGCATCTGGTTAAACGTATATACTTTTTCAAATATCAAATTTTATATCAGCACTACTATTACTCTATTTAGAAAAAAAAATAGAGTACGATACCTTTTTAAGTAAAAGTATATGTGTAATAGAAGTACATATCTACTCAAACATGGTACTAATTTAGTCTTTGTTATATTTTAATAATCAACAATTCTTAGTTGAATACATTCAATGACATTGTTAAAAAAAGTGTACATAAGAAAATGAGGAAACTTCTGTGATGTTCAGGGAAAATGTTTTTTAATTATTACTTTACTTTTCATTAAATTAATTAACTAATAATCAATTACTTAATGCAATCGTAATGATCTAAATAGCTGTTATATCAGCGATAACGTGTAGTTATTTTTATTACTTTTACATATTCTTGAAAAGGAGTTAAAAAGAACTGTTGCTGGAGACTCTCCATGTAGGTACCACCGCAGCTGCCATTGTAGCCGACAAACAGTTACGATCAAAAAGGCGCTGTATCTGGTGAAATTTTTCTTGGCAACGATATTTATAGTTTATGGAAAACGAAATGTGGGGAGAAGGAAAGAGTCATGGTTGAGGAATATCAGGGAGTGGATTGCCATATCTGGTGCGTCCGAATTGTTCCGTCGAACCGAAGACAGAAAAGACTGTACCACGCTGATCGCCTACCTTCACTAGTTGGAGAGGCACTTTAGGAAGAACGATTTTTAACATCAACAGTAATAAAATGTTTCCATTCGCTTAATATAAGTATAAATCATCATCATCAGCCCACGTCCACAGCTGGACATAGGCCTCCCCCAAAGATTTTCACATTCATCGGTCGTACGCCACCCGCATCCAGTGGGTTTTCGCGACCTTCAGTCGTTTGGAGATGTTCATATGCTAGTTGGTGGGAGTCAGAGCCTCGTTTGTGATCAGCAGGGTACACCACAAGTAAGTGAGGTTGGCTTGGGGTCCCGTGAGTTGTTGTGTGGGACACTTACACTCCTTTAGTTTATTTATGTATTATTATATTAAGCGTGGTTTTGTTATCATCACACCGAAATCATCATCAGCGATCAATTTCGATTATTACTAAATAAATTACAAAATTTTTATTAGTGTTGAGGTAAATTATTTCAAGGTTCGCCATGATTAAGCACTGATCATTATCTATCGACTACATAGAAGTGTGATAACGAATGATTATAATGTTCCGTTTAAATATTTTCCATTATTGTCATGAGAAATCATTTAAAGAACAATAAGGGTCTTTATGTCATTTACTGATTGGATTTCGAGGAGTGGAGGAACTACATGATTTGGTTCAGCCGTCACCCTTCCACTATCGGACGCACAGACACCGCAGACATTCATCCCTACGTTGTCGAGATCCCACGCATTAGGGCGAAGCGTTTCGCTTCGACCCTCTCAATGCGATCAGCGAAGGGTTGGGACAGTCTGCCGGCGTCAAAGTTTCCGTCCAAGTATGACGTGGGGATCTTTGAGAGAAGAGTAAATAGGCTACTTCTAGTATAGTGCGCTTTACGACCTAAAACTACAACGCCGGTTACCATCAGGTGTGATTGTAGTCAAGCGCTTGTCTATATAAAAAAAAACTGTTTTATCAAAATACTCGATTTCAGTGGTGAATTTAGAGGAGTAGTGGATCACGAACGATGTGGTGAAATACCATCATCCATATTCCTCAAAATCGTGTCCTCGACATCGAACTATATCCCTTCGCTATACAAGGTAAACTGTTAACCGAAATGTGACTGGTGGTATGGCTCTTTTTCTGGTGGTCGGTGTCTCTTGCCGGAGACTGTCTAGGTACCACAGCAGCGACTATTTCAACCGCCATACAGTACTGTGTTCCGGATTGAAGGGCGCCGTGGCTAGTGAAATTACTGCAGTAACGAGACCCAACATCTTCAGCTCAGGCGACAAGCATAATGTGATACAGTGTATACTATTTTAACTAGCGCCATGTTGTTATGAGCTGGCGTATCACTTACCATCAGGTGAACGTCTTGGCGCTTAATTGAATAAAAAAAAGTTACAGAAACAGTTCGAAATTTTCTCTTTTATTGTACCTACCTTACTGCTTAACCATGTCGTTTTCTAATGTCCTATAACTGCTTACTCTTATTTAGTAATATATATTATATTGTAGGAGGAAGTCGCAAATTATTTATTGAACAAGTTTCATTTGCTATTCCGTATCCGTTATTGCCTTTCCTAGGGCATGCGGAAATTGAGACCTTTTCCCTGTTAGGCTAGGTCACATTCGACCGCTGCATCTTAATCAGGTGTTTTAAGTACAAAACAAATCGTTTGTAATGTGTTTGTGTCCCGTGTCCCTGGGATACCATCATCATCAGCAGATAGATGTCCACTGCTGGGCATAGGCCTCCCCCAAAGATCTCTACATTTATAGAAGTTTAAATGGGGGGATTTGGATCATTTCCCGCCACACTGGCCTAATGAAGGTTGGTGAGAGCCAGAGCCTCGTTTGTTGATTAGCAGGGTGCCCATGAGCAGGAAGGGTAGCGTGAGTCCCGTGACATGTTATATGGGACCCTTTACACTCCTTTCCACATTGGATACAATTTCTGCTACTTTTTTTTTATAGTTTACAGCGAATTCTTTTTACTCATGAAAGCATTTACAAGCAGCATGACAAAAGTGTCCCGAATCCAATAATAGTCACGACATTACACAGTTTAGTTGGAAGGAATGTTAATAGTTGGCGGATTGAATTTGGTGTCTTTTGTAGTTGTTGATGTTTTTGTTTAATTCACCTCGAATAAAACAGGCAAATATCAGAGGCTATACAGCCTTTTCCTTTTCTATCGCAGGAGAAATCTCCTAAAACCATACCTTGCTTCTGGGGAGAAGACTAGGTTATGTGGGATTTTTATCTACTAATACCCCCACGGGGGTATTATTCAGTGTGTTGAGGGCGGTTCCGGTCTCTTCTACGGAAAGCACCGGCGCCTTTAGCACCTACACCTAAAGCATGTCCCAAGGAGGGCTTTAGTACACCACGTCACCCTTACTTTGCTACGATAAGATCTAGATCATCTATTTGTCATTCATGCCGGGCTCGATTAGTGGACAATGACGACCTCCACCTTCAAAGCCCACAAATCCGAAAACCCTTTCAGTCGCCTTCTACGACAGGCAGGGCAGGCCTTACTCATTTTCTTAATAACCCAAGACTACAAGGCAATAGCGTATTAAAATATTTTTTAACATGACAGCAATAATTTTTTTTCTTTAATTTAACGCATCCGGCGATTTTTTTTTTAATTTATTCCAAATTTTTTGTATATTGTTTTTAAATACGCTATCTCATTATTTGTTTTTTACTTATTCCGGATTTTTTTATTGCTAATTAAATATCTGTTAATATTTGAAAATTTTATGTAATATTAAATTTTTATAAATGAGGCTTTGAGACGGGCAACATTGTTCTCCAAAAGTATCGTAAGGGCTAAGATGGCCGTCCGTAAGTGTCAAATGATCGAGTTTTTTTTTTAGAAGCGCAATCTGCGAAGTGCAAGGTTATCTGTCATACGGTTATATCATTTGTTATTGACGTCCAAGTTACAGCCGTGAACTGTGACAATGTGAAATGAAGATAAAAAATATTGATAAATAAAACAAAACCTAAGGGCTTTTTCACACTGTCACACATTTTTATATTTATAAGTTGTACTAGGTAAGTAAATATTTAGATAAGAAGTACGTAAATATATTTAACTAATCTCATATGAGACAGTTGTATGTGAGGTTTGCTTCACATCTGAAAAAAATATTAAAAAATCTACTTTGGTAGATTATTTTATATTTTTTTTTATCCTATAAAGCGACGAGACAAGCGAAACATTCCCCATATAGTAAGCGATACGCCTACCCATAACAGTGGCGCTAGTTAGGGTGTTATATACTGCACCACATTGCGCTCGTCCCTTGGGAGATAAGATGTGTCTCCAACAGTGGTGCAGCGAATAACCGTTCACTTAGTGATACGAAAGCCCTTCGATCCTGGAGTCACGAATTGTGAAGTGCGATTGGTGATAGTATTATTAGAATCCGCCTAGGTGTGCCACCATAACAGCTATATTCAGGGCGGAGTATTCTGGATGATCCCGTTTTCTCAACCACAGCTTCATATTTAGTTAACACCATGTGGAATTGAGATCAAATGTTAGACGCTTCTAGATTAAAATAGTATATATATCTTTACACAATTTACTACCAAGTTATTGATGATTTAATATGAATTAAAAGTAATTTATAAGTATATATGTATATATATAATTGTTGTTTGCAATCGTGCTACGTAACTTTTGACATGCAATTATCTTATTTAAGGTTATCATATGTTTTAAATTTATGAAAAAAAAAACAATGATAATATTATTGATGGCAGTGGAACTGTTTCATTCGTTGCTCTATTTATGACATATTTCTATATACTACAAGTTTTATTAAATATATAACATAACCTAAAATAACTTTACGACCAACGCCACCGCATCTCTAGCAACAGAGGCCTTCTTCTGGTGGTAGGTCTCCGTTGTCGGAGAGCCTCTAGGTAGCTACCACCGCAGCGCCTATTTCTGCCCCCAAACAGCAGTGTGCAAACATTACTGAGTTCTGGTTTGAAGGTCGTTGTAGTTAGTAGAATTACTGGGGTAACGAGCCTCAACATGTTATGTATCAAGGCGACCAGTGCAATTTTGTGCAGTGTATATAATTCTAACTAGCGCCATTTTGTAATGGGCTGGCGTATCACCATCAGGTGAACGTCCCGCTCGTTTCATCGCTTAGTGAAATAAAAAAAATTTCAGCACGATGAACTCTGTGGAGATCTTTGAAGGAGGAGGAGGCTGGAGATATTTCCAGCAGTGCATATCTATGGGTTGATAATGATGATGAAAACAACGTTAAACTAATATATATCGTAGCACGTAGGTTCTCTAGGTCCGGTCTAGAGCCATATTTATGGAGTTGATTAGCGGAAAACTTTTTTGGAGTGGCTATTGATGGTAGGATTCCGTTGTCAGAGACAATACTGTGCTAACATTACTGTGTTCCGGTTTGAAGGGCGATGTAGTTAGTGAAATTGCTGAGGTATCACTTACCAGGTGAACGTCTCGTTTTTGTTCGTCGTTTTGAGGAATCTTCTTCCTCCTACCCCTTTTCCGAGCTACGTGGTAACGGCACAAAATGTACTTCTATCCCACATCCCTCTATCAGCCGTCATATCTGAATTCGCACTCTTCTTACACAATCCATCCACACTTTATTCAGTCTTCCTCTACCATTATAACCATCCACGTTCATTCTCATTACTTTCTTTGTTATACGTCCTTCATCCCTCCGCACAACATTCCGCACCACGCTAACCTCTCGCTCCTCAATTTCTCTGTCACTGGAGCAACTTTCAGACTTTCTCTAATATACTCTACTAATTTTATCCATCCTCGTCACGCTGCACATCCATCTTAACATTCGCATCATCAGGAATAAACTTAACAATTAAAGGCATTGCTATGTTCCGGCTGATAACTAATAAGAACGGAAGTAATCAGGATTAGCGCGCTTTATCGTCCATGGCTTTATTGTCATTAAACCCTTTGTTATATTAAGGCGAAATATTACCTCCATTGTTGATATAAAAACAGCAATAATCAAATTTCTAATACTAACCGATTGAGTCAATACTGAACTTGGACTTGGAGCAAATGAATCACCGGATACAAATTCAACGCGCGTCCATTATTAAACTGTCGACGCAGATCGTCGACATTAAAACAGCACAATGAAATATCAAATTCCGGATGATAAGAGCAACGCGTGTCGCATACGCACACCATCAGAGCTAAGAACAAAGAGAGTCTAGCTTCCTACTATAACACCTACAAATGCGTGTCGTGCGTTTTCCTACACGGAAGGGCGACGAGCGCCGAGTGACTCTCGTGTTAGAATTCAGTGCGAATAGTTTGACGACCTTGTTAATGAGGAAATGTTTAAAAAAAAACAATTAGTATTTATTACAAATATATATATATATAGAGAATAATGTGAAGGAAAGATAATTTGTTAGATATTCATCATTATAGGTTATAATCAAATAAAATCTACAAAAAATATGTTGAGGAGCAAAATCAACTCCGCATTTCTGGCTGTAATATGGAATAAAACCGTAAATTACTTTCTATAGTAACCGTTACTATAGCAACCGGATAAATATAACCAAATGAAAATGTTTATGAAAAGTGATTAGAAATAAAACGATGAAAGATCTATGAAATCCACAAATCATCGAGGACGTCCACCCGATGGTAAATAATACACCTATTTGTAACAATCTAGTATTATTTAGGATGTTATATACTGCACCACATTGTGCTCGCCGCCTGAGACATATGTTGAGTCTAATTACCTCAGTAATTAAATTACCTATAGCGCCATTTAAACCGCAGCACAGTACTGTTTATCGGCTGCAATAGGAGCTGCGATGGTATCTACCTAGACGGTCTGTTGCAACAAAGACCTGCCACCAGTAAAATTATTCTTGATTCATAAGCATTTGCTAAATAAAATAAAAAGGCGTTTGCATACAAATTTAAAAATAAAAAGGACTGTTTATTTCATTTATAGTATTGACTAGAATTATAAGACAGAGGACGTAAAAAGAATCGCTGGGAGTCACTGGGGCTGACCTTGCTTTGCGGAATACATGACAAGAGACATGTCCAGCAGTGGACGTCCATCGGTGGAAATGATGATAGGATTGGCTAGGAAATATTAGAAAGCCGTTAATTATTTTCATCTCTAAACGAGTGGGTAATATCCGAAGCGGCTAAACTAAAACATTCACAGGCAGATCGCAGAGGATATGGAGCAAAACATGGGCTATATCTATATACTCGAAAAAAATCTGATTCATTAAATATATATATACTATTAAGAGACGAGACGAGCGGGACGTTCACCTGATCACAGGTTTACCAATAACGTGGTGCTAGTTAGGATGTTATATACTGCACCGCATTGCACTAGCCTGAGACATGAGATGTTGTGTCTTGTTACCCCAGTAATTGCAACTACAACGCCCTACAAACTGGAATACAGTAAGGATGACACAGTACTGTTTGTCGCCTTAATAGATGCTGCAGTGGTACTTAGATGTCCGCCAACAGAGACCTGTCAGTAGCAATTTTTAATTATTTCTTTATCCAACTGCAAAAGAGGAAATACAGCATCTCGGGATTTATCTCGATGAAGCCATTCCCGCTCAGTCTGTTAATAATTTGTATAATCACGTGTTTTTCCTTAAAACCCTTGTAAATAAGGTTTTAACGAGTAGTAATAGAAACGTTGTAAAACGGTATATTCCATCCATTAACTGTATCAGATAAAACAGTTCCATTGAAGAGGTGCTCAGGTAAAGTACTGAAGTAGCGATTGTTCTAACGAGTTGTAGTCATAATCGTCAAGGGCGACACTCTTGTAAAGTGTTTACACAACTCTATTTGTGTTTCATTACGAAACATTACATTTTAATTAAAATACTAATTAATGTATTAATTTTGTTCCTAATTGCATAGAAACGGTATTCTTTTTCTAATTAAAAAAAAAATATATTTTTTTTAAGCTTTTACACTGCAGACGATAAATAGTAGAGGGCAAATATTACTGTATTCATATTTCAAGGATATTGTAGCTAGTGCTAATTACTGGGGTAACTAGACTTCTCATGTTATGTCTCAGGAGACGAGCGCAATGTGCTGTAGTAAATATGCTAAGTGGCGCCACGTTGTTATTAGTGGATGTATCACTTACAATTAGGTGATCGTTCCGCACGTCTCGTCGCCTAATTTTATAAAAAAATAATTAATAAAATCATTGTCCTTTATAAACTGTAATGAGGAAAAAGATTATCTTTAACATTTGCTTATTACGTTAACAAGAAAAGTCAAAAGACTTTAGTACGTACAGCCACGATTTCAATTTTTAAATATTGCTGCATATAATTTTATTCAAACGATTAATATTGAAAAACTATCAAATAATTACATAATAAAAATTTCGATTATATTATAAATAAGGATATCTTATATTACACGTATTTTGCCGCCCTTATTTAAGCTTTCATCATTTCAACGTTTCGAGTGGTTGTATAGCAGCGATGATCATATTAGGACTGAGGTGACAGTTGTCCTAATGCCATAGACATCATAGAGTACCCCCAGCTCTGTTTTTATTATTCATTTAAGCAACAAGACGAGCGGGACATTTATCACATGTTAAATGCCTGCCCATAACGTGGCGCTAGTTAGGACATATACGGTACCACTTAACGCTCGTCGACTGCGACAAAATATCTTGAGTCCCGTTACTCCAGCATTGACATTACCGGGGTGGAAGAACTTCAAATTGGACCCATTAATGCTTGCGTACTACTGTTGGTTTGCAATAAGAGTTGCTGGGGTACCTACCTAGGCGATCTCCGACAAAAGAGACCTACATATAGTTTTTAGTTATTGTTTACAGTCTAATGTTTGCAGAAGAAGCTTACTTCAACTTGAAGTCTTCTAGTGTTATGTTTGGTGTGCCATTTAAATTGTATTCAATCATTGATTCAGTTTACTTTTATTGTATGTAATATTGAAGATGAAAACTGCTTGTGAAACTCAAGCGTTTAATCTATAAGACCATCAAAAGAACTGCCCTTTTATACAGCAGCGAAGCCTGTACCTTCACTCAAAATAACGTGCATACCATCAAAGCTGCTGAAATGAAAATGCTGAGATGGATGTGTGGCGTAACCATGCTGCTATAGTATAATCACTTAAAGAGAAGGCCGTCTGCCTACGTTAGCAACTTGGCATTGCAGTTTTACCTCCATGCTCACAAACCCACAATCAGATTGAAAACGAAATGGAAAAAAGTAGTGTCAGAGACATGTGTCATTGAGACTGACGATGAAGATGAGGATACAGCGAAGTGGAGAAGACAAATGAAGAAAGCTAACCTTACCGCCATATAGGATAATGTATAGGAAGATAGAGAGAGTATTGAAGATGAAATTATTTCTATATAATCAATTGTTTTCAACATAACAGAATATTAATTTGATAGATTGGCGCCTACACGTGCAAATTCCTGTCATAGATATGATCAATAATTTTTTTTTTAATCGTACGATATATAATATCAGATAATCATAGCAATGTCAAATAAGTAATTAATTTTCTCAAATCAGGAAGGTTATCATCTACGTTTGAAATTATCACGCAAGCATATTTACAAAATCGCTGATACATTGCAACGTGGAAAAGTTTTAGATCTGCTATCGAAAATTACGTTTTAATATACTAGTGGTATGTCTCCAGCAACAAGCTAGCTATCCTCCAGTAGAATGCGAGGATGTATCTAGCTAGAGGCTACAGAAGAGGCAGCGAGAAATAAACACCCATCTCTCAATCCGCAGACAAAAAACGGCGCGTCAAAGAAGGATGCATTATACCCTCCAACCCCCGTAATAAAGGGCATGGTGGCAAATATGAAAAACCTTGTGAGACCTCGTGATGGTGCGTGCGGTACTTCCGCCTAACAGTTTTAATGAGGGTGGAGAGCAGTAGCTCCACCCCAAGATGTGGTCTCGTCAAGGTCTCCCGCTGAGTGAGAACCCGTGGGGTTTTAGTTGGTAAAGGACGAGCATAACTCTTCCGTTGCCCTCACAGCAGATGGGTATCCAATGAAGGATTACCTTCACGAAGAAATAAATAAAAAGGTACTACTGCAGCGCCTATTGAAGGCAACAGAAGTGTGCAAACGTTATTTTGTTCCGGATTAAAGGGTGTAGTAGCTAGTGTATTTACTAGGGTAACGAGACTCAATAACTAATGTCTAATGAGCACAATGTGGTGCTGTGTATATCATCCTAACTAGTGTCACGTTATTGGCGGGTAATGGGCGGGCGTATGACTTACCATCAGGTGAACGTCACGCCCATCGTTATACACAACATCGTTTAATTGTATAAGAAAAAAAAAATTATTGTATGAAATTCATTACAATCATGTTTCATTCGAACACTTGTTTGTCTTCGTCTGGTCGTATAAAAAAAATATCTAGTATTTTCATTAAAATACTTGTTAAATCTGGAAAACGTACTGTCGCTGTGCACTTGTTTTATTCATTATTATTGTTGATAAAAGTAACTTAGTGTTTCACTTAGAAATTCATTTATCGATAAAATTGATTCAACTTTATCAGTATTTGATAATGAAGTTGTTTTTACCAGCTTAACCTCTTTAATTAAGTTGCGGTGTGGAAAACCCACGGAAAGTGTGAAGATCTTTAGGGTTGACTTATAACTAGTAATGGACATCTACAGACGCCGTCAAACAATGATTAATTTAACATACAAAGTATTCCTATTAATTTTTCTAATGTATAACATCATCATCAGCCTATTGTTAGTCCACTGCTAGATGTAGGCCTTCCCTGATGTCTCCCACCAAATTCGATCCTCAGCTTTTCTCATCCACCCATATATATCAATGGGATTAAGATGATACTGATTATAATGATTTTTGTAAATTAATTAAAAAAACAGAAATTATTAATAATTATAATAATTGTATGTCTAGGGGATGTAAGGGGTTCCAGCACAACAACTCACGGGATCCGAGACAACCTCACCAGCTCCTGGTGCACCCTGATAATCAACTAATCGAGGCTCTGGCTCCTACGAAACCGCATTGGGCCAACGTGATGAGAAATGGGTCAAATCTATCCATATGAATTCCGACTGATGTGGGAGTCTTTGGGGGACGTCTATCAGCTGATGATGATGATGATTGTCTAAATAAGAGAACGACACAATTCAATTGAGATAGTACAAATGAAAAAAGGAATCTTTCTTAGAAACATGGAACTAGCGGCAAAACTAACCTGTTATTTGAGTATATTAAAAATAACATTAATTATGAATCGGTAAACATTGTTTACTACTTGTTATTGTTTTGTTACTGCTGGGGGATTATCATAACGGGTCATTTATATGTAGTATTTATGAAGTTAATACGTTTAATGTAAACACTAACTCGCCTTGGTGAGGTAATGAACACGATCAGCACTAACCGAGAAATTACTTCAATTGATCTTTTCGAAATATACAACGAAAAAAAAAGAAGTTATTAGAAGGATCTAGATAATAGTATCAGTTAAGAAGTGAGAAAAAAAATTAAGTATAATAATGAGCTTTTGCTTAAAGTTGAAAAGGGGCTCTAAATTGTAGACACATTAAAAATTTCTACTGGAGTAGGTCACTTGCGGGGGACTGCCTAGGTAGGTACCACCGCAGCGCCTATTTCTGCTGCTAAAAAGCGATGGGCAAATAACACTGTGTTCCGGTTTGAAGGTCGTTGTAGCTAATTACTGTGGTAACGACATTCAAGATCTTATATATCAGCCGACGAGTGTATTGTGGTGCAGTATATCGTCCTGATTAGCGCCACGGTATTGTGGGCAGGCGTATCACTTACTATCAGGTGAACGTCCTCATCGCTTAATTTTATATAAAAAAAAATATTGTTCTATATAAATTATAATGAGTAAGCATATAATGTGTTTAACCTTTGTTCTTTACGTTAAAAAGAAAAAGCAAAAGACTTTAGTACGTACAGCCACGATTTCGATTTATCATTATTCCCACATATAAGTTTTTTATACAAACGAATAATATTGAAAATTATCAAGTAATAACATAATAAAAATTTAATAATTATTATAAATAACGATTTCTTTTAGTTACGTCGTTGTCGCATTCATTGAAGAAAAAAAAATAGTGATTATTTTGTTATTGCAATGGACGTTGTTTTTTCCTTTATAACACGTTAGCCCAATAAAACTCCGTACGTTGTGACAACTATACTCCGCATAATAATATCCTTTAGCAGTAAAAGCAATTAGATAACAATTAGGTATCTTGAAAAAAATCTAGAATAGTTAGATTTCCATATAAATGTATGAAGACAATAAAAATATTTGTATTTGTTTTCTAAGAACAATTCTTGGTTTATATCAATACATTGAATGTTTATTGCTCGTTCCGTCTATGTACTTTTGCTTTATAACGCGGTGCCTTCCGGTTCGATTCCGATGCCTGATGCTGTGCAGTTTCTTAGTATGATTATCTACTACCTTCATGTAAATATGCCGTTGCAACTGAACTTCCGGCTTTCAACATGTGAGAGCTAAAAAAATAATAAAATAACACCAAAACCGTCAACACTAAGCGGAATGTAGATAAAGAGTTATCTTGAAGTAGATAAAAAAAAATTGAAAATCAAGGATAAAATCCTTTAATTGTAAAGTGAATTCATTACAATCAAAGAGTTGTAAACATCAGTCTCTTGTTTTTTCTTTATGGTACGTACTGATGGTATGTGATACACTTGCCCATAATAATCTGCTGCTTAGTATGACAGACAATACGACACGTTGTGCTTCGGGGTTGAGACAAGATGTAAATTACATTACCCGAGTAGTTTCACTAGCTATAAGGCCCTTTGAACCGGAACACAGTAATGTTTCCACAGTGGTATTTGGTTTGGTGGTACCGACATAAATCTGCCTCCCTGACTAACTTTTACTGGTGGTAGGTCTCTGTTGCCGAAGACCGCACCGCAGTGATTATTGCAGACAACAAATAGTACCGGTTTTAAGGGCGCTGTATCTAGTGTAATTACTGAGGTAATGAGACTCATCATCTTATGTTTCAGGCGCCGAGTGTAATGTGGTGCAGTGTATAACATCTTAACTAAGCACATTGTTATAGGCGGTCGTATCACTTACTATTAGGTGACCATTCCGCTCATCTCGACGCTTAATTGTTTAAAATAAAAAAAAAATAATCCTTAATATACCATGGAGACGCCTTAAGTATCCGTTTACGTCACAAAATATTATTTTCCTGATGAGATGGAATATTCCATAGTGATAACACATGGATTAGATTTCTATCGACAGTAGCTGTTTAATTTTTTTTTAATTCGATGTTATCATTTGATGACATGGAAATATTTAATGTACTAACAATTGTAAATCCAATAACCGGTAACAAATATATATATATATATAATATCAAGGGGTCATTGTTTTATATATACAAGTAAGCGACGAGACGAACGGGACGGTCACCTGATGGTAAGTTATACGCCCATAACAACGTGGAGCTAGTTTAAATGATATACACAACACCACATCGTGCTCATCATCTGAGACGTAAAATGTAGAGTATCGTTACCCTAGTAATTACACTAGCTACACTCCATTACCGTCCCAGCCTATTAATACATTTCATCATGAGACGATACACGTCTACAGCTAGATATAGGCCTTCTCTAAGGTTCCCACTCATATCCGGTAAGGATTGATATGGGGGGTTTGGGTCATTTCCCACCACTGTGGTCCAATGCGGGATGGTAGGAACCAGTGATTGTTGTGCGGGAACCCTGACACCTTTTACAGTAACAGTTGGTTAGGACGGTTGATTATTTCCTTCACTGTCCTTATTAAAGAACCTTTCGAGTCCCAACAGTGGGAGCAGAAAGATGCATATTTTATGCCTATGTTATATAGTAACAAACAGTTAATATCTGTCTGTAGTTAATGCAAATAATAACATTATTTGCTGTGTGATGGCTCGGAGAGTTGTGTATTTAACATGTTTATTCATACTCTTCATTACGAATCGAAGTGTTACTGGGAATCGTTTATTTATTTTATAATTTTCTTGTTTAAAACAAATATAGCTTTAAACGTTTTTTTTTTTCAACACAAAATCATTTACAATGGGTTTTTGTTTTGAAGAAAACATTACGATTTTCATTTCAATTACTATTGTACTAGCAGTTCCCTGTACGCCGTGCTGGAAGTAACACCCTCGAAACTCGAAGGAATTTTGTAAAATACGTTCTTAGCTCCTCTATATTAAAAAAAGGAATATTTCTAACAAATTTCAAGTCTTCAAGCCTTATGGTTCCACTGATGTCGTGAAGAGTCTCTGTATAAGTGGAAATCTATCTCATATATATCAGGTGTACCGGTATGAAGTGAGCGTTAAAATACAAATGTCTCGATTGGGAACATTTGTTTTGAACGAGCCTTTATTTTTTTTTGTTTATTTGCTATGACATCTGTGAAACATATTTAGTCTACATCAAGTCATTGAACAGACAACATCATATTTTTTCATCGTGTTAAAAATGTCGAATTTTGTACCAGAAAGTGATGATTCGCGGAAAGCATTAATTTTTTGTTTTCATTTGAAGAAAAGTGCTGCAGAGTCGCATGCGCGTTGAATGCTTGTCGAGGCATATGGTGATCATGCTCTATCAGAAGCAACATGCAAAAGATGGTTTCAACGGTTCAGAAATAATGATTTTGATGTGAGAAATGAAGAACGTGGAAGACCACCGAAAAAGTTTGAAGACGCCGAATTGCAAACGATATTGGATGGAGACGACACTTTGAATCAAAAGCAAAAGGCCGAAATGTTAAATGTTGCACAACAACACAACAAACAATTTCTGACCGTTTAAAAGCTATGGGAAAGATCCAAAAGTGTGGAAAATGGGTGCCACGTGAATTGAATGAAAGACAGATGGAAAACCGAAAAAACACTTGTGAAATTTCGCTTCAAAGACACGAAAGAAAATCGGTTTTACATCGGATTGTTACTGACGGTGAAAAATGAATTTATTTTAAGAATCCTAAACGGAAAAAATCATGGGTTAATCCGGGACAACCATCAACCATCAACATCGACTGCAAAACCAGATCGATTCGGCAAGAAGACAATGCTGTGTTTGGTGGGGTCAGAAAGGTGTGGTGTACCACGAGCTCCTAAACTCCCACCTGGTGAAACCGTTAATACTGATCGCTGATCGCTACCGACAACAAATGATCAATTTGAACCATGCATTGATCGAGAAACGACCAGAATGGGCCAGAAGACACGGCAAGGTCATTTTGCTCCATGACAATGCACCTGCACACAAAGCAAAACCGGTTCAGGATACAATCAAAACACTTGGCTGGGAGCTGCTACCTGCTACCTGCTACCCCACCCGCCATATTCACCTGACTTGGCTCCTTCCGACTACCATTTGTTTTCATCGACGGGACACGCATTGGCTGAGCAGCACTTTGGTTCCTACGAGGAGGTCGAAAATTGGGTGTCTGGTTGGTTTGCTTTAAAAGACGAACAATTTTATTGGCGTGGTATTCACAAATTGTGGTGGTCCATAAACGTGGTCACAATGTGTAGAAAACAATGGCCAATACTTTGAATGAAATGTTTTTAACTTTCCCATTAATAATTAGTGTTTTATTTTCACAAAAAAACGCTCATTTCATACCGGTACACCTAAGTATATATAATAATGTAGTTTATACTGGTGCTCGTAAAAAAGCTTCACGCAACAAATAAAGCTTAACCATTTTATAAATAAAAGCTTCAAACAGTCAAGTATCCTGTCCAACATCTTAACATCAGATCTGAATATAAAATCAACTGCTATAATATAACAACTTGAATCAAATAATATATGAACACTGCTTGTAAGAATAGGACTAAGGTAAGCCCTGCCTGACGTAGAAGCAGACTAAAAGGGTCTAGGAGTTTCGCGGGTCTTGAGGGTGGGGGCCTTTATCGCTCAACAAGCGAACCTGCGTGGGACAGCGTATGGCTCAGCGATGGTGCCTAGGAGGGATAGGCTCCTCCTCAGAGGCGTGTAGAGGGGCACTGATGCGTTCTATAAGAGATCCCGGAGCCTCTCCGAATGCACTGATGCAGAGCACCGAAGGGGTTTAGTGAGTAAGAATCTCACATAACCCTGACTTCTCCAGAAGCAAGGTATCTATCTATCTAACTATTCCTCAAATATCGAATCTAAATAGTACCGTATTGTTACGGGCGGGATTATCACTTGCCATCAGGTGAACATCCTCCTCGTCTCCTCTTTTAATTGTTTAAAAAAAAAAAAATTGTACAGTCCGTCACTAGCCTGCTGTCAGGTCACTATCACTATCAATTACAGTCGTAAATAACTATTGATTTAACAAATGACGCAAAAAAAATCTAGCTTAAAGTATTATATAAAGGATAAAACAGTTAAAAAAATAATTTTATTGTATCGATTAATGTATCGATTAAATGCGATATAAGGTTGTTATCGAAACGTTACGAAAATCGGTCGCGTTATTAATATCATTTTAATCGTATGGATTACGATATTACGACCGTGTGGTGATTGGATTATATGTTCGTTGCCCTAACTTTGGGGGTTGCTTGTCATATTAGCGTTGTTGTTAAGGGCTTAAACTAGTAAAGAGTCAAACAGTAGAGTATAAACATTACCGTGTTCCAGTTTGAACGGTGCTGTAGCTACTGAAACTACTGGGATAGTGATCTATAACATTTTACGTCTCAAGGCGGCGAACGCAATGTGGTGCAGTATCATCCTCCTTCAGATATAAGATGTCTTTCGACTTTTATAGACGTCATCAACGGTATCTCTTCGATATTGATTTACATTTATTAAATGTGTTGCCCAATGTCCAGCAGTGGACGTCTATCGGCTGATAATAATGATGATGATGAAATGTGTTGGCTAATTACTTTCTGGTTGTAGGTCTCTGTTATCGAGGACAGTCTAGGTAGGTACCAACGCAGCACCTATTTCAGCCGACAAACAATACTGTGCAAGCATTGCTATGTTCCGGATTGAAGGGCGTTGTAGCTGATTTAATTATTGGGGTAACGAAACTCAGCATTTTATGTCTCAGACGACGAGTGCAATGTGGTGCAGTGTATATCATCCTTATTGGATAAATATTAATAGCGGAGTATGTAGAAGGAAAAAGATGTTGATAAAACTACATATATATAAAAGTAATAGTTTCTTCAACCAACACTATTGACAGGTCACGGTCTCATTACTTTCGTATAAAATTGAAGAGAAGAAGCTGATTGTAGATAAAAAAAAAGAAAATAGAACGTTGGTATATAAACCAAAGTATAACATTCCCTTGTCTATAAAGCTACGATAATATATTTCTTCAAGTATATCAAAAAATCTAAATCAACTAAATAGTAATATCACGCAATATATAAATTTTGCAATGATAACAATATTGAAAGTATTAATAAAAGTAACCAATATGTTTGCAAATCATCTAATCTTAGTTTAAGTTTCTAGAAGATTAGATTAGGTTAATACTAAATAACTTTGTAAGTAATCATGGATAAAAACCTTTTGAATGTTAATGCTTAAGTTCATAGCTTCAACACGCTACCGACAGCTCGAAAGAAAGGTAAAGGTTAATTAAAAAGAAATCGTAACAGACATATTTAACGTATAACATTTATATTAAAGAAATATTTCTATTTAAAGTGATTTTGCATTTTTAAATAAAATTATGAACTTAAAACTGATTTGTATTAAAATCAAAACTACCCATTGTTTGTAACATAGTCAAACTCTAAATATTTAAGTACTTAAAATACCCTAAAATTACAAAAGAAAAAAAAAGATAATAGATAATTTATTGCATTATTTTACATGTCTTCAACACTTGAAGCCCTTGGTTCCTGAACCAGGAATTTAACCTGTATCTCAGGTATAATATATCAATATATAAATATATTTATTTAATATAATATATTTGAGATATAATTATCAATAAATAAGAAATTAAACCGTACTATTTAAAACGTTACTTCTAAAATTATCAGTGTTTAAAAGTTTAAAAAAAATAGCTCAAATATTTTTACAATCTACAAAAATAAAAAAAAAAAAAACAGAAATGCAATGAATATTGTAATCTGTACATTGTTTTTAATGTCATGTGTATTTACAAAAAAAAAGTTTACATTTTCTTTTTAATTATTTTAATTATAGCATTCGTTTGTAACTGGCCAGCAATAATAAGGAGCTCGTTATTTTTAATCTGTTATAATGATTGCCGCAAAAAAAAAGAAATAGTCTCACTCACGGTTGCGGTTCCCGGGCGAGGTAGGTCGCACAAGCTCGGACAGAGTATGAATGATAACGTAATCACTCGTCCGACATATCGCTTACATATTGCATTATTAACTGTTAATGGGGGCGAGATAAATAATAAAAAAAAATCTATGCTGATAGGAATGGCGGGTGGGCGTTTACCGTTGTCCCGTTACCCCAATAATTTCTAGCTTCACCGTCCTTCAAATCGGAACAGTCAATTTCGTTAGTCTGTTTTTAAACGCATCTCGTCGGATGCCGCTTATCGAAATCAATTATCAGTTATGAACGTTTGCTTCGAAATATTATAAGGAAAGTGGTATTATAGCAAGAACAGCTTTCGAGGATATGCGACATCATCCGACTTTTATCTTTTAAGAAACAGTCCCGAGTCCCAGTAGTGGGAAAATTAAAAGAACTGTTCCCAATATGTTACTATTAAAATCATCCTTTTGATGGTTTACTTTGAATATTTTCTGTGTGTCTGTTATATGTAAAATTAAAATTGCTGTTATTGATTGCGTAATATTGTAACATTGCTATTCTTTTTAATTTTTTTTTTTTTATTTCTTTCAAGGCTATTTTTCATACAAGGATGTCATCCATCTTCAACACGCCGTAGTAGCATAAAGGCGTTTACCAAGAATCGCCATATAGTAGCCACTTACGAGGTTCTACAGAAGACCAACTATCACGTAAATCAACGACAGGTAGTTGTATGCCCAAACTTTTAATCGCAAGAAAAGAGAGGGGTTATGGTGAAAACTATAACCACATTCGCTCTATCTAGTAAAAATTGAGAACAAGGAATTTTATAATTAATCTCGAAAATATTTATTTTTGTACAAATAAGCGATGAGACGAGCCGGACTTTCACCTGATAGTAAGCTTTACACTTGCCCATAATAACGCGGCCTAGTTAGGATAATATATACAGCACCTCATTGCATTCGTCTCTTGAGGCATAATATGTTGAGTCTCTTTACCTCAAAAAAAAGCTCCAGCATCTTTCAAACCGGAGCGCAGTAATATCTGCATCCATTGAGAAATAATATTTTTTAATTATTTCTCAATGGAGTTGACAGATAAAGCGCTTCTTTTTAAAAATCGAACTAGTCGTTATAATAAATATGAAAACTTTTCGTTCAAAAACAGATAATTAAATGTTATTATAGAAAAAAATATATAAGAAATTAAAGAGAAAAATTATAATTATTATATAAAAAAATACTCACATTAAAAATATTAACTTTGCACCACAACAGGAAAAAAAAAAATTATATATTGGCAAAACACTCGTACAATGCTTTGACCAATTGCACTTCGGGTGTGAGGTCGAACCGTATTGTAAAACTAAACATGCAATTACAAGTAGTTATTGATATAACTTTACAACGGTTATCTTCTCGTGTTATTAAGAAGTAGTATATACATTAGAAATGTGACATCTTGTTTGCATGTTTATTTGTTTATATTTATAACCTTGTAAAATGTTTGAAAATATCATATTTAAAGGCCGTCGGAATCGACCGGCGCGGATGTCTATCAGATGACGGTGATACTTAATTACAGATATTCTCTTCATTATGCTCCTTCTTTATCGTCCAGCAGTAACGCAGCACAATTCACCTAGTAATACAGAAGTCTCATGTTTATTACCGAGACGTTAAGATGGCTAGGCTATAACCTTCATATTGTAAATCTGTCTAAAATTGTATTGTGGTCATCTTTCTATTAACATATGAAGTTTGCCTTGTGGAGTTACATCCACCATTTTATTACGCTATCGTTCTTGTTTTTTGTCTCGTTTAGAAATAAGTAATTAAAATTTAACACTACATTGTTTTAACAACTCAAACCTTTGAAAGACTAGCTGTTTACTGACTGAAAGATTAACTGTATTAATGAAACATCCAATCTTTAGATGTTCAGCGTCGTTGGATTGTTGCATAAGATCTAAGGTTTCAGAGCTGGACACCTCACTATCTTTGGTTAGATGTATCACTTACAATCATGTGAGTAGCTTCTTCTTTACTGTAGGTATAAATGTATTTATTTATTAAAGCTGTTAACCTGATGGTAAGCGACAATCCTGGATTGTTATGGTTTGTACACAATTACACAAAGCATGAGATAAAAGATTTTAAACTCCATTATCTAAGTTATTTTACTGGAATTTAGACACAGAAATGTTTGCACACTATTGTTACCTACAGGAAACTAAAGTCATTATAATATTTTCTAGACAGAGTTTTCTTAGGAGTCTGTTCAGTTTGAGAAACCCTTTGGTTATTGAAAGTTTGAATATAATTCTACATTAATGTGTATTTGGGTTGTGTTTACTTGTAACCAGTACATCCTGGATAAGTACTACCGCCGCGAATTTTTCACCTGCCAAATAATAGTGTGGAAGCATTACAGTGTAGGTAATGTAATTACTGGGGTAATGAGACTCGACATTTTATGTCTCAGGCGATGAGTCGTGTATATAATCCTGACTAGCGACACTTTGTTATATCACTCACCATCAGGTGAACGTCTGGCTCGTACCGTAGCCTAATTGAATAAAAAAAATTATTTACTCAGAAAAAGGACAGTCCTTTTAGTATGAATGATATTTGTTACATATAGATAAAGACTCAAGCAACGCCGCGTTACAACATAGTAGTATGGAAAAAAAAAAGGATAGGCCACTTGTTGTATCGATAACGACGTTACATTGAATCGTGGAAAGTTAGCGGGTGATTAAGCAAATACTTGTGCGTCAAATCATTACTACCTGTTCGACTTTACACCGTATTTCGAGTGATTAACCTAACAAAAATAACGGAAAAAAAGTTTCCCTTTCGTCATCATTATGACATATGAAATGATTATTATTTACTACGTATTCTTTGCAACTGATCTTCCAACAGTCGCTATCTACACAGAAGTAAATTTTCTGGTAAAATTGCCCTCCAGCATCAATCCAGAGAATTCATAGAAGTATCCTACCCCTGTTGATCATATTCAACACGCTAAGCATCATTAGGATTTTTCCTATATAGCAAGAGGACCTAATGATAAAAAAAAATTACAGTTCCGATATGCACCAATATTTTTTTATTTCATTTTTTTTAATTCAACGAAGCCGCTTGACGTCCAAGACTTCAACTGATTCTAAGTGATCCTCCTGCCCATAACAACGGGCATTAGTTAAGATAGTATCCACATTGCGTTTGAGACATAAGATGATGACTCCATTTACCCCAGTTATTTCACCAGCTACAGCACCCTTCGAACCGGAACATGATAACGTTTGTGAATACTGTTTATCGGCTGCAATAGGAGCTGCGGTGATACCTGTCTAAATGGTCTCCGGCAACAGAGACCTACCGCCAGTGATTTTTATGCATGAGTTATTTACATGTTATTGGTAGATTGAATATATTAACTAAAATATGTAAAACCTTCAATGAAGTATTATGTCTCATTAACGAAACATTTATTAATAATTAATTAGTTAATTAACGATTTAAAACATTTCCTGTACGAGAGTTTGCGAGCTTGATAACGATATAAAGCAAAGCGCCTCGCACTCGACGTATCGCAACTGTTATCAATGTAACAAGTTGACTTACAAGAATGTTCACCACTTAACTGGCTCCGCCCACCCATTTCCTGTATCACTCAGAAATTACATATTGTAGCATTAAATACCATCATAGGTATAAAGTAATTCATAATATTTTTCTTTATTTACCTCCAATTTACTCTGATATTCAAGACTTTACATTATCCGATTATTTACAACGTATTCCCTAATACATTTCTTTCAACATTATTTCTATTCTCTTTTGCCATTATATATATGCTATCTATTTATCTAATAGTTACAGAAATACACAGAATATCATTGTATACCTATGTATAAAATAATATTTACTTATCCTTATTCCTATTGTTTAATATCATTAAGCAATAATATATGAAGTTATTCCTAATTTATTTTTTTAATATCTCGGATAGACTAGCTGTATTCATTCTAAATCCTCATGTCCTCTCCTTCTTCAAATCCTCCTGTATTAATTCTAGATCTTGACTCTAGCTCAAAAATCATACCTCAAGCATAAATATAACACTCCGTCAGCAAATGAGGAATAAACGGTCCCTCATTTGGAGGAAATCCTCCAGGGCGTCATCACATTTGCATCACGGGGTCTCTTCCTCATACTTGAACGTATTGGGAGAACCCGCCGTGGACAGTGAATATCTGGGTTAACTGTCCAGTTGGTCAAACTTCCTTTATTAATCGGTATTTATAATACTGTATAGTATCACGCTTGTCAATAAATAGACAATATAAAGGTCCTTGAGATGGGACGCTAGATGTATGCGTCTACTTGGTAACCCTTTAGGAATGTATATAGACGAACGGAAAACGAAAGGGAGGAGAAGAAAAAAGTCATGGTAGAGGAATATCAGGGAATGGATTGGCGTATCTGGGGCGTACGAATTGTTCCGACGAACCGGAGACAGAGAGGACTGTACCGCACTGATCGCCAACCTTCACTAGTTGGAGAGGCACGTTAAGAAGAAGAAGATAGACGAACAGTTTTCTTTTCTTTTAAACGATAATTTTTAATTTCTTTAGGGTAGGAATCATAAGATGATGGTGTTTCATCATTAATAACATTATCAGCCAATAGACGTCCACTGCCGGACATAGGCCTCAACCAGAGATCTCCACGTCGATCGGTTCCGCGTTGCTCGCATCCAGAGGGTTGCTGCAACTTTCACCATATCGTCGGACTACCTCGTGGAAGGCCTGCTAGCACCAGGTCTACTGGTACGCGGGCACCACTCGAGGACCTAACTACCCCAACGGTCGCCGTCGTCTACCATAATTCCAATAACATTTTACGTATTGTAATCAGAAGTGCTAAGGTCTCTATTGCCGAAGATTGTCTAAGTGAATACGAACTCAGCTCCTACTTCAGCCGACCAACAGAAACGAGAAATTAGTATGTGTTCCGGTTTGAAGAGAGTTGTTGCTAGTGAAATTACTAACGTAACGACACAACTTCTCATATATCTAGGCGACGATCACGGTGATGCGTTGTGTATATCATCCTAACTATCGCCTCGATATTATGGGCGTATCACTAATCATTGGGTGAACGTGTGACTGGTCTCGTTCTTTCATAGAGAAAAAATAAAATACTGTCCGTTAATGATATAATATTGAAAAAAACTCAACGTTTGCCTATGTGAAGTAAATGTCAAATCATTACACAATCTTTCTAAATTGCAGAGTACTCAAATATGTACTAAATTATTAATTCCGGAAAAATGGTCGTCAAATTTGTGAAACTGAAGTTATTCCGAGTGTACAATTAAAGTTTCCTTCAATATGGCTTACCCGGTTAAAGTTTTGGAAAAACTGAATGAGGAAAGCGATGTCGATATACATAAACCGCACATTATAGGTTTGGTACTTGAATCCAAGCTGGATGAACTGAAAAATGAAATAATAAAGAGGATAGATAAAGAATTGATGGATTCCCAAAACGCGAGGGATTTTGTCTCGCAGAAGTACGATGAGCTTTGCAACAAGATCCAGTTCTTAACGGAGCTGGACGCTACGGTCACCGGCTTCAGGAGTGATGTTATGTCAATCGAGAAGCGTATTACGGAACTGTCCAGCAGAATAGATAACATCGAGAAGAAAATTATATCTAGAGATTGTTCTGCAAATGGTTCTACTGTGTTTTGATATTGAAGTGTTCCTCGTGTTTTTGTCCTTACTTTTGTTACTTACGTTTGCTATCAATAATAAATAAATATATTAAGTTGATCCTTATTTTATTTCCGTTTAAATGTCATCATCTTCACCATTATCTAGTGCTAGATATAGGCTCTTAAAGAGGTTAGTGCTAATACCTAATGTTTTGCCCGTGTGATCTAAGCGTCCATCTTGTGGCGGGCCTGTCAACACTGTCTTTTGGCATCGGAAGTCATTACAGGTCCAGAGCACTTTGTCCTGCTCATTGCCACTAAGTCTAGCAATGTTTTGAGCTATCGTTAACCTTTCTAATATAACTATACGGGAATCGATAGCAATAAAATAAAAGCATGTTTAGAAAAACCCAACATTTTAATAGCAACAATAAAACATCAATGTGTATAAATATTATTTCATGTAAAATAAAAATAAATTCAAAATAATGTTCATGATTTACAATTGTATCAATAATGTCTAAAAATATGTTAATTGTACTATAATAATCGAAGAGGATTTGATATTTGTTCTTATGTGTGAAATGTTGATTCCTTATCATTTCAAATAGAATTTTTGGCACAATTAGTTTTATTCGCTAAATAATTAAAACTTACGATACATATTTGTTCATTATAATCCATGTCTACTTACTATACTACATTTCTAATTTGATCACATACTTATGTTAAAGCGTTAAAATTATTCATACATCACATTAATACATACGGTATGCTACTGATATAATTTTTAGTCCAATTCTATTGTACAATGTCGTTCCAAGAAGATACTATAAAACCACCAAGTTTGAGCACAACTTATTCAATCTAATATTGGACACTTTGGACATGGTTTTATATTAATGTAGTCATAATGTAACATACTGTATATACTAAACATTCAAACATACATTCATTCAAATATCTAAAAACACGAACACGTCCCCGGCGGCAACAACTGTACCTCTCAATTTTCTCCATTGAGTATTTATAATGCTAGATTATTCGTTACTTTACACTTTTTTCCCGCCCAAAATAGCCTGAATCTGGGAAACGGTTTTGCCTTTCGTCTCCGGTATTAAAAAGAATACGAAGAACACGCAGATAAGCATAAAAGCGGCGAAGAACCAGAAACAGCTGTAGATGCCGATCGCGTCCTTCATCAGTGGGAAGCACAGTGTAACGATGAATACTAAACACCAGTTGGTAATAACGGCGATACCTGATGCAGATCCCCTGAACTCTACGGAAAACAGTTCGGCCATCATCATCCAGGGAATCGGGCCGAAGCCTAAGGAGAAGGAAATGATGAAAAGTACCAAACAAACTAGAGGGAGCCAACCGAAAGCTGATACGCTGACACCATCCGTTTGAAGCTTGAAATATACTCCAAGAACAACTAGACACAGACCCATTATAATACAGCTCTGCAATAACAAGATACGTCTGCCCGCCCTCTCTACCAACAGCGAGGAGATGTAAGTTGCGATGGTTTGGACAACGCCGACGATGATTGTCGCGATGGCGGGTGGGATGTTGGAACCGGCGGACTGGAAGATGTTGTTGGTGTAGAAGATGACCGCATTGATGCCGCTGAACTGCTGGAAGAACATCAGACCGAGGGAACAGACGAGCGCCATTAGGGAAGCCTTGTTAGTCACCATGCTGAGCATGCCGGCACGTTGACGTGACGCGTCGTCTACCTGTAGTAGGAAACATAGGAAACATGCAATTTGACAGCGTAGTTCAAAAATTTATTTTAATTTTTTTTAATAAAAAAAAATCGAAGCCTTCACGATTGCAGTCTACATACATCATCATCAGAAGATAGATGTTCACTGCTGGACATAAGCCTCCCCCAAACATCTTCTCCTCGATGGGTCTCACAAGTCTACATACAACGAATAAAATTTGATATGGAACACAGTGTTAACGTACATCTTTCTGCATGTCCTCGAGCTCGCCCGTGAGGTCTGCGTCGGGTCCTCTCAACCAGCGTAGCACTTTCTCGGCATCCCTACGACGATTCTTGCTCAATAGGTACTGCGGTGTCTCCGGCATCCACCTGTATATGAACAAATTTCAGATACATTCCAACATCACTTTTTAAAAAACGAAGCCAAGAGCAGAGCTGCCATGGACCTGTTGTTATGTGATAGATCTAGATATAGAAGAACCTAGGCGCCCCAGCAAAAGGCTGAACTAATAATTACCAGAAAACAGCAACCAGCAGTGGTGGTAACACAGCAGAGATGATAGACAGAGTTCGCCAATGCGTCCAGCCGCCGATCACAAACGTCAGAAGGATTCCAACTGTGAGGAACAGCTGGAAGAAGGCACCTAGAGAACCTCGGATCGAAGTCTCCGCAATTTCACCGATATACATAGGAGCAGTTACGCAAATGCCACCTGGAATAGTAACCAAACAAGGATTAATTCTCTTCTTCTTCGTTCTCCTGCCGTTTTCCCAGCTATGTGGGGGTCGGCACAGTATGTACTTCTCTTCCACATCCCTCTATCAGCTGTCATATCTCAATTCACACTCTTCTTGCATATGTCGTCTTTCACACAATCCATCCACACTTTCTTCGGTCTTCCTCTACCCTTATAACCATCCACTTTCATTCTCATCACTTTCTTTGTTATATGTCCTTCATCCCTCCGCACAACATGCCCGCCCCACGCTAACCTCTTGCTACTCATACACCAATCAATTATAATACTAAAAAACCTAGTAAACAATATTTTTTTTAATAAATATTATCTATAATATAGTAAGGAGACGCTTACCAGTCGCCAGGCCTGCGAAGAACCTCGCGGCGATCAGCATGCCAGCGCCGTTCGCGAATATCGTGAGTAGCCAGTTGATCATAAATGGAATGGCTAGGAGGAGGATGGTGGGCCTTCGGCCCATGCGCTGTACCAATACACCCACGGGCAGCGCGCTCAGGGCGGCGCCAATTGCCAGGATCGAAGACACCAGAGAACCTAGAAGAAGAACAGAGGATAAATTTCCATATACTTTGGATTAAAATTTCTCCATATTACCAAAGCTTTATTACTTTTGGTTAAGAAGGTTCAAGTTTGAATTCTTAAGTAAGTACAAACTATGTTTTGAACCTCCAAATTACTTCTTTATAAAGCAAGTCAAACCGCTTCACCGACGTTCACCTGAAGGTAAGTGATACGCATGCTCATAACAACGTAGCGCTGGTTAGAATGTGATATACTGTACCACATTGCGCTCGTCGCCTTGAGACATAAAATTTTGTCTCGTTACCCCAGTGATCACACTAGCTACAGCGCCCTTTAAACCGGAACACAGTACTGTTTGGCGACAGAAGTAGTAGCCACATAGACAGGCTGCGTCAATAGAGACCTATAGTAACCAGTAAGATCACTGATGGTAGGTCTCCATTGCCGAGGCCGTCTCAGTAGATACCACCGCAGCGCCTATTTCCGCCGCCAAACAGTACTGTGTTCCGGTTTGAAGGGCGCTGTAGCTAGTGTAATTACTGAGATAACGTGACTTCACTTATGTCTCAAGACAATGAGCGCAATGTGGTGCAATGAATACAATCTTAACTAACATCACGATGTTATGAGCGGGCGTATTGCTTACAAATATATATATATATATAACAAGCGCCGCTTCGTGTGTACAGGCCTACCGCATCACGTGAGCGTCTTCCTGTCGCTATGTGAAATACCACCAGCTCCACACTTGGAGCAGTGTCAAAATTTGAAAAGCAAAATATTTACACTGCATTCAATAATAGACGCGTTGCGTAAAGCCCGAGCGAAATATTTGGCAAACGTTACCGTTATTTGACGAGCCCCTATTACATTCTCATGCTGCCGAAGCGAAACTAAAGCTATTGCAAACACCACCACCATCATTGTTAGCCGATACACGTCCCACTGTTGGACATAGGCTTCCCCCAGAGATTCCCACATCGATCGATCCTGTGCTCTAGGAGCTCATATGGGAGGAAGCTATTGCAATAGCTTTCAATCATCTTTGCTTATAGTCTATATTATTTTCTAGAATATACTGAATACTGATTATGGAAATTCTGCATTGCTCAAGTCGATACTAGATAACAATCAGCTCCTATTTTTGATGCTAAAAACCGTGGACAAATTACTGTGGTAACGAGACTGAACATATTATGTATCAAGACGATCAGCGCAATGTTGTGCGGTGTATACAATTCTAACTACCGCCATGTTGTCATGGGCTGGCGTATCACTTACCATCAGATGTACGTCCCGCTCGTTACTCGGGTATCACTACTTGTTAGTTTTAAGGAGTGGAGCACTATTAAGGCCAGATTATTGTGAAGCGTATCTCTTACCACCTGAATGAAGAAGACCTTCGTCGCTTCATGAAGTAAATAAAAACAGTACCCTAAATAAATTCCAACCTTCCGCAATCATTGATTATCTTTATGAGAAAATGTTTTGAATCCCATAAGTGGGAATATTAAAGGAAGGAATATTATTTTTATTTGTTTTTTTTTTTATTGTAAATGTCAATAAGGATATATTACATTACTGATACATTTCACTGGTTATAGGTATCTGTAGACGGAGACGTAGTGTGGAAACATTAGTTTGAAGGGCGCTGTAGCCTAGTGTAATTACTGGGGTAACGAGACTCAACATCATGACTCGCTAGATGAGCGCAATGCGGTGCGGTATACATTATTCTAACTAGCGCCACGTCGTTATCGTCGAAAGTGGAGGAAGCGAGAGAGGTGTGCCAGGATCGTAGCAAGTGGGGAGAGCCGGTCTCTGCCTACCCCACTGGGAACGAAGCGTGATATATATGTATGTATCACTAACCATCAGGTGAACATCCGGCTCGTCTAACCGCGTAATTAATATAAAAAAATACCTATTTTTACATAGAAAACTAAACAATATATATTTAAATTACATTAGAAGAATGTATAGGCCTGTTCTGTACATATCATTCAACATCACGTGACGCCGTCGTTCTTGGCCCGCGTCCATGCCGCTCATTCGATCTCTGCAAGCTATTTTGTTCGTGGGTGTGCCCGAATACTTCCGCCGACAATACACCCTCGAAAACAAATCGGCAAAGCTCTGACGTCACTGCATGCTAGATATTGTAGTGTGCGTGAATTTGCAGACTGGGTAAATATAGATTTGGCAGTTGGGTTATATCACTAGTAAAACTGTCAATCAATGAAGACTTAAGTCTTAGGTTTTTCTTATGCCTATGTTGTCATCATCTATATAATTGATCGTACTCTCTACATTTCCAGTCTCTTCCCTTCTTTTTTTTTTTTTTTTTTTTTATATAGTCACGCCTTTTTCCCAATAGGGGTAGGCAGAGGTGAATAAACACCCACATTTCGCCAGATGTGGTCAGATCAGATCAGGTCCAGTGTAACAGGGGGCGAGCCTGTTGCCACTTTATTGGGACCACCCCACATACACACACAAAGATGATATCAGTGTGCGGGTTTCCTCACGATGTTTTCCTTCACCGTTTTTTGTATCTCGCTGTTGTAACTAAAGTTCACAAATGTACATAACTTAAATATTAAGTCATTGGTACATGCCGAGGTTTGAACCCGCGACCTTCAGAATGAAAGCCGCACGCTCTAACCATTAGGCCAGCGAGCTACTTCCTCTTCCCTTCTACTGCTATGATTACTGTTTGTATTTTGAAAGAGAATTTGTTACTAATTTTAAATCTCTTTTATTTTCTAACTTCGTAACTGTTATTATATCTTCATTGGTTTTTGGAAACTTGGAATTTAAAAGTAGTGTCTATAGAAATATAACCTCAAAACTTTGTAATATTAGTATCATCATCCAATGCTGGATATTGGCTTCCCCCAAAGATTCCCAAACGATCGGATAAGGATTTTTATGAAGAGATTTCGGTCATTTCCCACCACGCTAGCCCAAGGCGGATTAGTGGGAGCCAGAGCATCTTTTATTAATAAGCAGGGTGCAGCTCAAACAGGTAAGGTTGGCTTGAATCCCGTGAGTTTTTGTGCGAGAACTCTTAAACCACAATAAACAAATCCAATTCGTTCAAAACGAATCCGTGAAAGAACCAAATTTGTCGAAATAGCCAATAAAATCTTCAAAATTAAGTGGTAATGTGCTGGTCATAGCGTGATGGCGATTGGATGCAAATAATCAATAGTAAACTCCAGCAAAATTGATTGTGATCATAATGGGGATCTGGCAGAATGGTCTCCGCATCATGCATCAGCAACACCAGCAACGTATTTATAGTTATGTAAATTAAATAAACCAAATCTTGGAGTTGGTGCGACTGATAACTCGTTATTAGTAAGAGATAGAATATGCATTGTCTCATTTTCGCGAAGTCTGTAAAAGCAAAACACAAATTGAGGCGTTTGGAGCCGCGCCAGGACTGATGGCGTCACGTCAGATCTGTTGAATAACACAGGCAAGTGATTGACTGTACAATTTAATGAGATCAGACCTGAAAACGTAAAGTTATTTTGCAATTATGTTGGTAGATTTTGTTTAATGGTATCGGCGAATGGGAGAGAAGGAGGTGGAATGTTTGCAAAGACACCCTGTCTCTTTTCCTTCTGCCGTTTTCCCAGCTACGTGGGATCGGCACAGTATGTACTTCTCTTCCATATCCCTCTATTAGCCGTCACATCTGAATTCACACTCTTCTTACATATGTCATCTTTCACACAATCCATCCACACTTTCTTCGGTCTTTCTCTACCATTATAACCATCCATGTTCATTCTCATTACTTTCCTTGTTATATGTCCTTCAACATTCCGCATAACATGCCCGCACCACTCTAACCTCTTGCTCTTCAATAAGGCCACCCAGTCTATTGCTTGGAATTAGCTTGGATTAGGGATTATCATAATATTATTTGTAGTAATAAGCTCAAACACAACTTCGCACAGAAGAGACCAATAAAGTGATTAACAATTTTAAAATGAAGGATTTAAAAAGATCTACTTACTCTCTTTAGTATCGAGAAGAAAATCCGCTGGCTGTCCAAGAGAATTGATCAGGAGCGGAATACTGCCATTCACGATCGACACGTCTTCAGCAGCTACTTCGACCACGGTGACGTTGTTGATGGTGCTGTTGGCAATGGTGATGTTCTTCGGTGGTTCCAACTGTGGCAACGCTGGCGAAGTCCAAGCGAGGATCGTACCAGCGATCACAGCGCCAATCGCCGCTAGAAATTTTAAGAAATCGTTTATCAGACAAACTTCGCGATAATTCTTATTATTGTTATTAAATTTAAGTTTTACTTGGAAACGGTAGATAAAGTAGCGACTAAAGAAAATATGAGATGGTCTGACCAGATAAAGGCGGCAGTAAATGGCACATCATCGTTACCACTACATGAATATACTAGGAAGGCGGCCATCAGAGAGGAATTGCGACGTGTTGTTAAGCTTGAGACCATCACCAGAAGTGATGACCACGACATGTCAAAAATGACACCGACGAAGAAGAAAAGAGAATATGCTTGCCTTTTATGAATCGATCGTTTACATTACAGTAACATAGTAAAAACAGATAATATATTGTAATAAAAGTATCAAAATACGGCAATAGTTCTAAAACTTCAAACACGATGAATAGTACGAATGATTTATCTACATACAAATGATGTATGATCTTTTTAATGATTATCACGACTTCATCACACTTTTTCGAATCAATCTGTATTTTTCCCTATATCTTAATCCGTTTATCAGTGACAGTGAGATGTTTGGCATATTAACCCAAACTGATAGTCTACAATCATTTCAAAGTAGATTTTTTCTAACTTGTAAACATTCTTACAAACTAAGTCCAAAGCGACAGACATAAATTTGTATATCTATATGTATAGATGTTATTTACTATACATCTAGTCTCCCTTTGCTATGAATTATCTCCTCAACGATAATCTAATTATGATTCATTATAACTCCACATCTAATAGTTCGAACTCGTTCCGCTTATATATCTATAATGTATATGTAATGACATCTAATATCCAGATTAATACTGATAAAACTACTACTAGTATTATACTAACTACTACACCTTGATGGTGACTACACAGGCGGTTACCAGTCATTTAGTCAAAATAAATCTAACCAACCTTTGATTATAATAGAAAAGTATACTGTGTATGAAGTATAACAGTTTTTAGGTTTAGTCTATATCATCATCATCATCAGCCGATAGATGTCCACTGCTGGACATCGGAGCGAAGCGTCTACCGGTACGCAGGTTCCAATCGAGTATCTTATAATATAGTAACTTTGTGTATATAATTAAGTATTATTTTAGATGTGTATGAGAAGAAACTGTTAAATTTAGATAAAGTAAACGACAAAGTCACATCCGTAATTGTCCTTTCTTAAATATTTTTAAGAGAGGTAAGGACTATATCTATTTTTAGAGATATTTAAAACAGACGCTCCTGTTTCGATTCCTTGTCCACTAAGTTCGAGAAAAGAAAAGTATATATATTTCTTTTTTGTATTGGATACCTACATTTGTAATCATTGTTTATCCTCTCCAGGGAAAGTTCTCTATAGGAGAGACAGTACATAAAGATGTACCATATTGCCAACAGGTGGTACGATAGAAGTTTCGAACAGACTGCACTGCTTATAGGTTAGTTTCTAAAAACCTATCTCCGCAAAGCCTAAAATTGGCTAAGTATTAAATAAAACAAATATACAAAGATATCTGTGTTAATGTAGATATCTAACAATAGAATGAAGACTTGAATTAACGCAATCGATTTCCGTTGTACATAAATCTTGGTGTGATTTACTTTGCAAAAGATAAACAGACAAATTCAACGTAAACCATTCACAAGATAAAAAAGATACATCTGCATCAGCTTTGCCAATATTTATATACAGGAAGCATCTTAATACATAATGTTATTAATATTGAACCTAGAGGTCTTTATTTATTTAATTAAGCGACCAGACGAGCGGAAAGTGATGCTTGCTCATAATAACGTGGCGTAAGTTAGGATGATATATACAGCACCACAATGCGCTCGTCGCTTGAGTCATAAGATGTAGTATTGTTACCCCAGTTATTGCACTATTTACAGCGCCCTTCAAACCGGAACACAGAAATGTTTGCGCAGTAATATTTGTCGGCTGCAGCGGTACCTACCGACACGGTATCCGGCAACAGTGACCTATCGAGGTATGAAAGAGGGAAATGGAATACAGAATCCTAGATGGAAAGAAGTGTGTAAGGTCAACAGATTATGACAGTTGAAAAAAAAAGAGAAAGATGAGAATTACGTGATAATAAGAAAGCTTCAATTCAATGAAGATCAAACCCACGTCTAAGTAACACTGAGGTTTTAATGGAATGAAAAGGAATAAAATATCGTAACAGCTAATAGCAATGCTATTGTAGGTCTACGATCTACGACCATGCGAAATCAGTGGCCAAGCAATCGAAAAAGGATGCTCTGTTTTATATATCAAGCGTCTAAATATTGCTCCAAGGAGGAAGTTAAAAATATCATTCAAGGGTAATTAAAGACTTTTGGCGCGAAAACAAATATCGTATAGGTCTTTAGTGCCCAAATCGGTGTGGTATAACTTTGAGGATTGCCGAGCTTCACAAAATGGACGATGACAAATGAGGTTTTAGCACTTTTACCTGCTACTGCAGCGATGTACTGGTTAGTTTTCTTCGTCTCTCCTCTCCTCTCCTGCACGGAAAGCATATGCATTGTAGGCTTCTCCATGGTTCTACTTTCTAGATTATTCTGAAACAAATTGACATAAAATATTAATAAATATTTATGTATGTTCTCTCATTAGAGTTTCTCGTATTTTAAGACATTGAAAGGTTTTATTATACTTTTCTTTTAATATTCGGTATGATTGGATTCACAATGTAAATGTTGGCTCTGCGACGATTGTCTGGAAAAACTGATTGTTGTTGGGACCATCGAAAGCAAAAGATCATTCGGTCGAGCTCCGACCAGATGGACCGATCAGATTAAGGACTGGTCATCCTCTAAATTCTACACAATCGTAAGAGATGCGCAGGACAGGAATCAGTAGAAGCAGATAGATCGCTCCAGACAGCAACCCTTGCATTGACCACGATCCTCAGAGATGAGGGAACGAACCCAGAGAGAGATGACAAGATTCAGCTAAATGTTATCTTATGATCAGATTAGAGATAAGTGAATAGTGTGCTGGTGAGAGAATATCCTTAGTTTCTTACCGCCAGGGTAACATTCTAATCGTTTCGAATGAAGGTTATTTCTAGACCGGAGATCGGAACTCGAAGCATCTATACGCTGCACCGGTTCGATTATTACAGTCGCATTATGCAGGCGAACCCTGCGGTGACCTCGCAGTACAGTTAACCGCTAGGTCGGCCTTTAGCTGCATCTTAATAGAATCAATGAGATGTTCGAGTGACGTTTGAGTCACACCAACTTCATGATGGACATCTAATTTAAAAATCGATAATTTGCAATTCATCGCACCTACGTCACCATGTCACAACATATCATCATCATTCTAATATCAACCTATTGTTGTCTGAACTGCTGAATGTCGCAGCACAGTGGTATGCAGCATGATGGTGAAGAATTCTGCTGCTATTTCCCCAGTGAACCCACTCTTTGTTATTTTTACATATGGACAGAGTTACAGTGGAAATATTTCAACAATTCTACATGTATTCTTGTTATTTCTTTTTAGAAGCGATTTTCTTCGCCAGATCAACTAAATGATGACTTAAAAACTAAGTAATGATTATAAACTCTATTCATTCTATTCAAGCTGAAACCTAACTGAAAATTTATTTATTTCCAATACATATGTATAAAATCTAAAAATCTTATTATTCTGGTTTAAAGCCGATGTAGGCTGTCAAAATACTAATGTCTGTTGTTAGATTGTTGTAATACCCATTTTGGGTATCATATGTTTGTTTTTTTTTCTTTCTGTGGCGAAGTCAGGGTTACGAGGAATGTTTACCCACTGGGTGTGTAATATCCTGCCAACAGGACACACTGATTTCATTTGGTTGTATTTGCTTGTGTATTTTTCCGCGTACCGTTCGAGTGTCGATACCGGACGGCGCCGAAAGCGCATCTTATCAGGATCGTTCGATAAGTGATAACGCGTGATAAGTGTTGGTGCTGAGTGGAGAGTACTCCACCAAGGCCTTGGCGCGACGCTTCCCATGTTACACATTTGACTTAAAACGCTATTTAAAACATATTATCGACTATTTTTTATTTAATTTCTAATAAAGTTAATAACTTCCTGTTCCCCGCCCGATGGCCGTAATATAAAATTAGATATAAAATTTCTCTGAAATATTCCTTGAAAGCAACCGCAACCGCAATTGACTTTGTATAACAACCGTTACTATAGCTACCGCATAAATAACACCAAATGAAAATGTTTATAAATGTTAATTAGAAATAAAATTATGAAGGATCTTTAGAATAACTAGCCTATAACCATCTACAAAACATTCATTAAGAAAGATCAATCACCCGTGTAATACGTTCACTAGTTTTCAGGTGATTGGCGGACAAACAAAACTCAGTTTCATTATAGATATATATATATTCTTCTAGCAACCTTCACTTGGCTACTACAGTGGACATCTATCTGCCCACTGCCACTAAGATTAATATAAAAACAAATAAATCCAACAAGTAATCTAGGTACCACCGCAGCGCCTATAACAGCCGACAAATAATACTGTGCAAACATTACTGTATTCCGGTTTGAAAGGCGTTGTAGCTAGTGAAATTAATGAGGTAACGATACTGTATATCTTATGTCTATAACACGAGCGCAACGTGGTGCTGTGTGTATCATCGAAACTAGCGTCACGTTGTTATGGGCGAACGGATCACTTACGATCAAGTGTCCAATAAAAAAAAACAATTGCGCAGTTAGTATAATTTTCATAAATTCGCAGATTAGGTAAAAAATGAATGTTTTACAACATTATACATAATTATAATGATTTGTCGTTTATTTCTGATAATGATAATGTAAAAGGCTACTTCGTGTTATCGATTTTATTGCTCTGATCATGATTGTGTTTAATATTCACGAGAATCTAGCCAACCTGACCAGCTCGTGGTGCAGCCTGCTAATTAACATACGAGGATCTGGCTGCAACCAACTCGAGCTGGGCCTACTTGGTGGGAAATTGCCGTAAGCCTTTTTTATGAACTCCTACAAATAACGCCTTGTAATGGCCAGCTGTACTGGCGGCCATGTTGATTGTGTGAAGGTGGCAGGAAGCCGCTAGCTGCGACCGATCGATTTGAAGATTTTTGTGGGAAGCCTATGTCCAGCAGTGGACGTCTACGGCTGATGATGATGATATAAACCTCTACAGAATATGCTTCTGTATATGGATATGTTATTAAGCCATTATACAAATAGATTTCAATCGATTGTTCTATCAATTTATGGCCATCAAGCACCTCTGTGTAATTACTAATATATTTTGATCTCTTGAGAGCATCTAAAAATAATAACAATGGATTGTTTTAGGTCTCTGTAGCTACAGACCGTCTAGGTACCACCGCAGCGCCTATTGCAGCCGACAGACAGTACTGTGCAAATAATACAAAGATCCGGTCTGAAGGAATTTACGAGTAATAGTGTCTCTGTTGCTGGAGACCGTTCAGGTACCACCGCAGCTCCTATTGCAGCCGACAAATAGTACTGTGCAAATAATACTGTGATCCGGTTTGAAGGTCTTTACGAGTAGTAGTGTCTCTGTTGCTGGAGACCGTTCTGGTACCACCGCAGCGCCTATTGCAGCCGACAAATAGTACTGTACAAATAATACTGTGATCCGGTTTGAAGGTCCTTACTAGTAGTAGTGTCTCTGTTTCCGGAGACCGTCTAGGTACCACCGCAGCGCCTATTGCAGCCGACAAACAGTACTGTGCAAATAATACTGTGATCCGGTTTGAAGGACTTTACGAGTAGTAGTGTCTCTGTTGCTGGAGACCGTTCAGGTACCACCGCAGCGCCTATTGCAGCCGACAAATAGTACTGTACAAATAATACTGTGATCCGGTTTGAAGGTCCTTATTAGTAGTAGTGTCTCTGTTGCCGGAGACCGTTTAGGTACCACCGCAGCGCCTATTGCAGCCGACAAACAGTACTGTGCAAATAATATTGTGATCCGGTTTGAAGGTCCTTACTAGTAGTAGTGTCTCTGTTGCCGGAGACCGTCTAGGTACCACCGCAGCGCCTATTGCAGCCGACATACAGTACTGTGTTCCGGTTTGACGATATTTGTAACTAGTGTAATTACTGGGCTAATGAGACATACGTCTCAAAGTGACGAGCGCAATATGGTGCTGTGTATAGCATCCTAACCATGATGTTAAGGACGGGCGTGTGACTTCATCATCATCATCAGCCGATAGACGTCCACTGATGGACATAAATAAAAAAATAATAAATAAACAGGTTTAATTCGTGTAATCGCTTCTCTGAATAAAAAAAAACCAAGAATAAAGTTATTGTTGTGACATGTCCAAGATGGCGGACTAACAAATTAGGCGGCAATTCGTTATAGAATTAAGGGTTGATTGAAATAAATAAATTGATGGTAGTATAAAACTGGTGGTGGTGTCTCTGTGACTTGAGACCGTATAGGTATCACCGCAACGTATTATGTTCCGGTTTAAGGGACGATGACGACGAGGACAATGTCTCAAGGCGACGAGTCACAATATAGTGCAGTATTTAACATCCTAACTCCACATTGTTATGGGCGGACGTGTCATTTACTATCAGGTGAATGTTAAAAAAAAATAAACCGTTACCAGATACTATAGTCAATGGTGGATATCAATAGGTTGATATTACGATGATGGTGCTTTAGCAATTATCTTTGACCTATGTTTACCTATTTGTTTATAGTTTCAACTTAGTGCAAGCTAAGCTATCACAGCTTCTTAGACCGCCAGTCTTTCCGAATAAGCTGTTTCAGTCCAAGTTGTAGAGCTGTTGTAAGCGGTAGACATTTTGTAAACTCATTTGTCCCTTCCCTATCTCTAGTGATGTGAAGATTCGGTCTAGAAAAACGTAAAGGAAACCGGCAGGTATAAAAACAGCTTTCATGCGATATCCGCCAACAGGACCTGACCTGTTCGCTTTCACTTACATGGAGTATAGCCGAGTGTCCGAGCTGAGTGTTATTGCATGTACATAAGTATTATATTCAATAAATTATCCGCCATTAGAGCTGTTCAAACGGATTAAGATTTACACACAAACCGTTAACCGATAAGTGTTGTGTGTGTGTGTGTAGCTACTGTTAGATAACGATAACAGGTTTAAAAGGTAATAAATATGAATCAAGTTAATGTTAAAGTTAATGTTATTACAACAAATAACACAAGTCCCGCGTTGCTCGCATCCAGTGGGTTCCTGCTACTCCTTGTGGGAGGCCTCCCAACACTACGTCCGATCTGCGGGACCTATCGATGTGGTCATCTTTGGAGGAGCACTACATCCAGCAGTGGACGTCTATCGGCTGATAATAATGATAATTATTATTACAATAATGTAGTAATTACTTAGGTAGATCAAAACTATGCTACTACTAGCAGATCTCTGTTTCCGTAAACCTAGGTACCACCGCTGCTCCTATTGCGTCCCTTCCTTAGTTCTCTATCTTATCCCTACTCCTGATTACAATCAGGTAATAGGTAAGGTGGATTTTGTATGAAAAAATAGTTTATTCGAATTCAAACCTTGGTGTAAATTCCAAGATAAGACGCCAACCAACGTTCCATCAGCTCAGTGGCTTCGTACGCAAGTACCGTAAGCTATAACAACACTAATTGTTGATAATTTGTACTGACAAGGTCCGTGCGGCCCCCGCCAATGGACCAATCGTTCTCTGCATACTAGTACTAGGGACTGTACACTACTACCGGATACTGTACAGTGTTGCTAGAGACTGTACACTGCTCCTAAAGACTGTACAAACACTCAACCGAACCAGTTGTACGCGCACCCCTAGGAGACAAGTTAAAAGGAGTTAACTTATTCTGTTATTCAATTAAGCAATGATACGAGGTGGATGGACACTTAAAAATAAGTGATACACCTTTTTTTTCTTTCGAGGGGAAATCTTCGAATAGATAGATACTCTAGATATACTAGTTATAGTTATGTGTAGATTTTACCCACTAAAACAGTGGTGGTCACCTTCAGCGTTTGGAGAGGTCTCGGGATCTCCGATGAGGGAGTGATAGCTCGTTCCGGGGTCTGTTTTTTGTAGACCCTACCAGCTTTCCGAGTACAACTTCAGTGACCGGAGACCACGTCCAGCCATTGTCCTCCTCAAGGTCGTTTAGAAGCCGATGAGAATTGCCAATAACCCCAAAGGCCCTAAAGTCTATTTTCTCTTGATCCCGCTCCGCAGCCTCCTTTTGTACCATAACAGTTTCACAAAAGGAGGCTACGGCTATCCATGCAGTTCATCCCAGCATCATCCATCAGCATCCGATTTACTAGGATAAGTGATATGTCTACGCTAGTTAGGATTATTTATACATCACCACATTGCGCTCGTCGCCTGAGATATAAGATGTGGTCTCGTTATTCCAGTTGCACTAACAACAGCACCCTTCAAACCGGAACACACTAATGTTTGCATACTAGTCTCTGTCGGCTGCAATAGGAGCTGCGGTGGTACCTAAACGGTTTCCGGCAACAGAACTACCACCTATATAATAAATTGATCATGAATCTATTCTCAAGCCGCACCGCACGAGAACACCATTTGCAGAACAGGGAGATGAATGGAGTGGTGTTTGTATAAATTTATAAGGATACATTTTTTCTTTGTATTATTTTTTTATACGAATAAGCCTGCCCATAAAAACGTGGTGCTAGTTAAGATGATATATACTGCACCACATTGCGCTCGTCACCTGAGACGTAAGATGTAGTCAAGTAAATACATTAGCTACTGGCACCGTTCAAACTAAAACACAGTAATGTTTGCACAGTACTGTTTGTCGGCTGCAATAGGAGCTGCGGTGGTACCTAGACGGTCTTTAGCAGCAAAGACCTAGCACCAGTGAAATCAAATTGATCATGAATATATATATTATAAAGAAAATTGAAAATTCATATTAATTATATACATTATTAGTCGAGGAGTCACAACAGTCAATAATAACTTAGTACACTTAGGTTCAGTTAGAAAGGGTGGACAAAGGAGTGAACAGTTCACCCGGTGGAAAGTGATCACTGATGACCATGGACAGTCGCAACACCTTGGACCTTTAAGGAAATACGCTCTTTTCTTGAAGAAGCCCATGTCATATTCAAGAATCGACTGTCCTCCAGGTTGTGTGGATGGAATTGATGAAGTGGATCTTGGCGTTGTGTCGTATGCTTCACTGATAGAATAATCCAGAACACCTTGCTCCTTCTATGAATTTTTACAATGTTTTATATATAAGTGATTTTCAGTTATGCAAGGAGTCGTCACGAAATTTCTGGAACCCTAAGGTCTGAAGATTTGAAATTTAAAGTATTCCTTTTGTCGCGTAAGGGTCAGCTAAGAATGGATTTTACGATATTCCTTCCCCCAGATAGTTGCGGGGGTGTTACGACCAGCAGAGTGGGCGGAGAACAGCTGATATTCTATAGCTTTGAGTTCTGTATCTGTTTGACATTACATATCACTAGTTATTGATAAAAACTATATAACATATAGTTTATATCATATAACATACATATTTTTATTATGTAATATATATTATAATACAGTACATTACATTCTTTTTTTATTAAATTAAATGTTAAGCAGAGCTGGACATTTACCTGATGGTAAGGCCAGCTCATAACAACGTGGCGTTAGTTACGATGATATACACAGTACTACATTGCGCTCGAGACATAAGATGTTGAGCCTCGTTACCTCAGTAATTACACTAGCTACAGCGCCCTTCAAACCGGATCACAGTATTGTCTGTCCGCTGCTATAGGTGCTGCTTTGGTACCTACCTAGACAATCTCCAGCAAAAGAGACCAGCCACCAGTAAAATCGTTTAAGTTATTAATAGTTTTACAAGAACAATGTTATATTACGACATCTTTGAAACTATTACACGTAAACACTCAAAACTTGGTATAGATAATGCCTTTGCCGCTTAGAGGTCAGCTAAGAATGAATTTTACAAAATTCTTCCCCCGAAAGAAGTTGCAGGGGTGTAACGACCAGCAAAGCGGGTAGGGAACAGCTAGTACATATATATATATAGTTTCAATTTATTGCAAGCTAAGCTATCACAGCTTCTTAGACCGCCAGTGTTTCCGAACAAGTTTTCAACTCTGCATATGCAGAGCTTCGCTTTTCTCTTTTATGATAGATGGCTGTGGAACAACGGGCCTTGAATCCGGGTCCATGAGCCCAGTATCAGATGAGCTGTAAGAGTGAAAATGACTACAAAGCTCTCAACATCTTCAGAGAATAGAGAGGGTATTGTATAATAGTTAAGAAATCATTCGTATCTCTGTACGACAAAAGAAACAAAATCGCGATTTCACGCGAGCTGATCCGGATTCATTTCGCAGAAGCTTCCGCTCGACGAACCTGTACCTAAGCCATCAAGCTTATAAACATAAATCAAGTGGAGTCATAGGCAGAATATATATTATATTTAAGGATACATGCATTGTGTGATTGTTTGTGCGAGTACACAGGAAGACCTCGTTACTGTTAAATGAGGCTGAGTGGAGATGATCGTCTCGAGTACGTGGGATGTTCGAACTTATCGGTGTTCATACTCGCTGCGCTTAGCCCACTGGTTTGTTTCACCGTACTTAATAATTCATACAAACGTTGCTTTTCATTTATCCTTGATGACAAAGCTTCTTTATAGCTCCATTTATTGTTAGTTCAACAAGAGTAGATATTTAGACCTCTGCTATCAGCGATCGTGAATGTTAAAATGTAATAAGAATGAGAATGGAAATGAAAAACGAAAATTCCTTAAGAATACTCCTTATACTAATTAGAGTAATCATGGTGATATGGTCATTAGCATAACATGTCCTTTTTTTAGTTACTACTTAAAAACCATGAAAAAAAGAGGTTTATCCTCATCCTATTTAATAAGAACAGCAAAGGAATGAAACAGCTTGCCGGCGCGTTACCGTCCAAATATTACGTGGGTGTCGTCTAGAAAATAGTGAATAAGCTGTTCAGGCGCTTAACAACAGACCACATCATCACTTAACACCAGGTGGTATCGTGATCAAGCACTAACCAATTGAAATAAAAAATTATATATTAATTTAACGTCGCAAAACTGTGCATATTCATGTGTAGCTAGTCCTATTTTATTGCCTAAATGTAGTGTGGAAACTTTACTGTGTTGCGATAGATATACCCAATAGAAACCTGCTTCCAGTAACACTAAGCATAGTTACATACTCCATAATAAACGACAGACAAACAACAGTTTACTTAACACTATAAAGTTCAACGTATTCTTAATAAGGAATGTAGAATTTCCGTACGAGTTAATTTATTAGTTTAAGTACAAAGGACGCTTGCTTCGTGATATATTAATACGCTTTACCATTATACCGATTACCAAGGAGTTGAGGTTCAATATTATAATTTATACAATTAATTTTATTAAGGGTCAAAACTGAACACAAAATGTGCTGACGTTATTGACTATATGCGGTTGCGGCTTGGATAACTATGATAGACGTTTGGTACATGTAAACACTATTTGCAGCTAACTTCACGTTATTATGAACTAGCAAGCTGACCCCTTTCTGTCTTAAATAGTGACTAAAATAACGTAAACCATGTTGGTATTTAGTTTCGAGAACCTAGTTGTACGATATGCAAACCCGACTTGGACGGCTAACATGAAGTGTTCTCATATTAGAATATACCTCTTTTCTCTGTTATTTAAGAAAGGACGTTATTTTTAAGATTTTCATACTTTAAGTACGTCTAAAAAGTCGTGCTTAATATGTGCCTATAATTAGTGTGTACAGCCTATCATATGATTACAACTAGAATATAACAATACTGTTTAAAGCAACAGATTCAAAATGTGAGGTTGTTGGAGATAGCTAGACGAGAGGGTTAGTAAAAACTTTACCACCGACCAAACTAAAGAAAATGTGGCTCCGGAAATAAATCTGAGATTTATATGTTTAAGGTTAGTAAAATCACTATAGATTCAATAAAATAATAGATAGTGCAGTTATGGTTGAGATGAATCAGTTAGTTTTTTTTAAATATATAACAACACTTATTATCAGATGAATACATAGCACTTGAACTGAATTAAGTTCTTTGAGTTATTTCAAAGCGTTTCTCTCTACACAATTCACCTCAGGTGTCTTAATAAAATGGTCACTTTAAAAATTAACGAAATATCAACTTTAGCATGTTTTAGCAATGTATTGACATTGCTTTCTGTTATAATTTCGCAGTATCTGCTTTTGTTTTATTAAATTAATATCGTTAACTATCCGAGTTGACCTTCGCATATTTAAAAACAAAACAAAGTAGATTGACAACAGTGCAAAAGGTCAAAATAACATAAGGCTTATTATAAAAAAGTTATCAATTAATTATAATTCAAGTATTCAATTTATTGTGAAACGCGTTTAATTTTTCATTTTCCCATAAAAAAACCTATTTGTACTTATATATTTATCGATAGCATGTAATTTCTTTTATGTATATCTAGAGGTCAACGATTTACATAATATGAAGGACGTGAAATTGTTTAGATAAAAGACGAAATTATACGGCAAGTCTGTGTGGACGTCGAGGCCGTTTGGTCATTCAACAGCGGACATAAGAAGATTTATATATTTCAGTTGTTAAAAATAAACCTTAACTAAAGTTATTTTTACAAAGTAATAACAGCCCATTTACGTCCCCACTGCTGGGGCACAGGCCTACCCTCGATATGAGGGCGATTGGGCCATAGTCACCACGCTGGCCCAATGCGGGTTGGTGACTTTACACATGACTTAGAATAAATTCTAAGTCATGTGCGGGTTTCCTCGCGATGTTTTCCTTCACCGTTTGTATCTCGTTGTTGTAACTAAAGTCCACAAATGTACATAACTTAAATATTAAGTCATCGGTACATGCCGAGATTCGAACCCGCGACCTTCGCAATGAAAGCCGCACGCTCTAACCATTAGGCCAGCGAGCTACATATTATACAGCTACATATATTTTTACAAACCTTAACAGTAATTAAAGATTGTTAAGTGCTTCTAACTGCCTCCGTGTAGCAGTGCACCATTAGTAACACGGATGTATCTAGTTTGATTGTGTTTTGGGAGACAGGTACAGTTTTGTTGGTCGTAGGGTTGTTAGAAACCTAACTAATTAACAACCACCCTCATATGAAAAATTTGCCAAAACGACATCCCTGTCCACATTTAAGAGTCGGAGTATTTTGCGCGACCAAGTTTGTCATCGACGGCGTCATTGTCACTTAACACTACGCGAAATTGAGACGAAGTGTTAGCACGTTATAGATAAAATAAGTAAAAGTAACATGGGAGAAAAAGCATAACAGAAAATGGATACAACGTATGTACAACATTATTACATAAGTTAAAACTTATTGAATATTACGAGCGGGTTATTGCAATTTGACCAAAATTCTAATAAAGCTTCTAATTTATATAATTAAAACTGACGGTACTTTTAAACGTTCTGTATTTCAGTGTTATCCTGTTTCAGTTATAAATGGTTTTAAAATTAGATTATACAAATAAGTATGATCAATTAAATACAACCCTCGGTTATATTTCTTTGACATAAAATTCCTGAGTTGTCCAGTAAAATGTTGAAAATATGGTGAAATTACTTATAAAATCCAAAATTTTAAAACATTTTTACGCATTACTATTAAAAATTTTCTATTTGTAATTTATCAGATGTTATCATCTAAAAATCTATAGAAAGAACAAAGTTAAGTAACTAGAAATCCATCAAGTTGAAATTATTAGATAAAAAAAAAAATTATCATCGCCATAGATAGTATAAAATGAATTTGATTAAAAATTATCTCTAATCAGGCACGTGATTATTTACTTTTGTTAATGAACTGTACATAGAAATTTAAAAAATTTAAATTTATCGAAAATGGCGGGTAATGAATAAAGATACTTACCACAAAGAGTATAATTTTGAATTATGAAAAATAAATATTTATTTAAATATTTGAACACTGGCCACTGATCACTGACATTAAAAATATATCGGCAACTGATAAAGATATCTTTTTTTCTTTTTTTATTATGTAACTGGGCGGCCGGTGGTGGCGCGGTCGTGCGGTCGCGCGGTCGGGCGGTCGTGCGGTCGCGGGGGCGCTGTGCCGAGTGCCGCAGTCGCGCGCCGGGGACGCCGGGTTCCGGAACACTGGCCAAATAATTTCTGCATACCTACGTCCCCACGTACCATCCGTGGGCGTGGTGAGAAAAACAAATACACTCGTTGTTACGCTAATCTCCCGCTTCGATATACGAAACGGATATTTAAAAGCGGAACGATAACGTTTCGACCAAAGCAACGTTTCAATTGTGGGAGGAGCTTCTTTTTTTTTTAATTTATCGAAGCGATGATGATGATGGTAAACGATCCGGCCGCCTGTAACAATAGTTAGAATGTTATACACTGCACATTGGGACATAGGTCCATAAATGTCGTTAACCCAGTAATTTCATTAGTTACAGCACCCTTTAAATCGGATTACTCTAATGTTTGCACATTACAGTTTTTCGTCTGCAATAGGGGCTGCGGTGGTACCTACATAGACGGTCTCCGGCAACAGAGACCTACCATCAGTAATAGTTGTTAGTCCTTCAAACCGGATCACAGTAATATTTGCACACTACAGTTTGTCTTCTGCAATAGGGGCTGCGGTGGTACCTACCTCGACGGTCTTTGGCAACAGAGACCACGAATAGATAACGTATAAAGCCTAAACCACTTATACATTTATGATCTTTAACACAGTCATCATCATCATCATCGTTATCAGCCTTTGTTTATCCACTGCTGAATAACAAAGCTCTCTCTCTGCAGCTCTCTCTCTCTCTCTTCTCCAGCTCTCTTCAGCTTCTCCCATCCAGCCACATCCGACCGCTGTGATGATGTCGCCGGACCATCTGCTCGGTCGGGCCGTACAACACAGTCATATATTATTATTTATTTACCACAGATTTATTGTTTCTGATATAATATATATTGTAAATCTCTTTTCAAACGATTTATCGATATTTTAGCAACCTTCAGATAGTAAAAAAAGATATTTTTTTTTATTTATAGCTTCGCACTACTATACTATCTGATGATAAGCACCATTTATTGATGTATGATCTAAGAGATAACATTTAGTCTAATACAAAGACCATAAAGATTTCACTTAAAAAAATATTCCTCTTTTTATAAGACAGACAACAACTTAGATAAAGTAAATATTACTGCCTATAGTAATAAAGACAATTATTGTTCTTATCCGCATCGGATGTTTACACAGCACCACATTCACCTTGTCGCCACGGAACCTTTACCTGGTGGTATTCGATACCGGATGCCGTCTAGATGGGTATCACCGCAGCACCTATTGCAGCCGACTAATAGTACTGTGCAAACATTACTATGTGCCGGTTTGAAGGGCGCTGTAGCTAATGAAAATACAGCAGTAACGAGATAATATACGTCTCAGGTGAAGAGCGTAATGTGGTGCTGTATATATCATCCTAATTGTATAACGTTGTGTATCACTTACCATCAGGTGTACGTCCAATTCGTCTCGTCCACAATTGGATTAAAAAAAAAAAAACAACATTTAATCTGTAAAGAAAAAGACAAAGTTACTACTGTCATTAACTTTACTATTAAATAAGTCGCATATCTACCGTTGACTTAAAATGTCACTTATGATCAGGTGAATGTCGTCGACAAGTTTTGTTACCAAAAAAAAAAAAAATCAAGGAATCGAATCCTCAACATGTTATGTTAACTACTGAGCTATACACACCCAAGGTCGGCGGTTTGATTCTCACCGCAAACGACTTTAACATCGCGTATCCATTTCGTAACCTCAACTAAAGATGGTTCAGTCGAATGAAGTACTAATTTTTTTTCTGATATTCTGCTAAAGTCTGTTCATTCGGTGATAAGTGAAACTCCCGCTCATAACAATTACATGCTAATTAGGATGTTTACACAGCATCATGCTGCTAAGACGTCTTGTAACCTGTCCAATGACCTGCAAATAACATTCAGATTTATCTTCATTTATGGGAAAGACATAAAGTATCAAAATGTATGTAGTTCTTAATAATTATGTTATAATTAAGGTCGTTGCATAAGTTTTTTTTTTTACCACAGTCTTGTATATTTTATATATAATATGTAATATAAATATAAAGGAATACAACATAATATATATAAAAAGAAACTATTCATCAGTTTTTTAAACCTGATACAATTTTACTTTAGTCAACGATGCGGGGAGGTTCACCTGATGGTAAGTGATACGTCTGACTATAACAATTTGGTGCCATTTAGGACACTGCACCATCATCACTAAGAGACATGTTTTAAGTCTCGTTAACCCAGTAATTACACTAGATCCTTTCAAACCGGAACACGGCAATACTGTTTGTCGGCTGCAATAGGCGCTGCGGTTGTATCCGCCTAGACGGTCTCCGACCACTGCCACTGTGTGCCTGATCATCATCAGCTGATAGACGTCGGACATAAGCCTCTGACAAAGATCTCCACATCGTTCGGTCTATAGTCAGCATGGCCTCCGGTACCGCTGGACACTAGGAGTCGTTGTTTATAGAGGTTCATAGAAGAGATTTGGGCTATTTCCCACTACGCTAGCCCAATGTATGTTGGTGGGAGCCAGAGCCTCGTTTGTTGATTAGCAGAGTGCACCACGAGCTGGTGAGGTTGGCTTGGGTCCCGTGAGTTGTGCTGTTATGTTGTACAGTATTTTATGTCTATTTTATCAGAAGCTTTCAAAGCTGCTACTTGATGATCCCTGCTCCCTTCTCCTTACTCATTGCTCCTCCATTACGGGACCAGTGTACAGCTACTAAGCTTCTTTCTCTAGAAGGACATAATTTGTGGGGGTCTGGCGTCAGTAATCTATCATAATAAATATGATAAGTACGTAATAATGAAAAAAAATATATATCTTAACGATTGTAGCTCGCTGGCCTAATGGTTAGAGCGTGCGGCTTTCATTCCGAAGGTCGCGGGTTCAAACCTCGGCATGTACCAATGATTTAATATTTAAGTTATGTACATTTGTGAACTTTAGTTACAACAGCGAGATACAAAAACGGTGAAGGAAAACATCGTGAGGAAACCCGCACACTGATATCATCTTTGTGTGTGTGTGTGGTGGTCCCAATAAAGTGGCAACAGGCTCGCCCCCTGTTACATGGGATCTAATCTGACCACATCTGGCGAAATGTGGGTAGTTTATTCACCTCTGCCTACCCCTACTGGGAAAAAGGCGTGACTATATAAAAAAAAACTTAACGATTGACAGGTCATTCACAGATTAAAAATGAAAAAATAATGTATCATCCGGGTCTAGTGACGATATAGAAAAGGTTATCTGTTGTTTTGGAAATATCTGTAACTTGTTTATATGGAGGCTTGATAGCATCACGATTTCGCATATTTTCGAATAAATTTCACTAGATTATTACATAAGTTAATAGTAGAAAAAAAACTATACGTATAAACTTGACAAAGTTTAATATTATACAGGTTTTATTGTGTTTGAAGGAGGCTGCGGACAGTATAAAAGATATTGTCTCTAACCTCGCTATCCGTAGCCAGAGACACAGGCGTCCGAGGAGAAGGGTTCTCCTCCAAGCCCCTTAAGAAAGGCTGAAGCGACGGATACGGAAAAATCTGCTACCCAGTAATCTAAGCCTCAAGAAGCGCATGTATTTTCTACGCAGGACCTCTGTGTCTTGGGTTTCCATAAGAAACCCCATGTTATAGTTACCGGAATTGCGGTAGTGTGCGAAAGCATTCCTACAATGACGTCCAAAGGCGCAGCGAGGAAACCGTGGGGTTTTACCAACGTGAAAGTATCCATGCAGGATTTCCCACGTAAAAAATTCCCATGGAAAAAAAGAAGGTTTTATTGTTTTAAATCACAGTTACTTTAGTGTGTCATAACTATGATATCAGAACATCAATCACTCAAAGTCCTATTCATGAGCGTAGTTGCTTCAAAACTTTGAAAATATCGAGGTAATAAATAGTTAAAAAACGCCTTCATCATCATCATTTTACCCGATGGACGTCCACTGATGGACATAGGTCTGTAATGTGTTTTACAAAGGACAGTCCTGTGTTGTTTGAATCCAACACAACACACCTGGGTATGACGGAATCACGGCAGAACTCCTTAAAGCAGATGGGACACCGGTACTGAAAATTTCAGCGATTGTTCAATACCGTCATTCACGAGGACACGATGCCCGAAGCATGGCGCAGGAGTGTGGTGGTTCTTTTCATCAAAAAAAGGTGATAACACTTAAGAACTACAAACTCATCTTGCTGCTGAGTCATGTTTACAAGATGTTCTCGAGAGCCATTACGAATCGTCTCGCAGATAGGTTTGACGACATCCAGCCTCTTAAACAAGTCGAGTTCCGTAATGGCTTTAGTACCATAAACGGGTTACAATTTATTAAATTTGTAATATTAACGTATACAAAAAAAAATCATTATTTTTACACTTTGCATAGTAATGTAAATGTTGCATGATAGAAATTGCGATAAAACAAGGAAAGCAGGTACTCAAGGTAAACTTTGCGGTAAAAAAAAACTATTTACTGTTTTATTATATCTTGTCTATCTGGTAAGGCTAAGGACTGGACTAAACAAAATGATCAGAGTGGTAAGGTCTCATATAATCATGAAGAAAACTAAAGGTACTCCTTAAGGCGCAAGGGGCTAGGCACATTACCTAACGAAATAATGAGTGGTGGTGTTATAAAGACTTTGAAAGGCTGCAGTATACAGGTCCATAACGAGGTGGCATGTCTTCTGGAAGGTGGACCGAAGATTTTTTTTTTATTCAAACGACGGGACCAGTGGGACATTCGCCTGATGGTAAGTGATAGATACTTACAATGTCTTTTAAACCGATACATAGTACTGTTTGTCGGATGCAATAAGGTGAGGTGGATACTTAGGCAGTCTCCGGAAACAGATCTACCACCAGCAGCTGATGGTAGCAAAAATATATTTTTTTATCGAAAGCTCATTGACGCTAAGCAATAATTGTCTGTCGGAGTTCTATAATAATTATGAAGAAATAAGTAATTTGATGTTTCTCAACCTTTATTGATGACGTTGATTACACACAATTCATATAAACAATTATAGTTCTGCACACGAGGATAATTTCGGTACGGAAAGTATTCGATGTATTTCCCAATTTACAACAGCCACTTTTGCGAAATTCAAGGTATTATGGCCAACTAAAAATAGCAAACAGCCGGCTAATTCGGTTTGTATTAAACGTACGAAACTATTTAAAATCGCGGCAAGTAAAAATCTGCTAGACAGTATTGTAAACATTATAATAACCTGAACAAATATTGTGTTATGAATAATACAAGCGTTGCGTTAAAAGCATCTTAATTACAAGAGTAATAAAACACATCTTATATTATTCCTTTAATGGTGGATTTTTTTGTCGCAGTAATGTGATGACCTTCATTGCGTATTTCAATACACTCGTAGACGTCACCAGCTTTGTTAATAGAATTAGTATCTACGTAGCGTAAGAGATATCGGATTCCCCAATGCACACATTTTAAAGGGCGAAAATTTCGCATATCTCTAACTTCTTCTAAAACCAAAGTATCATCTTAAAATTTTCTATCCCTTATCAACAAGTCTACTTGTGATTAAAAACCCACCATATATTTTTAATACAAACGGCGTGTCCACGCTAGGTGAGACTAAAATCTTTTTTATATAGCATATGAATAATGTATATGTCTTTTTATATAGGAGGATGAATAAATTTGTCTTATTAATTTTTTTAGAGCCAGTTTTACGTCCCCACTGTTGGGGCGCAGGCCTACCCTCAGTATGAGGACGATGGGCCATAGTCACCACGCTGGCCCAATGCAGGTTAGTGACTTCACACACACCGTAGAATAAATTCTAATTCATGTGCAGGTTTCCTCGCAATGTTTTCCTTCACCGTTTGTATTTCGCTGTTGTTGCTAAAGTTCACAAATGTACATAACTTAAACATTAAAGTCATCGGTACATGCTGAGATTCTGACCCGCGACCTTCGGAGTAAAGGCCACTCGCTTTAAACATTAGGCCAGCTTCTAATTAAATTTACTTATAAAAAATATATTCTTAATAGACTATTTTATAAACTCCAGTATATTGATATAATTTACCAATAAGGGTAATTATAGACAGCTTGCAACATATGAATGTACTAAATTCCATTTAAAATAGTAAAATTTCATTCATTGTACGGGTAATTACCATTCGGGTACGTCTTCGGAATTTTAACATTCTAGTCGTCCATGACATTTTTCCTAAAAGAACTTACTAGAAATTCCACTTTTAAAGTTCATTTATTCAAAAAATAAAATAAACAGTGTTTCCTGTTAACAACTTAATTTTTTTCCTTATACCTTTGCAACTTATATAATATAATTATCCACGTGAGAACTTTTTCCTAACATGTAACAATGCAAAGGCCAATAAGATTGATTGGAAGGTTCAATTGATGATTTAAATTGTTAATTGTTTTGAGATAATGAGTTGCTTTCGAAGAAGGTTGCAACACAGGAACATTGTTATGGCGGCAAATTTAAAATACGTTGGTGATAGCTAATAGGTTTGAATAAACCATGTCCAATTAACCTTTGGGTTTTGTTAGACCTATTACCAATGGAACTTATTAAAATTAAATAATATCTGTCGAAACTGCACCAAAAGGCAATCTGTTAAAGTATCTCTCGGCTAATTTTAATGGTTTTGAACTCTTAACGCTAACGAGATACATTAGAATTAATAATATATTAAATAATAATGTAAATGCGTTTCTAATACACGTTTATGAATGCATTTTTAACAAGAGAAAAAAATCCTTGTACAAATTAAAAACTTCTAGAAAAAATACACATAAAACACCGGGTAATTATAGTGGAAAACCTTGACATGAAAACCGGTGTAGATGATGAAAAAAACTTTTCTCTTTTGACTTATTTATAACTAATCAGAAAAGGACAAACGACAAAAAAAACTAATTTTTTTTTTTATCTTTCTGTCTATTTAGCTATTAAGTTTTCTTTTAAAAAAAATATGCTATAAGTATTGCATAATTTTCGTTGGCTTTACGCCACTTATCATGATGTAAACAAAATGGTATAATTACATAAATTCAATATCAAAAGTGCCATCTGTAGTTACAATGTTAAACGAAGTGGTAGGTTATGCCAGTAATAAATATAATGTTGTCAATAGGTACCTACGCAAAAAATTGTACCTGTGTAGTGAGAAAAATGTTATCGACAACAGTGAAGTAGTACTTGATTTAATTCCAATTTTCTTTGATATTATTATTTAGGGCTTTATTTTATCTTATTATTTACAATATATTCATATCCTATATTTATTACTAATTTAAGCTATTTACATTTTCTCAACATTATTTCTATGCATTTATTTTATTTTACAACCACTTTATGTTCCCATTGCTAGGGCACAGGCCTACTCTCAATATGACGGCGATTGGGTCATAGTCACCACGCTGGCCCAATGCGGGTTGGTGACTTCTCACACACCTTAGAATAAATTCTAATTCATGTGCAGGTTTCCTCACGTAGTTTTCCTTCACTGTTGTAACTAAAGTTCGCAAATGTGCATAACTTGAATATTAAAAGTCATTGGTACATGCCGAGATTCGAATCCACGACCTTAGGAATAAAGGTCGCACGCTGTAACCATTAGGCCAGCGAGCTACCATGTATATATATATATTACTTTATACTATACGGGTACGTACGGAAAATGTATGTACAGAACACTCCTTCAGCAAATGAGGAACCGTTTCTTCCGCGGCGTTATCGCATTTGCACCTCGGGGTCTCCCGACACTTGAAACGTTTCTAGCATTAGGAGAATAAAATTTAATTAACAAAAGCAACTTAATATTTTAATACATTTTCTATTCATCGTTGGCGAAGTTACTCTAAAAGAGTTATACCAATGTACACTTGATATCTGTACTATTTATTAACTCTGTGGTGGACCGCATTGTCATATTGACAGTGACATAATCATCAACAAGGGTAAACAATGCACGTGCGTTTAAGTGTAGGTTACTAAATCGTAATTACTAATTTATGCTGTAAACATGAATCAAAAGAAAGTATTACAAAAACCATCTTTATCCTATACGAGCCATCCTGACTATCGCCAACCACCAAAAATAGCCAATCCTGTAAGTATTTTTATAATATGTGCATCTTTAATTTTTACGTATTATGATAACAAGTATAGCCATAAAATCAACACGAGAATAAAAACTGTTTTTGCTGAAGCTATTTTTGGTTAATTAGAACAAATTACATAAAATAAACAAAAAATTGATTAAAACTTTCATCGTTAAGAACCTGTGATACTTCAGAAATACATAATCATAATTTGATTGTTTTTTTTGGTATACCATTTTTTTCATCTACTTTAAAGTAATATGACAATTTAAATAATATTTAAAATTGGCTTAAGTGACAACAAGATTGGGAACTTGAAAATATTTGTAGCCAGTCAAATTTTGCCATATGTGGCTGTAGAATTAAATACATCTTTTATGCAAATATCACATAATAAAATATATTTTTTTATATGTACTTAAGATTGAAAAAACAACTTTTTAGTATCTGCAATGTCTTGGAGCACCACATGTAGATTCCTTTAACTACATGTTGCAAGATGGATTAAAATTAGCACTCGCTGATCTAATACCAGCTGAGTTTGAGTTACCAAGTGGAGAAAAAGTAAAAATAACAATTGATGAGGCTGCATTTGCTAGGCCCAGTGTTCCTATGGAAGTTGTGGGAGTGAAAACACAAAGGGTTCTTCCAACAGAATGCAGACAGAGAGCAGCAACATACAAGGGAGAATTTAAAATCCGAATGACATTTTCCATTGACAATAAAAGTGTGACCATTGATAGATCTTTAGGAAACTTGCCAGTCATGTTAAAGGTATACTGATTTTTAATTTTTCTTAAACTAGCTTATGTTTTATTATTTTAATCTTAAAATAATAGTTTTTAATAACAAATGTTAACAAAAATCAAAAAAGAGTGAAGCTATTAAAAACAACAAGAAATATTTTATTTCAGTCAAAGATTTGTCATCTGGCAGATCTGTCACCAGAAGAACTTGTTCAACACAATGAGCATGCTGATGAATGGGGTGGATACTTTGTTATAAAGGTAAACATCAAGTTTTTAAACTTTAATACCTTTTGAGCTATATCTCTTTTGCCTGAAGTACTCTTGGTGAGTACCTTGATTATTTCAAAGGCACACACACACTCTTCACTATCCAGATTATATTACATCTCAAGCATATATTAACAATTTTATTGTTGCAAGGAACCAGACTACAGGGATGTTTGTATAAAAGGATTATAATCAGTAGTACATTATGAATCTGTGTTAAGTATTATTTTTAGATCTCATACTTCTATTTTTTGCTGGCAGGAGGTAGGTCACTTGCCAGTGACCATCTAGATTTGTACTACCGCAGTGCCTATTGCTTACTAAGCTGCCAATATACAGCAGTTCCCTGTGACATTCACCAAATTTTTAACCGTCACTTGGCCATTACTACATAATCTTACTGCTCTAACAACTGACAGTCAATCAAGATAATGCCCTCACTATTACCACTTAATTCTGGCAATATTTAGACCTGTGCTAATGATCATAATTCTTCTACTCCTCATTTCCAACTCAGTCATGCCAAGGTACTCCAACCATAGCGCTGTCTATTGCTCTTTGAATGACTCATTATTTATTTTAATAATAACAGGGACACGAGAGGTTAGCTCGTATGTTGCTAGTTACTAGACGTAACTACCCAGTGGCTATCAAACGTTCCGGTTGGAGGATGAGGGGTAACTTATTCTCCGACTATGGTGTCCTAGTGAGGTGTGTAACAGCAGATCAGACTAGTACAGTGAGTACATTTTCCTATTACATTAAAGATTGTATTAAGCTATAATGGAAAATGTTATAATTATACAAAAAACTTTAAAAAAAAATTAAAAACAACAATTAGCGACTATTTTAAAATAAAGAAAGATAAATAAATCAAATCGTTTTATTTCAGAATAATGTGTTACATTTTCTACAAAATGGCACATGTAAGCTCATGTTCTCTCATCGCAAGATGATGTATTATGCGCCGGTGGTGTTGATCATGAAGTGTCTAGTTGACTTACCTGATCACTGCATATACAGACTGTTGTTGCATGGAAAGAAGAATGATTTATATTACGTAAAGTTAGTATCTTTAGTGCTAATATAATATAAAAACCTGCTAATGTGATAGAATATTTCTATACTTATACTGCACCATTGTATGCTGGTTGTATTGAAATATTTATTTTATGTCTCCAGAAGCTGTAGTACTCTGAACATTGTGGTTTTCTTGCCATATTAACTTTCACCAGAATCTGAAGCTCAGTGATTCATAACATTTACAATCACGTAACACTATGCTATTATAGCTATGATACCAGAGCTGTTCACTGGTTAAACATGTGCATTGTGAAAAGGTGGTTCCAATTTGGATTGTAATTGATAGTGAATATTCCTCGAACACTCCACACCAGCTATGATTCTCATAAAATAAATTCATTGCTATAAAAGCATGATAATGTTTCAAATGTCAACATTCACATAGTATGTTTGCACTTATTTCTATGTATGTTATATATTCATTGTAATTTCTATTTGCATAAATAAATAAAATAACAGTGACTTAACGTCAAAAGAATTTAATATGTAGTATATGAAGTCTCATTAGCAATTTCACAAAAATATAGTATTTCAGCTGCATACAAAACATGATTCGGGAGTTACATGAAGAAGGTCTCCACAATTCAGAAGAATGCAGGACCTACCTTGGCAGAATGTTCCGGCCAAAGTTAACTGAACTTGCACCATGGGCTTCAAACCTTGATGCCGCTGACTTCCTTTTGAAAAAATGCGTGATGATACACTTGAAGGATTATAAGGATAAGTTCCATGCATTGGTTTACATGGCGCAGAAGTTGTATGATGTTGTGCAAAATAAATGCAAGGTGAGAACACAATCTTATGTATTATACATATAACTTTAATGGTGGTAGGTCTCCATTGCTTGAGAACATCTAGATCTCTGCTCCAATTTCTGCCGCCATATTCCGTTTCCGATTTGAAGGGAGTTGTAACTAGTGAAATGACTGACTTAATAAGACTTAACATCTTTTGTCTCAAGGCGATGAGTACAATGTGGGTTTGTACAAGATGGTCTAACCACCGTCATATTCTTTTGGTATCACTACTGCCATCAGGAAATGTTTACTCATTTCTTTGCTTCATCAAAACAAGCAACATTCAATAAATAAAGTCCATCTGAGCATTCATCATAACTATTTCTGTCTATATAATATTGTCAGTGTTTTGGCTAGCAATGATGATGAAAGGTTGTCAGCAGAAAATCTCTAAATATAATACTTCATGGTATAGTAGTTAAATGCTTGCTTTGTAACGTGGAGGCGCCACTTGTTTTAAAGTTTGTTTTAAGGTAGGGTTTATTGAGCCTGGCTGACCAGCATCCTGATATGGATTTATTTATTCGTTTAGGTCGAAGGCGCTGATGCGGTAATGGTCCAAGAGCTCCAAATGGGTGGTCATTTATACCTTCAAGTTTTAAAGGAAAGACTACAGACGATCCTATTCATTACAAAAGCCAACATATTGAAGAAATTTAAAACTACCAAGAAGTTTGTTATGACCACTGTATGTATTCTTACTTGCTTCATATTCATTTCTAATCGCTAGCAGTTGGCTCTGAAACTTATAAATTTCACCATGTTTAACTTCAAGACTTGTAACATGAAAGTAGTTTAAACCAGAGTACTGATTACTGCAGGAATTAACTTGGACAACTTCTGGCATCAGAAATCCACTTCCAGTAGATATTTTTATCTACAATGTGTTAGTAGTTAATCATAATTTCATATTGTTTTAAATGTCAATTGGGACATGGAGAAGCACATCAACCGATGGACGTCTACTGCTGGACATGGGTCTCTTGTTATGTGGAGGAGCACACTCGTACAGATTACTCCGGATACAGACAACCGGAACTGTTGCTGTTCTGCTTAGACAATAAACTGCACTGGATATCCTTAACCATTGGTTAATCACAGGCAGTTCATTATCTGTGTTTATTTACAGAAAGAGTTGCAGAGCTTGCTTCGAATGTCGGGCACATTGGAGCAGAGGATGGAGACATTCCTTGCGACCGGAAACGCGCCCTCTAATAATGTCAATCTCGCGCAGTACAAGGGTCTGACTATAGTCGCCGAGAACATCAACCGGATGCGTTACATGTCCCACTTTAAGTAAGTAGTGGCTGTTGGGATTTTCGTATCAGACAACGTCTAGGCAGAAAAATACTGTACTCTTGGAAGAAAGCTGTTAGCTGATGAAATTACTGAAGTAACGAGACACAATATATTGTGTCAATGCGACGATCAGAACGTGATGCAGTGTATATCATCCTAACTAGCACCAATTGGTTATAGATGAGCAGCATTACTTATCATTACATGATCTTGCTTCCTTAGGGCTATCCACCGAGGTTCCTTCTTCATGGAGATGAGGACTACAGAGGCGCGTCAGTTACTGCCAGATGCGTGGGGATTCGTGTGCCCCGTACATACACCCGATGGAGCGCCCTGTGGCCTTCTGAACCATCTCACGGTTTCCGCGCAGGTGATTATATTATTTTTTTATTTTGTGGTTTTTTGAGATTTTTATGCAAAAAAACTGTTGCTGGAAACCAACTAGATAGATACGACGGCGATACCTGTTCCTGCTGTCCAATTTTATATCCAAATATTTATGTATTCCGATATAGAAGTTGCTTTAGCTCACCAGGTATAGTAATATCACGATAATACCTAGGTATCAACACTTAACATCTAGTGTCTCAAAGCGAGGAACATAATTTGGTATAGTTTATATACTGGTGGTAGGTCTCCGTTGACAGAGACTTTCTGGGTACCACCGCAGCGCCTATTACTGCCGCAAAACAGTCCTGTGCAAATATCATTGTGCTCCGGTTTCAAGGGTGCTGTAGCTAGTGTAATTACTGGAGTAACGAGATTCAACATCTTATGTGTCAAGGCGATGAGCGCAATGTGGTGCTATGAATACCATCATAACCAGCGCCACGTTCTTATAGTCGAGTGTATCACTTACCATCAGCTGAATGTCTCGCTTGTCTCGTCTCTCATGTAAAATGAATAACAAGTGTGTGTTTGATTGCTTATCCAGGTTACGCAGCATCCCGATGAAAAACTTCTAGCTTCATTGCCTTTCGTACTAGAGAAATGTGGTGAGTTTTCTTTTTTTTTTATTTAATACAGAATATAATCTATAATAAAGTGTAAAGACCACAATCCCATACGATTACAAGCAAAGATTTAGTCTAGGTAGTAAAGCGCACTAGTCTAGAATAAGCTTATATACTTTTCTCTTAATACTCTCGTCTCATATCTGGACGGAAGCACTGATGCTTTCATCATTATCAGCCTTTGTTTATCCACTGCTAGATATAGCTTTTCCCCAATGTCTTCCACCAAATGCGAGCTCAACTTCTCGCATCCACCCAACGACGAAGGAATAATTTATATTCATATTGAAGGGAGTACCGGGGTTATATAAAAGGACTCTGGTTTCTTTTATTGCGATTAAGATTCCATATAAAAAAAAGTCAAGAACCTCTTTATCATCCTGTGCTGCTACGGCAAATATAAGGCTAGAGGAAGGTTTGACACAATCGTTACATACTGCAAAAGTGTTGTGAGTTCTCTTTATTTGGCTCACTCTCTCTTTCTCTCTCTCTGCTCTCTTTCTACTTTATATATTTACTATATTTCTTTTATATCAAACTCTCATAAGACGAATATTTAATACGGAAAAGTAATATATTTCTATTTTTTATATAATGAGCTTTAAAATAAAAACTTTGTAACACATGGGTCCTCGATTCCATACAGGAGACACACGGGAACTTTAGTTTCGGGTAAGACTTTTTAGAACTTCTTGTCTAACACCACATAAGAGTCGAAGTATTCTGGTACTTTAATTATAATCTCTTTCCTATCGGTATGTGCTTAGTACTCATTTATGTTTCACCTCTCCAGGTATGGAGCCGATCAGTTCGGTGTTTCACACGCCGCTATCGCACGACGTTTACAAATACCCAGTGTTTGTGGACGGGCGGCTAGTAGGATACTTCGCCGAGGACACCATCGAGAAATCCGCCGCGTACCTCCGCACCTTGAAGATCAAGGGAGAGGAGATGCCTATAACAACAGAAATTGTTGTCATACCCAAGAAACAAGTAAGTCGAATAATGTCATCATTATCTACGGCTAATAGATTGATATATTATTAACATCTAATATAGTTCAATAATATGTCAATGATGTAGAATCATCTTCATCATTTTTTGTGTATCCACTGGATATAGCTCTTCCCCAATGACTTCCACTAAATGCGATCCTCAGCTTCCTGCATCTACCCATTCCCGACCACCTTAATGATGTCGACAGTCCACCTGGAGGGAGGGCGTCCTACACTTCTGCGACTTGTACGCTGCCTCCACTCCAAGACTTTCCTTCCCTATCGGCCATCACTGACAGTGATGAATTTGACATGACAGACGTTGCTGGCCTGCTGCCAATTCAGCTTGCAGATTTTGAGAGCTACGTCGACAACTTTAGTTTTCCGTCCAATTTCTTCCTTCCGGGTTTTTGTCCCTTAGATAAATACCAAGCATAGCTCTCTTGGAGCACTGCCGCGAATCTCCACCCGATTTAGAAAACAGGCGTCGCAAATGGTAGTGGATTGACCGTACTCCATGAAGAGATCCCAACCATATTCCCAAGCAGGCGGTTGATTGGGATCTGAAAGGAAAACAAAAGCGCGGTCGCCCCAGCAAACGTGGCGCCGCACAGTAGCAGATGAGGCGAAGAAGATCGAAAAGACGTGGAATGAAATTAAGGGTGAAGCCCAAGATCGAACGCGATGGAGAGTCACTGTGGACGCCCTTTGCTCCATCGTGGGGCCATAGGGGATGTTAATAATAATAATAAATCTGTCCGTGGCGTCGTAACCTTCAAAACGATACAGCCGGGATAGCCAATGTAGTGTTTAATTTCTTTGGATGAAGATGACCATTTTGTTATAGTCTCATATATCTTTTTATTGGTACAGATATGTGCACAATATGCCGGCGTGTTTCTGTTCACTTCGGAAGCAAGGATGATGAGGCCGGTCATCAATCTGTCTAACGGTCAGCTGGAACTGATCGGCACTATGGAGCAGCTTTACCTCGACATCGCTGTCACCCAATCCGAGATCTATAAAGGTTATTTAAACAAATGTTTAATGAGTATAATCTTGGTGTATAGTAAAAATCTTGGTGTATAGTAATAAAATTTAGGCATGTCTCCAGGGCATATGCACCGGCCTCTGTTATAATTACTAGCGTGCTGCACTCGTCAAATCCCATGCCAAATATAGCGAGTAAGACCACCAGCACATAATGACATGTATGTAGTACTTAATGGACAAGCTCTTATATTGTTCCTACTTCTAAGACACGGTTTGGCCCGACTTTATACTGCAATGAGGATTAAAGGTAATTTATCCACCGAAAAATCAAAAAGCCATCGGTTTCCACACTATATTTTCCTTCCAAGCCCAATGGGGATCGAACCCGTAACAATACGAGAAGTATAGACTATACAAATGGCTTACCAAGTATGCTATCTACCCTACCTAAACCTACCAAGTAGGCTTCTAAGAACACATACATTTTTAATATTAATATCTGTATAGTTCAGCCTTACTTATGAGTACGTATTGATAAATATTTCAGATATACCATGTAGTATTTATTGATACTATCTAGTATATATTGCAGGTAAAACAACACATTTGGAGCTGTCGAAGTCGGCGTTCATGAGTAATCTCGCTCAATTGGTCCCGATGCCCGATTGCAACCAATCACCCCGGTGAGTCCAACTTAAATTTGTAATGGCACAAAAAATCAAATGAGAAATTACTTTTAAGAACTATTAAAGTCTCCCACCTTATTCTCCTCTCGTATTACTTCTATTTTATTGGACGACCAGGCTAACAGTATCTTTGCCTGATAATAAACGTTACATACGACAATAACAATTAGAATAACAAACACATTGTAATTAAGATTTTAATAAATATAACATTCATTCGGACAGAAACATGTACCAATGTCAGATGGGTAAGCAGACAATGGGCACACCCATACACACGTGGACCACCAACGCTGAGACGAAACTGTACCGGCTGCAGACGCCCGCCACGCCCCTGTTCCGGCCAACGCACTACGACAACGTCGGCCTCGACGACTACCCCTGCGGCACAAACGCCATCGTTGCCGTCATCTCTTACACTGTGAGCACTATCAGATACTATTTTCTCTCCGACGAGACGAGATGTTGACAATTATGATGATATTCAATACATCATTTTGTGCTCGTCAAGACTTAAGGTATTAATTATCGTTACCCAATTAATTTCATTACCTACAGCGCCATTCAAACCGGAACGCATTAATGTTAGCACACTACTGTTTGGCTGCAGGCATAACAGCTACAGTGATGACTATATGGTCACCAACAACAGGGACCTATCTCGGTCTAAAATTATAAAATATGTTCATACTTCTTCTTGAAGTGCCTCTCCAACTGGTGAAGGTTGGCGATCAGCGTGGTACAGTCTTTTCTGTTTCTGGTTTGGCGAAGCAATTTATATAAATATTTTTATTAAAAGTGGAGAAGAGAGGAGAAAGAGGAATTCTCTATTGATCCATTATCGATTAGGGTAGGGATCGAGTGTTGAATAGAATTATAAGTGGTGGAGGAGAAATGTATATAATCAGCAGATCAGAGCCTTAAGCTTCTCCTGTTGAATTTCCTTCTTTTTGCTTAAATTGCTCTTCACCTCGTCAGGGTTACGACATGGAGGACGCGATGATAATAAACAAGTCGTCATACGAGCGGGGCTTCTGCGCTGGCTCCGTATACAAGTCGGACTTCATCGAGCTGAACCACGCGACCTCTTACTTCTGCCGTGACCCCGCGCGCCCGGAGCTCGCGGCGCACGTCGACGAAGATGGGCTGCCGGCTGTCGGGGCCAGGGTTCAGCCCGAAGACCCATTCTATTGGTGAGCTGCATAAAATTCAACAGCTTTTTTAAATAAGGTCTACTACCTTACTACCTAGGGACCACCGCAGATGTAACTCCGCAGTAAACTATAGTGCGCAGAAATTACTGTGCTTCAGTTTAAAGAGCGTTGTAGCTAGTGAATACTGAATTAACTACTTTTAAAGTTATTATCAAAGCATCGATCACAATGTGGTGTGAATAACATGCTAACTAGTGACATATTAAGGACAGATGTATCACCTAAAATCAAGTGAAGCGTTTGTTAGTATGTTTATAATAGTTGTCCACCAAACAATATTTAAAATGAGAAATGGAATGAAAAATAAAGCCACTATAGCGTAGCGCTTAGACCGCATATCTACCACTAGGTACCTGGTTCAATTCCGACGTCACTTGTGGAGTTTTGTTGGTGAGCACACTTCACCATCACAGCCTTGTCACTACATCATCTCATTATCAACATAACGCTGGAGACTGCAGCCGTGGTCCTCCACTAAGAGACACGAAATCAAGACAATCGCAGTAATTAACTATTGTGTTGTGACCGTTTTGTAGAATACCTGAAGAGAAATGTCCAGCAGTGGACGTTGATTGAGATGGACCATGGACCATTTAATCAACGTCCACTGCTGGACATATACTCATTAGAGTTTATGCACTAAATGTACAGTTATTACGACGGCGAGAGGAGTCAGTTCACCGTGAGCCGGTACCACGGCAAAGAGGAGGTGTTCGTGGACAGCGTGCGGCTGTGCGGCGACTTCTCGTCGCGGGCGCCGCGCCGCGCATGCGTCATGCTCCGGATACAGGTCTGTTGGCTGACGCTCTTATATCTAAAGGCGACGAGGATAATGTGATGCAGCATCCATTTTAATAATCACCACAAGAAAACCTACACTCATATACTACTACTATTAACATCCTGTTAGTTGCTATTGAAGTATTGCTTAGTAGATAACATGTTACTCAGAAGCAGTAGGATCATCAGATGCAGCAGTGGAAGGCCCTTAGCAATAACTGTTTTCACCAATGATCTGATGAAGGTTGCAAGTGAATAGGACATGAGCAGCGAAGGACCGATCGTTGTAATCTCTGGGAGAAGTTCATGTTCAGCTGTGAGCGTCCAGCCGCCGATGATGAGGATGATATTATTGATTTAATATAATTTGTTATTAAATTACTTGAGTTAATTAAATAGAGCCGAATTTTATGCAAAAAAAAAAACTATCCAAATCGGTTTAGCCGTTTGTTGTGTGTTAAACTTTCAAACCCTAACTTTGTGTCAGCGGCTAAATTAGCTTTACTTTCCGTAGCGCAACCCAATGGTGGGCGATAAGTTCGCCTCGCGCGCGGGCCAGAAGGGTATCTGCTCGCAGAAGTGGGCGGCTGAGGACCTGCCGTTCACGGAGTCCGGGCTCGTGCCGGACATCCTGTTCAACCCGCACGGCTTCCCGTCGCGGATGACCATCGCCATGATGATCGAGTGCATGGCCGGCAAGGCGGCCAGTCTTCACGGACACGTAACTACACACTACACGCTTTTACCGCAGTGAAAGGAGTTTAAGTTTTTAATCTAATCTGTTCATATCACTTAAAAAAGTGTGTTCAAAAATTGCGTCGCGATACAGAAATGTCTCATTCAAGTATTTGTAGTGAGGTGATGATTTGATAATGGTTACACTCGTGCTTAACAATTTGGCGTTAATTAAGATGATATACACTGCACCACGTTATGCTCGGGACTTCAGACACATTCGAGATATAATTGTGTCAGTAATTTCACTAGCTACAGCGCCCTTTGAATCGAATCTCAGTTCTTCAATCTAAATGGAGATTTACACAGTATCATTCAATGGTAGAAATTGGCGCTGCTGGTACTCTACAGTCTCAGGCAACAGAGGTCTGCAGTTATAGATCGAACGAAATTACTGAAGTAACGAGAACAATGTGATACTGTGTAAGCATCTTAACTAGCTCATTCTTACAAGAACACTTAAAACCATGTGAAGATCTTGCATTAGCTTTGAAAACACGTCAGGTACATGACGCGACACCGTTCCGTTTTAACGAGAGCGACACCGCCATCAACTACTTCGGGCGCATGCTGGAGGCCGGCGGGTACAACTACTACGGCACGGAGAGGCTGTACAGCGGCGTGGACGGCCGCGAGATGCAGGCGGACATATTCTTCGGCGTCATACACTACCAGCGGCTGAGGCACATGGTCTCCGACAAGTGGCAGGTACGACCACTTCTATCAAAACGGAATGAGAGAGGCGGGATCTACCTGGTGGTAATATAGTAGATGGAGGTAACTGGTTCGATTATGTGGCATGATGGAGTATGGATAATGAAAATGTTTTTTCGCATCCGCCTGATTAGCTGGCATTGTCATATTTAAAGTATGTTACGGCGAAAACTCATCACCAGATCCTTTCTCGTTCTTCCTCAACACTTCGTACTATAAAAAGCTACTGGTGTGATGTCCAGGTGCGTACGACGGGCGCAGTGGACGCGATGACCCGGCAGCCGGTGAAGGGTAGAAGGCGCGGCGGTGGTGTCAGGCTCGGCGAGATGGAGCGTGATGCGCTCATTTCACACGGCGCCGCCTTCCTGCTTCAGGACAGGCTGTTCCACTGCTCCGACAAGAGCGAGGTGAGAAAACGCAAGTGACAGTAACAATGCTTATCTTGACTGTCTCCGCAGACTGAAGGTTATCACTATCCTAAAATTAACTCAAATATCTAATTCCTCAGGCAATAATATGTACGAAATGCGGCACCCTACTGGGTCCTATAGCTGGCAAAGGTGACAGCAACAGGGAGAGCTGCCGTCTCTGCGGCCAGGGCGACCTCGTTTCCATCTCCATACCATACATCTTCAAGTTCTTCGTGACGCAGCTCGCGTCCGTCAACATCAACGTGCGCATTGACTGCAGCGGAAGTTTAGCTATCAAAAGTTGTTAAAATATACATAATTTGAAATATAACTTAACGGTGACCATACAGGCAGTCTTCTTAAACGAAGACTTACCATCAGCTAAAGTACTTTTTCCAACGTAACAGCACAGAGTCTATATAAAATAACAGGTTTAAGATTAAACGTTTCTATTATTTATACTTGATTGAATTTTTACCTAAAAATTTTATTCATTGTAATCCAATAAAAAAAATTTTTTTTTTTATTCAACGATGCGACGAGACGAGCGAGACGTTTATATTAAGTGATATGACCGCCCATAACAATGTGGTGCTAGTTAAGGTGATATAAAAAGAAACAAATCAATGATTTATTTATTCAAAACCTGTTATATATCTAAAAATCACAAAATATAATTGTACAAACATAAAGCACGCTCAATATACATGTGGGCATGCACCCACAAAATTGATTTCCAGTGCAGATATTTGATTGTGGCTTGTACGGACTAATCTAACTTAGTATACAGTTAAAAGTAACCAGAACCACTCAAGGGGAAACAAAGGATAGGTACATAGAGAAAGTAAGCGCACAAAACTAGCGCCAACGAGAGGTGCTGGAATATACCCTAAGTATAGCTAAATTATAAAATATTGGTTACTTTTTTTACTCCATTATAAACTATGTTTAATAACTGGTCCTATAGCTATTAACTGTATTTATGGATGTTATGAATAGACAAGAATTCAATGGGACAAAGCCTCTTGTTTTGACCTTCATAAGTTAGGTTTATCTAAAAAAAGACATCAGGAAGAGGCCAGCGAGAAAAGTTGGAACATACCCTAAGGATAGCTAGAATATAGATTACTATTATATTTTCTTCTATTATAGTTCCCAGTGGGGTAGGCATAGACCACCTCTTTCTACTTGCTACAATCCTGGCTCACCTCTCTCGCTTCCACCGCTTTCATGAGCGTCTTCATGCATGCTCGTCAGTTGCGAGTACTCTTGACCCGACCTTTCTTTAAGACATCCTCGATTTTATCGGAACATGTCCGCCTAGGTCGACTTGCACCGATTTGTCCAATTATTCTTAGCTTGTATAGTACATATTTTATATACAAGGACCTAGGATTAACAGGCCGTGTTCCCGGGTCCACGATCCCAGTATCAGATGAGCTGTAAGTGTCGCTATGACTTGCAAACGCCTACATCAACAAAATCAAGGATTTGGAATTCCATCAACGTAATTTAATTTAGATAAAACAAACTGCGTACTACTATTATGATCTATTGTGCCATGCCATAAAGTAATTTAAGCTTATAGAAACAGTTTTAACTACGTCCTGGATGTGTGTCAGCTTACTTTTGTGTCAAAAGTCACGGCTGGGTTTTTCCATTCATACAATCTATTCTTTCACCCGTCCTTTTCCACACACGTGCTCGTCGCCTTGAGACGAAACTTGTCGAGTTTCGTTACCCCGGTAATTATAACAGCTACAGTACTTTTCAGATTGGTACTCACTAGTGTTAGCACACTGCTGTTCGGCGGTAGAAATAGTAGTTGTCTACCTACCTAGAGAGTCCTAAATAAAAGGAACCTATCACCGGTAAAATAAAAACTTAAAAAAAATTGGACATGAAATAAGCTGCATTAATCAATAAAACACCATGTAAAAGGGAAAATATAATAATCTTTAAGACGGTTGAACCACTTCTTAAAACTCGCCGCTGAGATTTTCACCTTATCCTTGGATTCCTGGAGAGTCGGTACCGAGTAAAATTAAGGTTGACTCGAGAGGCGAGTCGGCGACAAAGTGAAAGGGCGAAAATAAAAATTTGGAACTTTGGCGGCTTGCTCAGCCACTCACGTTTATATTACACGTAAAAGATGTTTGAATATTGGTTAGTATGTTTCCACTTAAAAACATGGCTAAAACTCAAAGGTAACTGCTCCGTAATGTTGGCAGTGGTACTCAAACTAGAACACAGCAACGTATGCACATTACTGTTTGGCCGCTACAAAAAAAAGAAGAATGAATTCTTTATTTTTCTTTATAATAAAATAATGTCAATCGATTTTAAATCATCACTTCGTTCACTAACTACCATATATATCGCGTGGGGCGCGGTTACGATTTATGACGCCTTTATACATCATCACCATCAGCCGATTAACGCCCACAGCTGGATAAAGATCACACCAGTCGCTCCAGCGGTGCCCGCACGCCCGAAATTCAATGCTTACTAATGTGAATCTATTCAACTACGATATATGTATAGTAATAAACTTAACAATAAACCTGGGCTTAGAACTGATAGAACATGGGTTCTATCAGTATGTATCATCAGCCGATTAACGCCCACAGCTGGATAAAGATCACACCAGTCGCTCCAGCGGTGCCCGCACGCCCGAAATTCAATGCTTACTAATGTGAATCTATTCAACTACGATATATGTATAGTAATAAACTTAACAATAAACCTGGGCTTAGAACTGATAGAACATGGGTTCTATCAGTATGTATCATCAGCCAATAGACGTCCACTGCTGGACATGGGCCTGCCCGAAGATCTCCACATCGATACTTCATATCCAATGGGTTTCGGCGACTCTCACCAGATTGTCAGTCCACCTTGTAGAGGCCTCCCAATACTACGTCTATCGGTACGCAGGCGCCACTCGAGGACCTTACTGCCCCGTCGGACGTCGGTCCTTCGAACAATGTGCACTGGCCACTGTCACTTAAGTCTAGCATGTTTTTGGGCCATATCGGTGACCTTAGTTCTTCTGCGGATCTCCACATTTCTCATTCGATCGCGCGGAGAAACTTCGAGCTTAGCCCTTTGACTGCTCAAAGACCATATATACAAATGATGTTATTACGATTAATAAGATTTTACCCGCGCATTAAATGTTTTTGGTTTGATTTTTGTATCACACAATTTTGAGCATCAATAATATGTTGTTACCACAGTAATTTGAATACGTAAATGTGTTTAAACGGACAAAGCAAAAGCCGACAAGATGCGAGAAAGTAGGCTGCGATGGTATAGTCACGTAAAACAAGACCGCCTACGTCGGCAACTTGACACTGCAGCTCCTCCCTGTTCGAAGACTCATAGGCATACCCAAAACAAGGTGGAATAATGTAGTGTAAAAAGACGTGGGAGTGCCATGTGACTGACGATGATGTCGAGGACAATGCGAAGTGGAAAAGAAAAATAAGGATAGCTGATCCCATCACCATATGGGATAATAGCTAGGAAGAAAGAAAGAGAGAGAAATGTATGTAAATGGTGCTTGACTTCCTTCTCGCGCTGCGGTGGTGATGAGGCAAGAACCGGATTAGCACATGACTAATATACCGTCATCATAGACAATATCTCTACTATCTGGTGAAGTCCACAGCAAGGCACTGAGTATTTATTTAAAAAAAAAAAAACAACAAAATGGTACAGTTTTGAATTGTTAACATTTATAAGATTATTATGTAACAAATAAAATAAAATCCTTATAAAACTAAATTATTCAACATGGCAATAAATTCTTAGATCAATTCTCCCTCCAATATTATTTCTATCCGGCTAAGCGACGAGACGAACACGATGATCCCACGGTGATGGTTAGGGTGACACATTCCATCACATTGAGCGCGTTGCCTGGATACATGATGTTGAGCCCGGTTACCCAGTAATATCACTAGCTAAACATCTCCCTTGCTAGGTATTTTGCGACAAGTTGTCAACACCCGTAACCGCAGTAATTTCAGTAGCCACAGCACTCCTCAAACCGGAACGCAGTAAGGCTAAGCGCTAGCTTTCTTTTTTACAGTCTTCTCCGTGTATATTCTCTGGAAGAGCACGAACTTGCCGCTCTGTATGTACTTCGTCTCAGGTATAGCGCCTTCCACCCTCCACGAGGGCGTCTCACAGTGTCTCCAGTTCCTGCACTCATTGGGCACCTGCAACTTGTCGAGCAGCCGCTCCGCCAGTTGCGGCACCAACGGCTGCAGCACGATCGCGCAGATCCTCAGCGTCTCCATCGTTATGTGGAGGACCACATCTAACTCCTTCTGGCGGTCGGACATCTTCCTCAGCTCCCACGGCTTCTCGGTCTCGAAGAAGAGATTGGCGAGGTGCAGCACGCGGACGATCGCGTCAGCCGCCTTGTGAAACTGGTAGTTGCTGTAGTGCTGGTGGCAGAGATCTGCAACATGGTGCTCATTTAATTCAGATGTTTCTACCTTATAATAATAATAAATCACTTAATGTTCCTACAACTACAGGAGCCTTCAATCAGAAGGAGATTCATGTCCTTTATCCACCATGCTTGCTAGGTTACCATGTTCATAGCTGTTCTTGTAAGATGTCGATTTCTTTGCAATGGTTACCTTAGAGGTCATTGTGGATAGACCTCGCGTCTTATTGAAACCTAAGACTTACAAATTAAGTTATCACGCGTAAGTAAATAAGTTAGAAATGTTTTAATGAAATATAGAAAGTACTCATTAACAATAGACGTCCACTGCTAGACCTCCGCCTCTCCCAAAGATCTCCATATACAGTCAATATGACCTCCGGTAGCTCTAGGCAGTTGGGGTTGTCATATGTAGGGGTTCCTCATTTGCCCGGAGTTTCATTTGTTGATCACGAACTGGTGAAGTTGGCTTAGGTCATGTAAGTTGTTGTGCGGGATCCCTTACATCCTATATTTATGTTAAATTAATAGCTGAATGTGCTGTTTATGTTATTGTGTGTCTGACCGGGCAGCCTCTCGACGGCGTCCACGAGGCGCGCGGTGGCGGCGTGTTGCTGGCACAGCGCGGCCTCACGCGGGTGCAGCGCCGGCAGCTCCGCACGAGGGTTGAGCTCGCCGCCGGTGCACCGCCCTACCAGGTTGCCCAGCGAGTCCGCCAATTCCGCGTTCGCCAAGTTGATCAGCTTCCTCTCGCTGTAGTCTGTTCAGGCGCGTTATGTTATATACACGATTTAATATATAAAAAGTTACAGTGCACTTCATACTGGAAAACAGTAATATTTGCTTACTCTACAAAGCGACGAGACAACCGGGACGTTCACGTGATGGAAGTGATGCACGTCTTCGTCGCCTTGAGTAATTACACTAGCTACAGCGCTCTTCAAACTAGAATAATTTTTTGCGGTAGTACAACGACCACCCAAAAAACATATATGCAAGATGGTAATAAGACCGATCTTGATGTACGGTAGGGAGACCTACACACTAACGCTTAAGGAAGAAGAGTGACTCCTGGTTACCGAGAGGAAAATCATGTGTAGGAATATTGAAATTGAGAGGCTGGTTGGAGAACCGAAAGTCATGGGAGAAGCCAAAGCCTTCAGACAGCTAGATAGGCCATTTAGTAACTATGGGAGACAACCGTAGCGTCAAAAAGCGTTCCTCGGAAACCCTATTGTCTGCCGGCTTATCTGCGGACGGCTATATTGCTGGAAGGATGCTGTAGAGCACGACCTTCGCAACCTTCGAGCAGTGGATTGGCATGACACAATGCGAGACAGACAACGATAGCGCTCTCTGGTGTCGGAGGCCAAAGCTCACTTTGGGTCACTGCGCCAGAGGAGTAAGTACAAAGACTGAATCTGGAAAGCCTAACCTACCTTCTAGTTTTAACTTGTAGTCCAGTAGATAAAGGCAGCTGTGGCTTTAGTGATGGCAAAGGTCTCTATCGCTGGAAGGCGTGGTAACTCCTGAGATGTAGAGACTGACCATGTTGTGTTATGATAATGAACATTGTCATGTATAACCATCTTAATTTTGACTTCTTTGTGACGGACTGGTTTTGAAGGTGTGATGAGGAAAAATGATTTCCTCGATACTTATAGTAAAAAGATGAAAAGATGGAAACCCAACGTACTGGCGTCGGTTGCCAGCGTGGCCTCGCGCAGCAGTACGTAGCGGAGCGCGGCGGGCGGTGCAGGCGCAGCTCGCGGGTCCACAGCGTTACCGAGGGACTTGGACACCTTCCCGCCGTCCACCGTCCAGTGCGCGTGGCAGAGCAGCCGCCGCGGAGGGTGCCACCCAGCCGCCATAAGAAACGCCGGCCAGTAGATGCCGTGGAACCTATCAGCATACAGACTGGTTTAGATTCATTGTTGAAACTTTGGAATAGCGGAACGTTAGTTAGCGTTATCTCACAATAAATCTACTTCACCACCCACCAGAGTCCACCGAACTGCATTGGGCCAGCGCGGTGAGAAATGACCCAAATCTCCCACAAACGAACACATACAAACGACGGACCCTGATGCCCGGCGCTGCAGGCAGCGCAGGACCGATCGATGGGGGGATATTTGGGGAGGCCTATGTCTAGCAGTTGGCGTCTTTTGACTGATGAAGATGATGAAATCTACCGCTATAAAATAAAGAGTTAAGAATTCAAGACCAACTCGCTTCTCCGTCTATAGCTAAGCAATTTTTTTATATACAATGAAGCGACGAGACGAGCGAGGCGTTCACTTGATTGTAAGTGATACGCCTAGCTATAACAACGTATAGTTAGTTGGGATGATATACACTGCACCATAATGCGCTTGTCGCCTGAGACAAGATGTAGAGTCACGTTAGCCCAGTAATTACACTACATACAACGCCTTTCAAACAGGAACTCAGTAATATTCGCACACGACAGTTTGGAGGTAGAACCAGGCGTTGCGGTAGTACCCACACGGTCTCTGGCAACAGACACTACCACCAGTAAAATTACTGTCACTAAATACCATGTGAATATGAGAAGGCTATAGGAGATAAAAAAAAAATGATCATGATTATCATCATTATCTCAGCCCATAGTTATTGAGTTCAGCCCACAGTTGAACTCCCACAACAATCTCTGTGATCTTCACCAACTTGTCTTGGTATCCATACTTAAGTATGTCCTTGCCCACGACCTGCACGTCCGCGGGCCAGGGTCGTCCACGCATGCGCATCTCATCCACATCAGGGTACCCCGTCACCGATAAGTAGTTCACCAGCGCATCCAGCCACACGTACACACTCTGCTCCTCATCGTCAGGGACCTTCAAGTTAACAAATATTTCCTCATAGTTTTTTTTCATTCAATGATAAAAGCGTTAAGCTCATCGTATTAAGACATGAGATTTTATTATCCCAATAATTTCATCAACTACAAAGACGTTCAAACCGGATCATGGTAATTTTATCGTCATCACAATTATTTGTTAATAGTTAATTAGTTGTTGCGTAACTCATTTCATGTATGAGTCAAATGATTCCTAACCTACCCTTATAGCCCAGTGTACGCGGGACGAGGGGCGGCTGACCGATATGTCCGGGAAGTAAGTCTCGTTGTCCAGATAGTCCAGGAGCTGCTTCTGATACTTCTGCGGAGTCACCACGCCATCTATAAAAAAAAACCTTGATAATTTTTATTATGTTTACACAACAGAGCAATGGAATAAGGATATTATCATTGTGATACTCTTGTAACACTCCCGTCAACCCGCATTGGACACCGTCGTGGGAAATGGCTGAAATTCCCCCTATGTGGACCATTACATACGACAGCACATAACACCCAGCAGCCAGTGCCCGGAGTTACTGACTGTATGTAGAGATCTTTTGACAAACCTTATGTCCACGAGCAGACGTGTATCGGCTGATGAAGATGTTGAATACCACGCCTCGATGTAATATGAACCTAGTTAGAATATTTCCACAAAATGCTATTTTTTTGCTACATAAGATGGTCAAATCATTTATCTGAATAATTTCATGAGCTACACCATTAAATTGGATTTTTACAGCTCACTTCCAAGTATTAATTCACCCATACCAGTCTTAAGCCACAATTGCAGGTGAGTCTTGAATGCGCTGAGCCTGAACATGTAGTTAGTCTCCTCCGTCCACTCCACTCTGTGTCCGGACTCTGTCGACACCTTGACCTGGTTACAAAAACAATTTTACTATAATAAATCAATGTTATTTGGTCAAAGCAACCTTTGTCCAGTAGCAGTCACAAATAGGCTGATGTGATAATAATTATGATGAACAATCCACCACAAAGAAGGATAAAGTTGAGATACCAAATAACTTGAATAATATTATAACTCATGGAAGTGTCCAGAAGTATCTCACTAAAACAGATACCAAGGATCGAGGATCTCTTTGTTTGTCATACTTTCTAGTCATGATTTTAGTTAGACAGTTAGTTGTTAGTAGACAGTTGTGTCGCTATTTCAATGAGATATTTCTGTACACTCTTCCAAAAGATGTGTGTGTGTGTGTGTATTTATAACTAACATATACTGTAATAAGAAGTTTTCAAACAATCCAACCAGATGGCGCTACCATGAACAATGGATCACGCTATCATTTGTCACAGTGCAAATCTTTATAAGGATCATACATCTTTGTGTACATTGACTTCGGTCAATAAGTCTTTGGAGTACACAATTGTAATCAACAACTGGATCTCTCTGGATCTCTGTAGTACGACGACTTTGGTTACTAAGTCGTCCCTGAGTATACATTAGTGTCCATAAAGTGAATCTCTCTGGATCTTCGTAATATCGAGAATTAAGACATTAGCCTATCACGAAGTATACAACTTGATCTCTCTTGATCTTCGTAATACTGTTGTACTTAGTAACTCACTCTGTACCTTGAATCGCTTTGCTCTTTATCAGTACAGTGCCGATATTGCTACGTGCGTTGTCATTCACCAGAGACCCCGAACCCCACCTCAATGCTTCTACAGGCTTTAACAATTGATATATTTATACTATCATCATCTTAAGCGCTACAGTAAGTCTGAGCCTGGTATGGGCCAGGCTCAGACATACTAATCTCTACTCATACTTCTACTATAGCTTTTTCCTATACACAATATTTATTTAAAAATCAATAATAATATGTATGATTATATAAATGTTAAAATATATATAGTTATATATAAATTTAGATTCATTTCAAAATATTTTTTTGTTAAAATGTTTTAATCTATTTAAAAAAATGTTTTCCTTTGGTAAAAATAAGGAGTGTAAGTGAACCCGCACAACTCACGGGATCAAAGCCAACCTCACCTGCTTATTGTGCACCGTGCTTATCAACAAATGAGGCTCTGGCTCAACAACCCGCATTGGGCCAGCGTAGTGGAAGTGGCCCAAATCTCCCCATATGAACCCCTACAAACGATGACCCGAGGTGCCCGGTGATACGGGCAGCACAGGACCGATCGATGCGATGGGTGGGGATCATTGCGGATGGCCTATGACGAGCAGTGGACATCTATCTCTCTCCAGGGATGTCTTCTCATGGTAAATATGCTAATCCATAACATAAAGCTAGCTACGGTGAAGTACACTGGTCCACAAACTCGTCGCCTTGGGATATAAGATGTAATGTCTCGTCACGGCATTTCACAAGCTACACCGCCCTTCATACCGAAATACAGCAATTTTTGCATACTATTAAGACAATAGCAGCATTAATACATGCTTATTAAACTCTTACCTTTTCTCCATTAAACAGTTCATCTCTGAGATGGGTCTCCGGAACGAACGCCTCGTCGTTGACGCTGTACCAGCCGGAATACTTCGCTTTATATATGTAGTCACGCTTCACCAGCTGCCTCTGCGATGCGAAGAATAAAGTTAGATAATCTTTCAATGTTCTACTAAATATATTTTGGAGTGTGCTCAGGATCTCCCAATTACCATCAGGTTACAGACAGCATATATTCATCCTTTCTGCATATATGTACATAGTTTTTATTCATATGTTGTAATCTGCTTTCACGTGGCCGGCATGGTGGATAAATATTTATAACATTCCTCTTGAAAAAAAGCTTCAATGTCCCAAAGGAAATTTTATTAAGAATGCTATTTATACTATTAATAGCTAAGTAATACTGCATTAAGTTATTCTACAAAGTCATGCAATGAAGCGATTACTTTCAATGTCGGAACAGTTTACGTAGCTCAATAACATTACATTTGCATTTATGAAGGACCAAACAAATACATAAAAAAAATGTACATAACGATAACATAAATTGATGTATTATAGTTTTAAATGTATGTTAATTTGACACAGTTATTTTATTTAGCTTAAAAGAAGTAAGTTTGTATGATATAATGAAATATCAAATGTAAATTGGTGCTATAGTCAATCTTACATCTGCCTCTATAGAATATAACAGCCAATTTACACCCCCACTGTTGGGGCACAGGCCTACTCTCAGTATGAAGATGATGGGCCATAATCACCACATGGGCCCAATGCAGATTGGTGACTTCGCACACCTTAGAATAAATTCTAATTCATGTGCAGGTTTCCTCGCGATGTTTTCCTTCACCGTTTGTATTTCGCGGTTGTTACTAAAGTTTACAAACGTACATAACTTGAATATTAAAGTTATTGGTACATGCAGAGATTCGAACCTGCAACCTTCAGAATGAAAGCTGCACACTAACCATCAGGCCATCGAGCTACTGCCTCTATAAAACAGTTGTTAATTTACTGCCTAATCATAAAAAGGTCTTTGTTATATTCTATACAGGCTCCATATTGAGAAGTTCACTTAATTTTATATATTTTCATTTGCATTAAACATGATAACAACAATGTTTATAACAAATTAACTTCTCAAATGTAGCCTATAAAGGATTTACTAATCTTAAAAAGTTGTTATACAAAAAGAAAATATTAAAATGATTTAAAGTAAACATTAATACTATCATTGTCATCATCATCATCATCATCATATAAACTGGACATGCCCATTAGTGGATGTTTATCCTCTCCTAAAAATCTCCATATCAATCAGTCCAGGTCTGGTCACATCTAGTGGATTTCCGCAACTCGCACCAGATTGTCGGTCCACCTTGAGGAATGCATCCCAACCCTACTAATACTATAGTATTATTAGTACTATAGTACAGTATTAATAGTAATTATTAGCAGACATTTCTTTTTTGTGAGTAGGGTTTTTTATGAATCTATCAATATCACTTTCATAATTTAATAATGCCTGCATAACAGCATTACAGTGCTCTTGATATCTGAATAAGAGTAAAATTGAGATCAAATATGATGTTTCACAAATATCTTCTGTAATTTTTCATTTAATTAATATAATAGGTTGGCAAATATCTCCCTTCCGCCTTTTTGTCTTTTGAATTCCGCGGCTATGTACAAAGCGCTACAGAGCTCGTATCTGGCAATACTATACATAATTTGAAAGGTCTTGACATAACCTACAAAACGACGCTATGCATAATTAGTTTGGATATTGCGTTCAACAGTTATAGACGTGTAAACATGCGAGTTCACTAACGCCGAAATTCGCGCTATTTTAAAGTTTTCCTTCGTTAAAGGCAAATCCGCTAGAGAAACGTTCCGTGAGATTAATGGTGTTTTGGGGGATGGTACTCTATCACTTCGAACCGCGGAGGAATGGTTTCGACGATTCAGAGCCGGTGAAAACGACACCATGGATAAGCCAGCCGGCGGAAGACCTGTGACGACAAATACCGATCAAATCATGGACTACATCGAGTTAGACCGGCATGTGGCATCTCGTGACATCGCCCAGGAGATGGGAGTTAGTCACCAAACCATTTTAAACCATCCGCAGAAGGCTGGATACAAAAAAAAGCTTGATGTTTGGGTGCCGCATGATTTGACGCAAAAAAACCTTCTGGACCGAATCAACGCCTGCGATATGCTGCTGAAACGGAACGAACTCGACCCATTCTTGAAGCGGATGGTGACTGGCGACGAAAAATGGATCACATACGACAATATCAAGCGAAAACGGTCGTGGTCGAAGGCCGGTGAATCGTCCCAAACAGTGGCCAAGCCGGGATTGACGGCCAGGAAGGTTTTGCTGTGTGTTTGGTGGGATTGGAAGGGAATCATCCACTATGAGCTGCTCCCATATGGCCAGACGCTTAATTCTACCATCTACTGCGAACAACTGGACCGCTTGAAGCAGGCGATCGACCAGAAGCGTCCAGAATTGGCCAACAGGAAGGGTGTAGTGTTCCACCAGGACAACGCCAGACCACACACTTCATTGATGACTCGTCAGAAGCTACGGGAGCTCGGATGGGAGGTTTGATCGCATCCACCATATAGCCCGGACATAGCGCCAAGTGATTACCACCTGTTCCTGTCCATGGTGAACGCCCTTGGTGGTGTAAAGTTGAACTCAAAAGAGGCTTGTGAAAAGTGGCTGTCCGAGTTCTTCGCAAATAAGGAGGGGGGCTTCTACGAGGGAGGTATTATGAAGTTGCCGTCTAGATGGAAACAGATTATCGAACAAAACGGCGCATATTTGAACTAAATCCGATCACTGTAACACTTTTTATAAAGCATTGAATAAAGAGCAAAAAAGCGGAAGGGAGATATTTGGCAACCTTATATGTGCAAAAGATAGTTACCCAAAAATGGTGGACAGCCTTCTTGTGCCTCTCCTCAGTGGTACGAATAAAATCAGTGTGCTCTATGTCAAAATCTTTGAATAAGTCTCTATACTCCTGGGATACAGTTTTGCAGTACTCTGGCAGCGATAGATTCACTTTACTTGCTGCCTGCTGTATTTTAATACCATGTTCATCAGTCCCTGGAAGAGAATAATAGTATAATCAGTACAAAATACACAAATTGCAAAGTTTTAGAAAATCTATGCAAGCTTTTTTAAAATGTCTTTTTTTCACTCTGAATGTGGGTTTAAGTATATCTAAGACATTAAAATTGGAACAAATTTTTATTTTAATAGTAATTTTTTTATGAAACACCAGATGATATGATAATAAATTATATGTTGTGTCACTTGGTTGTAAGTATGGTCATACTTTAATATCATATGATAAAAAATCATATGATAAATATCCTTCTCACTTTTCTTGAAGATTGCCATAGTTGTGATCTGCACAATAATTACACATACCTGTACTAAATATAACATTGCAATCTGGATTTGTTAGCTTCTCAAATCTTTGCACTGCATCAGCTACTAATGCAGTATACAAATGCCCAATGTGAGGAGCTGCAATAATATCATACTAATAATAAAATACATTCAGTGAAATATATTCTTTACAGCCAAATGCTTATAAATGTTAATGTATTAAGATATCATCATTACCAGCTGATTACCCATTGAAACTTCTCTTATAGTTCTTCGCACTAACAAGTGATACCACTAATTCTGGTGGCTTTTAACTCTTTAAGATATACAATATAGAAATGCTACTCAACTACTGCATATTATGGTGTTTTCAAAGCAATTTTTATCAGGTAGTTAACATACAGACATCATATTCCATAAGGGTAAGATTAACTAAAGGCCTATTATTTATAGTAGAATTTCACTTTTCTTCTCAGTAATGCAACATGAAAAACTAAAACAAATCTTAGTCTTGACATAATATTAAAAATGGTGAGTCAAATATTAGAGAATATATTAACCGACACTTTTTGTATTTAAAAAATAATATTATAACTTGAATTCTTTAATATGTACTTACCAGCATTAACATAAAATATCGGAGTTGTAACGTAAAAAGGTCTTTTTTGAGCCAAGGAAGAAAGCAATCGTACAGTAAGTCTCATTATAACACAGATATTCTTCTTTTGTCTGTATAAATCTTACAACGTTATAACTTTTTCATTTATCTTTATTAAGATGTTTGTATAAAACTTATTTACTTTACATAACTATTAAAACGTGAATTCGGAAGATTTTTATGTTGACTTTGACGTTAATTGCTCACTGAAGCCTGTACGTACTGTCAGCTGTCTATTTGATAGGAATGTAGCATAAGTCACGAACAATATGTTATTTAAATACCGGTGCTAGAAACTAGGTCTCAATATACTATAAAGTATTTTTAACACTTCCTAAATAAGTCATAAATTTTTTATTTACCATAAAAAGCAAAATTGACTTCGAAAACGATAACATCTTTTTAGACTTTTATTTAAATTTAACTCATTCGGCGCATTATTCTATGTTAATGGCAAAAAGTCGTAGTATAGTGAAAAGTATGCAATATGCATCTTTGTTAAAATTCATGTATAGATGTAGTGAGAAATTTATTTCCTTCAGGAAAACTTGAATCTTCATCGGAATACGATGACAATCGAATTGTCTATGAATGAACATATTAAATGAGTAACATTTTCATACCATTAATAAGGAAACCTGCACACTGAAATCATCTTTGTATGTGTGTGTGTGGTGGCCCCAATAAAATGGCAAGAGCCTCGCCCCCTGTTACATGGGACGTAATCTGACCACATCTGGCGGAAAGTGGGTGTTTATTCACCTCTGCTTACCCCTACTAGGAAAAAGGCGTGATAATATAAAAAATAAAAAAAATATGGTACTTTATTGTTTAGTGTCAAATGTCAAAATTAATAATGAGAAAGCACGATACCTACGAACTTTTTAAAAAATTACGAAGGAAAATCTTTTTTCACTATATCTATAGTCGTGTCTTGTAAAATAGGATAAAAATATAATAGTATTAAATATTTCATAGTTTTTTACAAGAACGTCAACCTGTGCCTGGAAGCAAATACTCGGTTTTAAAACGTAATACGTTATATATCTATCTTTACTGCACTATTTTGACATTGAACTCAACTGTGCTGTCGATTTTTTCCGCGGATGACGGGGAAGATATTTATTTGTTATTGTGCGTTTGGAAATTAATATTAGATTATTGATGAATTATAACGTATTGTAGAAGGTGCAAGGTTAAAAAACAAAATGTCACACGGAAAGATAGTGCTAATGGCTTGCGGCAGTTTTAGTCCGCCGACGTATATGCATTTGCGTATGTTTGGTAAGTGATATCAATTATTTTTATGCAATAAGCACAGTAAATAAATTAGTATATTACATAAAAATATCAAGTACATGTAATGGCCTGCTTTTCTTTTCTTTAAAGTATTAGAAATAGATAAAATGATACGAATTTAATTTTATACATGTACAAATTTTATGTTCAAAATTTTGTATGACCAAAATACTAATACATTAATAAATTTTTGTTCGTGTTTTTTAAAACTTTAGTCCTAAATCTAATAAAACCTATTATTACTTCATAGATTTTAAAAAGTTGATAAAAATTACTACTTAATTTTTTTTCTTTCAAATATTTGTATTGTTAGTGAAGAAACAATGCACATTGCTTTGTTTCTTAGTAAAGATACATATACTTTGCAAAGATAAATTGGACTAACCTTTGTGCTGATTATCTCTCTTGTGCTCTTGATAGTGGGTCTATCGCTGGAGATGGTAGTCAGGTACAATCATTCCAGAATTTTCAGTTGGCTTACTATTGTGCAAACGATACTATGTTCTGGTTTATTTTATGCACAACTCCTGTACATATCTTAAAGGTCGCCAAAAATTTTCATGTCATAATAATTATGAAATACTTTTTCATTTTGCTATCCCATTGAAACTTTTATGTCTACATATGTCTAGTAGTAAGTTTGTAGCTGATTGTTTAAAGATTTTAAAAATTTCCATATTCATATAATTTATGAATCTCAAATAATCAACATAGATAAATCATATCTCTGTTGTTTTAGGTATGTTTGAATTGTTATATCATAATATCAGTAACTAGAAGTATCTGTAAATATTCAACATTGTAGAAGCTTGACAAATATGATATCAGAACTTTGAATTAAAACAAGTAGATATTAATTATTATAATGTAATGTTTAAATTTTATGTTAAATTATATAGTGATAGCATTATTCTTACAATAGTAAAATCTTCTTCTCTGTTTTTAAGTGAGAATTTTTAAGTGTACTTAAGGTAGTTTGTATATTTATTCTACGCCTTTGTATATTTTTTTACATTATTTAACAAAGTATTGAAGTAACAAGAATATTAATATAGTAGTGAATAATACTCGCTGCTCGCTCGCTACTCGCTACTCTAATAGCGGTAGCTCGCTGGCCTAATGGTTAGAGCGTGCGGCTTTCATTCCGAAGGTCGCGGGTTCAAACCTCGGCATGTACCAATGACTTAATATTTAAGTTATGTACATTTGTGAACTTTAGTTACAACAGCGAGATACAAAAACGGTGAAGGAAAACATCGTGAGGAAACCCGCACACTGATATCATCTTTGTGTGTGTGTGTGTGGTGGTCCCAATAAAGTGGCAACAGGCTCGCCCCCTGTTACACTGGACCTAATCTGACCACATCTGGCGAAATGTGGGTGTTTATTCACCTCTGCCTACCCCTACTGGGAAAAAGGCGTGACAATATAAAAAAAAAAAAGAATAATACTTTTGTCCATAATAATACAGTGATGATTTGTCCACACCATATTGTCTTTAATACCATTATCAGCCAATAGTTGTCCACTGCTGGGCATAAGTATTCCCTAAAGTTTCCCACCTCAATCTGTTAAGGATTTCTATAGAGTGATTTGAGCCTTTTCTCGACCACACTGGCCAAATAGAGGTTGGTGGGAGCCAGAGCCGCATTTGTTCATAAGCAGGTTGCACCACAAGTATGTGATATTGCCTTGGACCCAGTGAGTTGTTGTGCAGGCTCCCTTACTTCAATTATATCACTATAGTGCCATCTGAATACATAACTGTTTAGCATCAGTAAAGCTGTGGTGGCTACTTAGATGGTCTCTGGCAATGAAGAGATATGTAGAGTTCATCTGTTACTAATTCTAGCGGGTGTATATTACCTAGTTAGAATTACTTCAAACTGTCTAGCAGTTTGAAGCGATTTAAACTAGAAAATATGAATATTTACTGTTTTATCATTGAGATACTTATATGATTATAATGGTTTATTCAATGCCTATTTATAAAAGCAGTCTATAAATGTGTTATTGTTTTTGTCAAGGACTTATACATAGGTAATAATTTGTCCGTGCTATGATTTTTTTTTTATTCAACAAATTGAAGATACCAGGGGTAAGTCAACCTGATAATAAGTGATATACCTGCCCATAACAACATGACGCTAATGAGCATGGTATACACTGGAAGACATTGTGCCTGTTGCTTTGCAACATAGACTGTCAAGCCATTACTCTAGTAATTTAAATAGATACAAACCAACTTTAAACTGGAAAAGTAATGCCATGGTATCTCTATATACGGTCTCCAGTAACAGAGACCACCAGTAAAATATTTTTACTTAAAATCTATTTGTGAATTAACGATTTCGTTATTTCAGAAATAGCAAGAGATTACGTCCACAGTTTGGGGTTGGGGACGATAATTGGTGGTATAATGTCGCCGGTGCATGACGCGTACGGCAAGAAGGACCTTGTGGCGGCGCAGCACAGGTACGGAGCCGTGAGGGTGCGCTGCATACAATTATTTACGGCACACGTTGAGTCATGGCGGATCGATATTTTATGCACTGAACTAGGCTATCTATATGATTATTTTTAAACCTCCACGTTGTGAAGCCAATGACTCAACGATGAAGTGGAACACAAAAACCACTTTACATATCAAAAAAAGTCAAAGCCTCAAAAATACATTCAATCATTCTAAGATTACAGCAAGGGTATTAAAAAAAAAACATTAATATTACCTTTTTTTTTATTAAACTAGTGACGCATCGAGCGGGACGTTCACCTGATGGTAAATGATACGCCCGCCCATCACCACGTGGCTAGAATTGTATTCACAGCGCCACATTGCTCTCGTCGCCTTGAGACACATGCTGTTATCCTCGTTACCCCCAGTAATTACATTAGCTACAGCGCCCTTCAAACCGGAATACAGCAGCGTCCGCAGTTACCTACTGTTTATCGGCTGCAATAGGAGCTGCGTTGGTACCTAGACGGTCTCCGGCAGCAGACACTTACCACCAGTTTAACATCAACTGACAGATACACTTTCGTCAATCCTGTAGTCATGGGCTACTAAGAATAGAACTAGTCTAAAAGTTGGATACCTCTGCAACATCCTAAAGGTCACCACCGAGAGACTTCTCAAGGTAGTAAATGAACGTAACCCTAACTTCCACCCAGGAGTAGAGTATCCATTGAAAGTTTCCGCTAGATCCCTAATCTACCGGTTGTTTGCAGAATATCGATGCTGCAGCTGGCAGTGCGATCTTCCGGCTGGATCAAGGTCTCCGAGTGGGAAACGCAGCAGTCGGGCTGGACTCGGACTAAAGTGTCCCTACAGTACCATCAGGTATTACACATATCGGATTACACAAGTTTGGGGTAAATCATTGATAATAACAACAACTCACTGGGACCAAGCCAAATTCACCTGCTCGTGGTGCACCCTGCTAATCAACAAACGAAGCTCTGACTCCCAACGACCCGCGTTGGGCCAGCGTGGTGGGTAATGGCCCAAATCCCTTTATATGATCCCCTGCAAACGACGGCCCCTGGTGCTCGGTGATGTGGACAGCAGTGGACTGATCGATGTGCGGATCTTTGAGCTTATGTTCAGCAGTGGCCGTCTATCGGCTGATGGTGGAGTAGGTCACTGCTGGAAACCAGGCCGGCTAGGTACCACCACAGTATCTATTGCTACCGCCAAGCAGTACTGTGCAAACATTATTGTGTTGCGGTTTGAAGGGTGCTGTTGTTAGTGAAATTACCTGGGGTATTGAGACTACGTCATATGATAAAGAGATGAGCACAATTTGGTGGTGTCGTTGTCCTCAGCTAATAGAGCATTCACTGCTCGGCATAGGGCATAGGTTGTGGTTTGTAGGGGTTCATATGGGGGGATTGAGGCCATTTCCGACTACGCTGGCCCAATGCAGGTTGGTGTGAGCCAGAGCCTCGTTTGTTGATTAGCAGGGTGCACCAGAAGCTGGTGAGGTTGGTTTGAGTCTCGTGAGTTGTTGTGAAGGACCCTTTATACCCGATGCTGTGTATAACATCCTAAATACCTCCACGTTGTTATGGATAGGAGTACCATCAGGTGAATGATACAAACTTCGTCTCACTTCTCCAAATAAAAAGAAATATATAACTACAGCCTTATTATTATCGAATCGTAGTAATATTTGCACACTACAGCTCGGCGGTAGGTACAGACTTTGTCTAGATCTCGTATGGTCTGCTCTTAATAAACCATTAATAACACAAGTAATGTTTTCAGGATGCCATAAATAGTCATTTAACGGGCCAGGAACTGTCCGATCCGCCATCTTGGATCCCCGATGACATCCTCAACGTGAACAGCATAGACGAGCCGGACAATCTGATGGAGAAGCTCAATGGTAACGTGGTGGAAGATGGGAGAGTAACAGTCAAGCTGCTTTGCGGTGCCGATCTCTTGGAATCGTTCGCTACGCCAGGACTGTGGTCAGATGAGGATGTATGTGGTTTAATTTATTAAATCTTCGCAATAGGACCAGATCCTGGTGTTAGGAATTTGTTGGAGATTGTCTAGCAGTTGTGTGATGAGAATACTGCCGTGTTCCCGTTTCACCAGCCTGGTAATGTAATACATACATATAAAATAAGCGTGGTGTTGTGTAAACATCCTAACTAGCATTTCGCTCTGAATATCAATAACAAGTCCATCATCATCAGCCGATAGACGTCCACTGCTGGACATAGGCCTCCCTCAAAGATACTACACAAATCAGGTAAGGATTGAAATGGAGGAATTTGGGTCATTTGTTACTACGCTGGCCCAATACAGGTTGGTGGAAGCCAGGGCTTCGTTTGTTGATTATCAGGGTGCACCACGAGCAGGGGATGTTGATATGAATCTCGTGAGTTGTTGTGCGAGATCCCTTACACCCTCTGTAATAGTTCTTATTGCATCGTTTGGAAAAAAAGAGTTTTTTTTTCAAATAGATTTTCTATAATTTAAAGTGGGAAAGAAAAGTTTTGGAGTGGAGGCCGCGGACAGTTTGCGGAAGTGTAGGACGCTCTCTCTCCAGATGGGCCCGCGACATCATAATGGCTGTCGGACGTGGGTGGATGCGAGAAGCTGAAGATCGCATTTGGTGGAAGACATTGGGAAAGGCCTATATCCAGCAGTGGATAAACCAAAGGCTGATAATGATGATAATTTAAAGCATATGTAACATAGGACGTTTACCCGATAGTAAGTGATACGCCATCTTATAACAATGTGGTTAGTTAGGGCTATGTACACTGCACCACATTGCACACTTAGCCTTAAGGTATAGGATGTTGTTTCGTCACCCCAGTAATTACGCTATCTGCAGTGCTCTTCAAACCGGATCCCAGTAATATCCGCACAGTCCTGTTTGTCGGCTGCAATAGGCGCTGCGGCGGTACCTAGACTGTCTCCGGCAACGGAGATCTATCATCAGTAAATACATGTGTTTGTGACACATGTATACCTGATATATAGATTAAAATCTAGATTTTTTTATTCCTGTAAAAAACCTGAATAAATGTATTGTTTTTGTAATATTTCAGTTGGAGAATATAGTGGGTAGGCACGGATTGGTGGTGATGACCAGGGCGGGCAGCGACCCGGGAAGGTTCATATACGAATCCGACATGCTTTACAAACATCGGGTGAGAGACTTAATACGTAGTTGTTAAAAAAATATCATATACCCTTTTTTTTAGCCTACGAAGCGACAAGATGTGTAGGCTGTTCACCTGATGGTAAGCGATACGCCTGCCCATAACGGCGCTAGATAGGATGTTATCCACTGCATCACGTTGTGTTCTTCGCTTTGACATATAGATCGAGTCAAGACATTGAGTCTTCATATCCCAGTAATAACGTTAGGTACAGCGCCCCTCAAACCGGAATTTAGTAATGTTTACACAGTACCGTTTGTTAGCTGCGGTGGTGACTTACCACCAATGTATACGTGTATATATTTTATCTATAATGGGCAAACAATGGTGAGAATCGCGGGAATCCACTGGATGCGAGCAACGTGGGACCGATCGATGTGAAGATCTTTGGGGGAGGGCTATGTTCAGCGATGGACGTCAATCTGCTGATGATGATGATGGGCAAACACTCAATTTCACATAATATTAAGTGACAATCGAGTCGTAGATGGCTGAGCATACTCTCCAGGAACAGTCTTCATCTGTTATGTTGACAGCCAGTACACCGATTACTGCAATGGCGGCCAATCAAACTACGTTTTGAACAATTCTAGAAAAACGTGATCCTCGTAACGAACTACATCGCGAACGAGGTCAGCTCCACCGTCATCAGGAGGCTGATGCGTCGCGGCGAGAGCGCCAAGTACCTGACCGACGACGCGGTCCTCGCTTACATCCGGCAGAACAGGCTCTACGGGGCGACGCCATTCATCACGTGAGACTTTTATTTAAAAAACATAACTTTAAAATTTCCCGCCCATAATCCATTGTTAAGTTTTATGTTTCGTATGTTTATAGTTTACGTAATAAAGGACGTATTTTTTCGTTTTTTTTTTTTTATTGTATTTATTATTTGATTTTATTGATATATTTAATTACATATTAATTTGATGGTTCTTCTTTCAATAACACAAACTTTAATTATATTATAAATATCTTATGTATATTAAAGCTCAAAACATTTTATACCATACTCAAGGCAGTGATACATAGTAAGGAAATAATTAATTATATTCTTAATAATTTTATTTATTTATAGATATATTTTTTCTGCTCGTAACATTGGACTCTTGGTAATTTATACTAATCATCCCCCTTTATTATATATTAACTAACAGAAACTGTTTACTTTAACGCTACCCTTGGATTAAGTGAGTATAACCTACTTAACGACCTTATCGCTACGTACGAGAAGAAATCGCCGCAGGACGTCACGATGACGTCACCGGAAGAGGCCAGTTTCAAAAACATCCTCATCTCTATCCGAGATAGGCCATCGATCATCGACGAGACCATAACTGTGAAGCGTGCGAAGAAGTCCAACTTCCTGACTGCGTGCCACACGGACTCCATCAGCCCGATGGACGGGATAAAGCCCAAAGTAGCTTACGTCGACAAAGTCCCACCCAACTACGTGCCGGGAAAGGCGGTGAAGATAGTGAGCGATGAGAGGGAGCACAAGATTGAAGACCAGAAGGTAAGTCTCGCTGAATCCACATACTCATCTCTAGACAGCTATCTATCTAAGGACGACGTGGACGTCTACAAGCGGAGGGTCAGCGAGGGGAGCGTGGGGGAAGCGGGTAAAGCTAGGAAACGGTGCACCGCCACAACCGCTACCACCATCCGCAAGCTGAAATCGGACGAGATGCGCAAGAGCAAGTCAGAGGTCGGCAAACTGTGCGAGAAAGTGAAAAGCATCAAACTGAAGGACAACGACAGTAAATACAAGACGAGGAGCTGCAACGACATCGTCCGGCTGATACTCACCAAGCACGGGATACACGTCATCAGCGATACGGAGGCCATTGTCTAATGCGGCTGATCTCATGCTCAGTCTACCGCACACATTAACCATATTCCAAAGCCTCTAACTATTAATAATAGAGTGCTCTAAAAGATTCTGCAATGCCCCGAACTAAAAGGGCACTCATCATCCTCAACCTCATGTGCCAACTTAATATGGTGATTGGTCCAATGTTTACGGACAATAGCATTTTCAAAAGAAAGCCTTCTCTTTTTATATATATACACTAAAAACTTTTACCTCTATAAATATCATCATCACCACCCTAGAGACGTCCACTGCTGGACATAGATATGTCTCCCCCCAAATATTCCCACTTCAGATTCATCCATATGGAGGGAATTTGAACCATTTCCCATCACGCTGGCCTACAATGCCGGTTGGTGGGAGCCAGAGCCTCGTCTGTCGATAAGCAGGGTGCACCACGAGCTGGTGAGGATGGCTAAAGTCGGTCCCATGAGTTGTCGTGCGGGATCCCTTTATACCCTTTTAAATATATTACTTCATAAAATATTAATAACGAATGAACATTTTAGAAATTATAACTACAGCCTATTATAAATCTACTGACCCTCTTTAACTTAATAATTTCGTAATAAAAATATTAATATATTAATTAATTACAAAATTTAAAATTTATATCTTATTATAAATATGCCAAATTACTGTCTTCCTACTTAGAAGACATTACATTGTTATTATAATAAATAAAGTAATTTAAGATTAAATACCAATATAAAGTTCAACAGCACAAATATTCGAAAGAAAATTAAATTGTATTATATACAAAAAATTGACATTTCTCTAAAACATTTTTATCTTCTTTCCCGCCATAAACAAAAAGGCAAAGAGCTTAAGTCCATACAACCTTGTAGTCGTGTTGGATATGAATTTTTTTTACACGGTCAATAAATAATCGTGCAGATGGATTTTCAAATTTATCTGTAAATAGAAATTAATACAGATTATACAATTAGTATTCAAATGCAGAGGTGTTTTCCGAATTTTTCTTCATTAATATTCAATTATATTTTTGATGTGATATTTTATTTCTGTTGTCACTCTCAATAACTGATAGCTTATGGAGATTTAATAATAATATTTAAGAAGTGTCTATGTACTATTGAATTTAAATGTCAATTTCTATACCCTTTGTAAAGTTATAACTTAATGTTAGAATGTAGAACATGAATTAAATATTATCTTATCTAATCTTTATAAATGTTTTAATACATATACGGTATTCTAATTCTACTTGTATTCTATTAAAAAAAAAAAAAAAAACAATTGGTCGTACCTAGTATTTTTTAACTACTAATGAACTGTTTACCTTACAATAAATATTTAAAGTATTATATATGTAATATGTACATCAGTGCGTAATTATAATTTTTGTCTGTATCTCCGTAATAACTCAATTCTGTGATAATTTATAATCCCTAACTTTATTGTGCCAAATGGTATATAATAGTATAATTTCAAAATAATATTTATTCACTGTTTACATAACCAATACATATATCTATTTATGTATGTAAAATAATTTAGTCTATTCCTTCAATTATAATTTAAAACAAATATTCACTATAGATATGTTATAAAATACTTAACATAATAAAACAATAGACAATTACACGTTTATTGTTATTTATGTATCAATAGTTACTAACGTACGTGCTGTACTGATGCTATTATTATTTCTAAACACTACTGTTGTGAAATATTTTTGACGTTTATCAAATACATCTTTTTTGTTTCATAATGAAAAAGGCAAAAAATATAAGTCCGTACAGCCTAGCAATATTTTCTATGTAAAGTTTTTATTGATTTGAAATCAATGAATTATACAAGTTTAATACGTTTTCGGCATCGGAGCTCGTATTTGTTTTTTTTTTTTTTTTGTTTGAAAGAGGACGAGTTAATTTTTTTAGGTATATAAAAACTCATTCAATATATTTTGAATAACGTTATAGTTTATCATTGAGAATATGGAACAAAATAATTTATTTCTAATTATTGTTTAAGAGATTATTTATGGCATGCTTATAACAATTTCGCTTGTATGTATTAAGTATTAAAAAAAAAAAAAACTATACCATAGAGACGTGCGCGCGCGTATTTGGTTTATGATATTAAATAATTCTTTATTTTATTCCTGTATATTTTTTGTTGATCTTTGTGACTTGTCCCCTATGACTTTGCTAAGACCGTAAGTTGAGGATATTTCTTTTTTTTATTATAGTATATATATTGGAGATATATATTATGTTCGGAATTATTCGTTGGGTTTTCATTTAAAAAGATTGATAAAATTATAGTTGAATTTTTATTGTTTAAATTTCAAGTCCAAGAGTCGTACAATTTTATTCTTTCATCGACGAGAATCAGCGCTGTGTGAACATCCTAACAAGAACTTCGTCTCGTTGCTTATTATCCTCTAAATCCTACTTGTTACTTGATATAGGTGATATGAATAACTTTATTTGTGACGTTAATATTATTTTAGAAGGTGAAGATGTTATAGGCTGAATACTTTATCTGTCTTTGAACACGCCTTACTATGAAATAAAAAAGTTACGACTTTGTAATAAGATATATCCTCAACGATCGGTCTGTCTGTATGTTCCGCATAGCTAACCTATGGTTTGTGTGTAGGGAGGCTGCCCGTTGTAGCTGACGTGCTGTGCGCCCCGCAAGTGAGCAGGTCGCGCACACACCCTCCCCCAACCTAGAACCCCCCTACTCTACTCCCCAGCTTCACTCGGCTGCATGAGTCTTGCAACCCTCGGCTGAATCTAAATGACGTGCGTCTATCGTGTTGATAATGGTAAAGACTGCTTCTAAGTGTTTCACTAAATATCATCATTTGTGATCCACCTGTGATTTTATTTAAGCACCAACTTCAAGAAAATTATAATGGCACCGATTTAAGTTGGACACCGATCGTGTTCGTTCCCATTTGTATATTGCACGACTTTTTTATTCAACCGGGTTATATTATTAGAATGTACGTATAGTTTATTTAAAGAGATTTGTAAGCCTGTACCGTGTAGATGCTTCTATTGTCTAAGTGAAAAACTATTAATGAATAATAAAGTAATTATTTTTGTTAATTAACAATGTTACCGGATAGACCGTTTTGTTGTTACCGGTAAAACCACTACTTAAGAGTCTGCTCAAATTAAAGTCAAGTATCAGTTGAAAATGTTAACAGATTCTCAACTTTATATTAAGTTTCTCGCCTTGACAAAAGAAGCTTAGACTAAGTTACGCCTTTGTTTGTTCAGTCTCTCTGTGATAGCTTAGTTACTTGTCTACATAACTGTACTGTCCAAAGCTTTGTTGACGGAGCTTTTATTGTACGCGAATCATTGGTATCGTGTAACTTTAATTTTGATACATTAATTATATAATGGACGGTGGCTGTGTCAACGTACAAGTTCGAAAGATCCATATACAGAAACTATAAGTAAAATAAGTCTCTAGTCTATGTATATAATCTTTTACTCTATGATCAGTACCCCTAGACCATAATGACGAAGTTTATATTAAATTAAAAAAAAATCATATATGTTATCGTTTTATTATGTTAATGGATTTATTGTTTGTTCTTGACTGCAATCATATTTTTTTATATCACGGTTTCCGCATCCGTGAACTATTAATCTGATGGTACTGTAAACGTCAAGAAGACATAAAAATAAAATTACAGTCATTACTGGTGTATGATTACTAAGGTTACAGAACGTAAAGTTGTCTAAATATCTTACTTACCGCAAAATTAATTTCCTGACCGAAAATAGTTTTTTTTTTTTTAATCTGTGTCAGAATTAAAGTTACTCGACTTTAGTAGTAAGATATAGTTACTGGCTTTCAGTCTTCATTCCTGTTCGTTAATATGTAGTAGTGTATAATGAGGAATATGCATTAATTATAATACTTCAGCTGTTTACTGTTTAATTTAAAGTTTAACTATTTAAATTACAAGCCAGACTTTGTTCGAATGGATAGTAGCCTTTTTTTCTGTGAGTGGGCCTGGAGTCACAGTATTGGGAATAAAAATCGGACTGTGCATGATATTTGTAATTCTATGGATGGGTTGGAATATTCTCATTGCGCATTTATCTTTGGCGTGTCGTAAAATGAGACTAAGAAAGGAATAAATACAGGGAAAGGAGCTGTTTATATTCAATATTTCCTTTTTTTTTTTTAACTAATAATTTATTTTAAAGAGCCGTCATATCGATTATATAATTCTAGTTGCCAAAACAAAAGTCAGGAAAATTTTATATAACGGCATAGTCTGTGTTATTATGACATTAAGCGCGCCTAAAGGCGGGCGATCATATGGCACATGTCAATTGGCCATCTTTAAATTTTATTATACTATAATAAATGTATTATACTATAATAAAATAACATGCATATTCTTCGTTTATTTATGAGTCCGCAACGAAACTGCATGATGATAAATTTTCTCCGATGTATATTTATTGTATGTAGTAACACTGCTACAGTGTTTAGTACGAATGATAACATGGCGGATGTTTTTAACGGATTTTCCAACTGTTTCTAATGCAACATAAAATATTTTCGCTGTGTATTAAATAATATGTTTTTTGAAAGAAAAAATTTTAGATAAGTAATTTATTTTTAACATATCTTTATTACAAAGACGGAAATATTCGCTGTTCCCTGGTCGCTTTGCTGGCCGTAATATAAAATTGGACTGCAAATGACTAGCAACCGGATAAATAATACGAAATGAAAATATATAAATTATATAGAAATAAAACGATGAAGGATCTACGAAATTCAAAAAATAAATAGCCTGTGACCATCTACAAAACATTTCGCGTCGAATGGTCAAGTTCCCATGTCGATACGTTCATTAGTTTTCACTCAAAACCCACTTATATATATATATATGTTTATGTATACGATTTACTGTTATAGATCAGTTCCTAAAGTAATCTTCAGTACTTAATGTCTTCTTTGTGAAATAGACAACGATATAAATATTGACGGTATTTATTCATTCAGTTAGTAAATGCCAGATGACTGTAACATCCGTTTTAAAATAGTCGAGTTTATAGTTTAACATATTTTTATAGGTTTATGGTGGCATTTTTATTGGCATTGGTGTTGTTGATATTGTAAATAGATTAAACGTAAAAAAATCATCTGTTTAACTGTTTCCTAACATATGGAGTAATAAGATTTAACATTTTGGTTTAAAGAAAAATGCAGTGTATGTCATCCTAACCCCACATTATTGAAGGCGGCCGTATAATGGTAAATACAGGTATGTGCTTGTCTCGTTGCTTTCATTGAAATAAAGATATATTTGTTTCTAGTTTTATTATTACGATATGGGTGTAATTACTTCCATGTTTTCTTCTCATCTTCCGCTCATCTCATTCCTGTTTTGTCTAATCTTAAAAAAACAATATCAAGGAAATGTAGTCAAGAACTAATGTCACATGTTTCAAGTCATTTGTCGTAGTCTGTAGTTATTGCATTTATACATATAAGATATGTACTTAATTGTAAGATTTTTTTTTGTTAATATCGTCACCGATTATGATGGAGACATCGAATATTTATAAATGAAGCATAGGGTATCATATTCTATCATAAATGAAATTTAAAAATTTTAAGGAGATATTATAATTAATAGCACAGTAAGTGTGTATATATGATAAGGTCGCAAGTTTGATTCCCCTCTGAATTTAAGCTTCCGGTGAAGGAAACCACTGCTAAGGAACCGATATGTTCTAAGAACAGCATCCGTGAAAATGTAGATAAATGCATTTGCTTTTCCAATAGGTGAAACCGTATCCCACATGTGGGACCCTCTTGTGGGCAATTGCGCTATATTAGATAGTTTATTTATATACGTTTCAAGTAGTAAAAGTTACAATGGTTACGCCATTTTACTTATAAATACAAATTTATTATTTATTACTAGTATAAAAAAAATCGCGATTTCTGGTCACTTTGATAATGTTTACTATGTATCATCTTAAGTAAAAGATATATGACTACAGATTAAAAAAGGAAATGTTTATTTTGTCTATGAACTTACGTTTATAAATAAACACGCATATATATATTGAGTCGCGTTGTGTTTGCTGTTTGTAAATATATTTAATCTGTCGGCCCCAACACGCACACGCAGTAATCAGTGATGAAGTAAGATCAATGGCTACCCCACAATGCTTAATAAATGTTATATTTATTTACTCTGTTGTTTCATTTACCTTACATTGTTATCCTCTTTTTTTTAATCACCCCTATAGCATACTGGCTGAGCCATTGCCCGGAGACCGTGTAGGTATCATCCCAGTGCCTATTCCTACCGTTAAACAGTAATGTACTTACTGGGGTAACGAGACTCGATACCTTGTCCACAGGCGACGAGTGCAATGTGATGTGTATAATATCCCAACTAGCGACACGTTATGGGCCGGCGTATCACTTACCATCAGGTGAACGTAACGCTCTTCTCATCGCTTGGTAAAAAAAAATCTGTTATCTACAACTAATGCAATAACTATGTGTACATATACACATATATATCTATATATCGCTCTGTAAACTATTCTATTATCTCAGTATTATCGTGTTTCCAGAAACGGAAAGCTTATAAAGACATTGTTTTAATATCAAGCAAATATTACTGATGTCATTGCGTTTAACTATTTATTACCCTGATTGGAATGCTCTGCAGCAGCCATGGTGAGAGCAGAACTGATCTGGCGGCTGTCCTGACCTCATCACGGAACACATGCAACTAGTAAATTTCAAATTGATACGCCTGTTGTATTAATTTGTCGCTTGAGACGTTACATGTGGAGTCCCGTCACCCCAGTAATTTCAATAGCTACACCGCACTTCGAACTGGAATACAGTAAACTTTGCACACTACTACAGCATAATGCTTTATTCTAAGATATATGACCTCGTTGTTGCCCAGAACAATTTTATTGAACACACCCAATAGTTTCCCCCGTTAAGGAGTGTTGGGGCCAGGTTATGGTTATCTTCGGCATCAGATCTCGCTGCGTCCGGAACTAATAGCGATAGTTCAGCATCTTCATCTCTATAAGGCCTGGAGACTTGAAACCTGATAGGAATATTCCTTCTGCCGAGTATAGGTCAGCTAAGAACTGGTCATGCAAAATGTTACCCCCAAAAAGGGTTGCTGGGATGTTACGGCCGGCAAAGGAAGGGAACAGCTAGTTTATTATGAAGCCGTTGGAATTTTTCGCAGCGTTATCATAATGATAACGCATGCTATTGATATAACGGTGATAACCAGTTATGTCACTATGTTTCATAATTTAATTAGTGACAAGGACTAACGTAGTGTTACTAGATAAGAGTAGTAAACTTCCAGTTACATCGAGCGGTATTATTTACTGGTGTTTTATTTTATATCGGCTTAGCGACAGTACGTTCATGTTGCTACAAGTTATACTTTATCTATAGGTACCACCACAGCGCCTATTGCAGTCGACACAATACTGTGCGGACATTACTGTGATCCGGTTTGAAGTACCTTACTAGTATTAGTGTCTCGATTGTCGGAGACGGTCTAAATACCACCGCTGCGCTTATTGCAGCCGACACACAGTACTGTGAGAACATTACTGTGATCCGGTTTGAAGGACCTTACTAGTAGTAGTGTCTCTGTAGCTACAGGCCGTCTAGATCACCCCAGCGCCTATTGCAGCCGACAGACAGTAGTACGCAATTGTTGACAATAAAAGAGATGTTAAGTAAAGTTAAGAAATTAATAGAAAATAAAAGAATGTGAAAAAAGAAGAAATAGAAAATAACAGAAGGTAAGATGCTTTTATGAATTACAGGTCTCTTTCAGGATGCAGAAGGAAAAAGACGCCTGTCTTCACCTGCGTAATGTATAAGAGAAGGAAATGGCATGGAGAATGATAGTAGAAATGAAGTGTGGTAGATGAGCAGAGTATGTAAGAAGAAAAGAAGGAAAGAAGAGAATGATGGAATTAGAAATTAAGCATAATGATGGTAAATGAAATGTACAAAATAACTCTGGCCCAAAACACGCAAGAGGAATTATACAAAAAAAAAGTATTACCCAAACGTTGCCGTGTTCTGGTTTGAAAGGCGTTGTTTGTAATTACTGAGTTATCGAGACACATCTTGTATCAGGCGACGTGCGCAATGTGGTGTTGTGTATATCATCCCAGCTACCGCCATGTTGTTTAGGCTAGTCGTATCTTTTGTAACCTTTCTTTCAAGATCAATTGACTCGCACGTTATATATAGGTACAGAATATATACAGATTTCTCCAAGGCCTTCGACAAAGTTAAACACTAACTACTTGTAGAAAAACTGATTAATTTTGGTTTTGGAGGGACAGTGCTGTCATGGCTTTCATCGTATGTTTTGGATAGATTATCATTTGTAGTGGTTAAAGGCCACGCTTCGCGACCTTACCGATCTACATCAGGTGTACCTCAGGGTTATGTACTGGGGCCAATTTTATTAATTATTTATATTAATGATGTCCTAGAATGTATCTATGAGTCAAATTGTTATATTTTTGCTGACGACCTAAAGATTGCAAAAGAAATAAGACCGGCTAGTCATAGTAAGGCTCTTTAAATGGACTTGGATAGGTTAGCTGATTAGTCTCGTCGAAATTATATGGCTCTAATTCCTCAAAAGTGCTCTTTTATAAGATTTACACGTAATCGCAATACTTTCCAATCAGTATAAAACATCAATGGCGAAGCGTTAATTGAACAAAAAGTAGTACGTGATCTAGGCGTTACATTCGATACTAAATTGAGTTTTAATCAGCATTTTGAAAACATATTTAAATCTGCAAGGCGAATGTTGGGTTTTGTGTTTAGAAATTGCAAGAATTTCAAAAATTTGAGAACTAGAAACTTTTGTTCATTACACTTGTGAGATGCAAGCTCGAATATTGCTCAGTAGTGTGGAACCCAAACTATCTGGTTCACAAAGACCGTATTGAGTCTATACAAAAACGATTCACTTATTTCTATTTAGATTCCGTACTCTTAACGACTTTAACGAGTTCTGAAGCTATCCGATAGGCGCACGTTACGAGACATGGTATTTTTATACAAACTATTAAACAATCTATCGGATAATTCTAATCTGCTTAGTCGTTTTTCCTTTGATGTTCCAACTCGCTTGCCACGCCACCCAAAATCCATCCTCACTCACAGAACGTATAAATCAAATCTGGCTCATCACGCTTTGGTCCCGAAGTTGTGCAGACTGCTGAAGTATTGTATAAACAAAGATAGCTCCATCGATATATTTCACGATAAATTACCAATGTTCAAATCCAAAATTGTCGGGGTATTGAATCATGGTACAGTCGCAGACGTCTAATATTTTGCTTTGCCATGTCATAGACCTAATCATATAAACATATTTTTGTGAACCTTGTCAAAATTGTCAATTTATAGTTTTTACATAATTAGTTTAATTTAGAGGTTAAATTAATGTTTTCTTTATAAATATCTGAAGTTGTTAATTGATATTTATATGCAATAATCTCTTTACTTACTTATAAAACTTGATCTAACTTACCGTTAAATGACAGGGATTAGAAGATTTACAATATCAGTGTAAGAGTTAGAAGAAACCCTGTCGCCATATAAACTCCTCAACGTGTGGTCCCAGAATAGTATCATGGACCTCCAAGTTATAAGACAAGCGTTTCACCAGCGCGTCACGGAGGCTGTTGTATATATTAGGTTGGAGAAAAAGAAATCCATTATTTTTTCGGTAGATGGTTGTAGTGATAAATTTCTCGTAAAGTATCGATCAAACAGTTTCAGATTTATGCTCGTTGGAAAGGTGACATTTCGCAGTAAAAAAATTCTTTTGCTGTTTTTTGTTTCGTGCATTCAATTGTGAGTTACAGGATGTTAAAAATGGAAGTGAACAAAGAAAAAATTCGGTACATTTTACAGTTTTTCTTTGACAAAGGCGAAAATGCAAGCCAGGCGGCTAAAATTGTGAATGGTGTTTATGGACCCGATACTGTAACAGCCAATTATGTGCAATTTTGGTTTCGTAGATTCCGTTCAGGAATTTTTGATGTTAAAGATGCACCTCGCACAGGTAGGCCGGTCGCCGAAAATGTCGATAAAATCGGCGAAATGATCGAAGTTGACCGGCATGTTAGCAGTCGTAACATCGCCCAGGAGCTAAAAATGGATCACAAAACAGTTTTAAACCATTTACACAAAGCTGGATTCAAAAAGAAGCTCGATGTTTGGGTGCCACACCAATTAACAGAAAAAAACATGATGGACGAATTTCCATCTGCGAAGCCTTGGCCAAACGGAATGAGATAGACCTATTTCTTAAACGGATGGTGACTGGAGATGAGAAATGGATCACATACGATAACCCTGTGCAAAAACGATCATGGTCAAAGAGGGGTGAAGCACCTCAAACGGTGGCCAAACCAGGACTAACGGCCAGGAAGGTTCTGCTGTGCATTTGGTGGGACTGGAAGGGGATTATTTATTATGAGTTGTTTCCATATGGCCAAGCACTCAATTTTGATCTCTACTGTCAACAACTGGACCGTTTGAAGATAGCAATTGACCCGAAACGGCCAGAATTGTCCAACAGGAGAGGTGTAGTGTTCCACCAGGACAACGCTAGGCCACACACGTCTATAGTGACTCGCCAGATACTTCGGGAGCTTGTTTGGGAAGTTTTAATACATCCGCCATACAGTCCGGACTTGGCACCAAGCGATTACCATCTTTTTCTTGCATTACAAAATTTTTTTAGTGATAAAAATTGGCATCTAGGGAAGATTGTGAAAATCGGCTACTAGAGTTTTTTGCAAATAGAGACCAGGACTTCTACGAGAGTGGCATTATGAAGTTACCTTTAAAATGGCAATAAATCATAGAACAAAACGGTGCATATTTGACCCAAATCGGACAATCCGAAGCATGTTAAATAAAGTCCTGAAGTTCATATAAAAATAATGGATTTCTTTTTCCCCAACCTATTATATTATATATTGGAAGATGAAAAATCTTATATATTAAGTAATCGCTACTTAATATATATGCACTTTTTGTTTTATTTTCTTTGTATAAAAACTTTTTAGATGTTTGATAGTTTTTCAGCCATTACTGTAATCATCATTCTTAAAATAAAAAAAAATCGTAATGTTATATATATAAAGAAAATAAATATTCTCTTTATATATATATTCAATTTATAAAGCCTATGCACTATAGACTTAAATTCTGATATGTTTCCATTCTGATTTGCTGGCTGTAACATAGATTTAGATTTGACATTTGTCTGATATATTCCTTGAGAGCGACCGCAACCGCAAACGAGTTTCCATAGCAACCGTATAAATAATACCAAATGATAATGTTAGTAAAAGTTAACTAGAAATGAAACTATGAAGGATGTATGAAATTTAATAAATCAATAACCTATAACCGTCTACAAAAGTCATCATTAAAATGATTAATTATTATCGTTATTAGTAACAGTAGTGACCGGTAATCGCGCGAGCACTGTATCACTCAATACTATATTTATGATGTTCTAGTTACAATTGATACTAGATAAAAATCTCTAACATGTTTGATTATAACAAATTGTAAAAAAAAAATTCCAGTTAAGTCGTATATCTATCTTAATCTAAAGATAAAAGATAAATACAATGCATTGATACGGCCGCCGTAACAAGATAAACGTACAACACTTACAAATTATTATAAATATTTCAACTATTATAAATGTTGGATCCTTAGGTCTGTGCTGCTGCCCGGCGGCCGTAGTAGCGGCGATGACGAGAAGCCGGGAAGCGTGGCACAGTGTCCTTTCCTTTTGCGACACAGTAATGCTCGCAAAGGAAGATGCTGAGCGAGCCAGGGAACGCGCAGATCCCGCTCGTCGGAGAAGCCGTAGAGGCAGACGAAGGTAGCTGGTCCGTTGTGGCCGCCGCGCTGGAGGGCACTGGTGCGTTCTTTTAGAGATCCCAGAGTCCTTCACAAGCGCTGAGGACGGGAGTCGATGTGGTTTTAGTGGGTATTCCGGCAGCACGTCGGCGAGTCCCACATACCCGCCCGTTACGCGGCGGGATGCATAAATGCATTTCCCATCGTTAAAAAAATAAATAAAAGGTCTGTGCTGCTGCAGACCGTCATCAGGTACATATCCTCTTCATCTTAAAGCGCTTCTCCAGCGAGTGAAGGTTGGCGATCAGCGTGGTACAATCCTCTCTGTCTCCGGTTCAGTGGAACAAATCGGACGCACCAGATATACCAGTTCATTCCCTGATATTCTTCAACCAGCTACACACCACCGCAGTGAAAGTTTCTGCTGCTGAACAGTAGTGTAGGAAAATTACTGTGACATTACATCTTATGTCACAAGACGAGGACAATGTGGTGCAGTGTATATGATCTTAACTAGATCAACGTAAAACCATCATACAAAAATTGGTTGTAACCTTAGATCTCTGTTGCTGGAGACCGTCTAGCTACCACCGCGACTCCTACAAGGCGAACATTACTGTCTTCGGGATTAAAAAGCGTTGTAGCTAGTGTAATTACTAGAGTAACATCTTATGTCTCAAGGTGAGCACAAGGTGCCGTATAAACTTCCTAACTAGTAGTTCGTCTCTGTTTCCGGAGACATTGTACATACCGCTGCAGTTCAAATTTGTACTTGTACGCAGGTATTATGCAACAGGGTCAGTACGCAGGTGGGGGGCAGTTGGAACACGTGGAGCCGTCAAAGCACTGATTTCATTCTGCCATCTCGTTGGGCGCAGCCACCGCTTATTACCAGGTACCTTCATTATATAAGTATTATGTTTTTACACATGCCACCAACATAACACTCCTCCCGCCATCCCTCACGGTGTACGGCGAGCGTCTTACTCGATGGGGAAAGAGTCAGTAATACAGCAATTTTTTTTCCCGCGTTCTCTCCATTTATGTAAGGGTGGAGCCCCTATTCTTTCTTTAATTAATTGTGGTGTTCTTACTCTCTTCTTTCTTTTATACCTTTTCTCTTATAAGCCTCATTTCTCTGTTCACACTCCATCCTATTTCCATCTTTCTTACCTTTCAGTGCAGCTAAGCTGACCTAACCAGCTAAACCCTCGCTGGCTCGCTGACCAAAGTAGGGTGCGGTCCTCCTACGATATGGCGGTTGTAAGGAGGGCTGACAATCCGCCCATGTAAAAATCCTTCTTTCGAAATCGACAACACTGGTGCCCTCTTGTGTCGGAGACCAGGACTCACTTTGGGACGCTGCGCGACAAAAGTAGGTGAGCATGCATTACACTGTGACTTTACATCTTATGTCACAAGACGAGGATAATGTGGTGCCGTATATATTCACGCAACTAGCGCTACTTTGTTATGGCGCACTTACGATCGGATCAACGTCTTGTTAGAAATAATAATAAATAGATAATTCGTTATCTACATATTAGTGTAATTTAGTAGTAAACCTAATTTAGTGACACTACTATTCTCTAATGATCTTGAGCGCTTGGTAGTCATTTTGACTCTAACAGCTCATCTGATACTTGGCTCGCGGTTCCAGATTCACGACATGTAATTTAGTAATAACTTAGTGTGCACTTAATATCTAAATCAAAAAGATTGCAATGTTAAAATATCCCAACTGAATATTAAAACTAAAGGGTTCAAAGTAACCTTGCCGATTTAAAATGTACAAATGTCTATGGTATATCTAGTCAGCCGTAGACAATTTTTTTTTTTTAAATCACAACGAATCTATTTTCGATTTGGAGACAAAAAATAATGCTTTCGTCATACCTATCTTATTTATTGATTAGGTCTACAATCAATTAAACACTAACATTCATTAAAACTTACAAAGAATTTTGACAGTCCTTAGTACACGATTGTTAAGGAGTAGACACAGCATTCACTAATTATGATCACTGTTTAAGGGTAGAATTCATTCATACATTATGTGCCCTCTTCAAACTGATGTTATTTAAGGTCCGCTGCTTTATGTCGTCAAATCATTTCTTGCGCTGTCTACCAGGTGCAAGCTTTTCAGGAATTTTGCCCCCCAGGATCTTAGGAACCCATAAAGGGATCATAGTTGAAGGAGTTCGAAAAATGCAACCTTTTCTAGGTTAGGGTAAACAACAAAAAGTTATTGCAGTCATAAACTAGTAAATGTGTCAGGTTTGCAAGAGCGCAACACTACGGAACGTATGTAATGAGTCCGCATGGATGTCGACAGATTCACTGCAGCAGTTCAATATCTTTCATAATCTAAAAATTGAATAGTTGCAACCAAGCACAGATCTCAGCAGTGGCGACGACAGAGAAGTAATTGCACATCTAGGAACTCTAGTAGAAACCCTAATATTTATAGATAGAAGTGAAGTGCAGTCAATGTTACTCTTAAACAATTTGAACAACATTAAATCCAAAATATCTCTATGACTACCAAAAGAAGTTATCCTAAAGTAGTTGAGTTTATCAGCATGCGAAAATCCACTATCAGCTCTGCCAATGTTTCTAACAAGGTGCCAAAGAAACCTCTTTTGAATTCATTCCAGCCTCAAGCTGTATGGCAGTGAGGCTGCCAAATTGACGAGTAATGTTCAGGAATACTCCTCACAAGACTATTGTATAGGAGTTTTTTAATAGTTTAATATTACTTAATAAGAACCCCAGCATCTTTGAAGATTTCTTGATAATATTGTCCACATTGGGAACCAAAGTCAACTCTGTAAAAATTGACTTAAATATTTAATTACCTCCAGTTCCTGAACGAGGTCTCTTTTAATTCGGTACTGATATGTAATAACATTAAATTTTCTTGCAAATCCAACATGATGACATTTTTTTTAATTTAAGGACATGCGATGGATCACACACACTGGTGTGTGCCGATTTAAGTCCTGTCACAACATCAGACAATCATTGTTAGATTCCATGGTTCTACTAAACTTTAGGTCATCTGCATACATAATTGAGGAGAATGTAAAGCAATTTGCGACATCATTGATAGATACATTGACACCTAAGGTAATTTCACAAGGAAATGAGGAAGGGACTGAAGTCATTAGATACTGCTGAAAAGACATGTTTATTCAAATTTAACTTAAACCACTTGAGCAATGAGCCAGTGAACCTATAAGCAGTTTTGAAATCAAAATATCAAGCGGCACTGAGTCAAAAGCTTTACTAAAGTATATAACATTGACTTGCTTGTTTTTATCAACAGCATCAATGAGTGTCAGTAAAAATCAATTATAAATGATATCAAATTAAAGGGTAGAGTAGAATCTCATAAACTTTAATGAAGGTGGACAAAATTGTAATGAATAGATAATTATTTACATTAGAAATGTCATCTATTTTATAAATCGGAATTACTTTTGCCATTTTTCAACCTTTTGCAAATCAATCGAGTGATGAGGAACGGTTAAATATAACAGTGAGTGGCAAATTCAAAAACAAACTACACAATACTACAAAAGTAGGAAATAATTTGAGACATGATTTTAAGTCTTGTTATCCCAGTAATTAAACTAGTTAAAGCACCCTTCGAAAAAAAATATTGTGAAGACTTTATATAAATTTACTACCTATGTAGACTGATTTTTTTAAATCTAAGCTTAATACTACTCAGTAAAAAGTTATACATTTTTTATTCTACCAATAACCTATTTCATTATTAATGTTCACTGGCAACACTTGTTTTTAAAATTGTCATCTTCTATTCCGTAATTTCTTTGTTCCGCTACTGGTTATCTTATATACATAGGCACACAAGGCCGAACGACGATCTGGTGAAGGTCACAAGAAGCCCTTCTTTGCAGGCCGATGTCCAGCTATGGACCTTTATCGGTTAAAGATGTTGATGAATAACAAGAGTTATACGGTATTATGGTAAGGGTGTACTATTTACTGCATCTGTGATTTTCCGTGTTAAAATAATGTCAAGTGGATTTCTGTTTCATGGATTGTATACTATCCAAACTTATCTTGGACGGATTTTTAAACTATTTTAAAGAGTAGCTGTAAAAATTGGCGCCAATATCGCCATAGATTGTCTATGCTCACTCGCACTTAACTCTTCTTTGCTTTGACCGGCTCGTTGCATTGGCACCATGGCGTTGTGTTCTTATTGCATATGAGTCGCACGTTCACCACAGTGATCGGCAGCGAGTCAATAGTGACGTTGTGGGTGCTGTCCAGCTCGTACGCGACGTCGTGAACTCCCGTCACTCTGTCCCTCCTCCGTGTAACTTCGCGCTGGTTGTAGCACTTCCGCATGTCGCGTTTCCTGTAAGTCTTGTCGTGCATGTGCCTGTGAAACATCAATGCTAAATATATTGTTGGTGCATGGTATTATTTTATATGTGGTATATCTATCTCTATTGCCCAAGACCATCTAGGGACCACTGCACCTCTTATTCCTGTCGATAAACAGAAGTGTGCAGAAACTACTATGTTATGGTTTGTAGGGTGTTGTAGCTAGTAATAATATTGGATTAACTAAACATGACATCTCTCGTGAAATGTTTTAAAATGGCGAGCACAATGTTGTGCATGTCGATAAATTAAACATTGATAATAATGTAAATGTCTTGCCAGTTTAGTTACTTCATTGAATAAAAAAAACCCACCTAAATGTATCATCAGTCCCAGAATTGATATTATCTGGCCGACTGACAGACAAACCAGCATCCTTTAGTCTCACATAGAACTCATCATCTTCCAAACCCCATCCCCAATAATTATTTGACATACCCTTAACCAACTCAAAGTGTTCCTTCTTAATCAATAGAATCCCACCGATGAATGTCTCATAGTGGTATTTTGGATGAGTTTGTGGAGATGATATGTGAATTGGTCCAGATTTTGGATATTCATATTTTAAATTATCATTCATAGGGAGCAGATCTACATCATGCATTGCAATGTAATCATAATCACTCCTTGTATATAAAAACCCTACATTAATGAGCGATGCCCTGTTAAAGCGGTTGTTGTCTTTTTGCTGGATAACAAATACTTTAAATGGTACATTTTGCTTATTCAAAAACTTGTACATGTGTGGTACAAATTCAAGGAGCTCCTCAAACCGATCTCTGAATGGCACTATTATTGCTAATTTCTTCCTTTCTTGTTTCTGTGAAGAGATTTCAAATCTTACAGGTTTTGGAAGAGCTTCTTGTTCTGTAATATGAATAAATATTTTTTTTTTGTTAATAGACAGTTTTTATATTCTCTTCAATATTAGTATATTATTCAATATACAATAGCAATTAATGTTACCAAAAAGATATTCATCTAGCAGAGACTAAGATATCACAATGACATTCTAATTAAAATTTTTGTTGTAATGTGTACATCAAAAAAAAAATTATTGGTGCTTAGAGCAATGATAAAGTGATCATTATTATTATTAAAATTTTAAAATGATTTCTCATAGTTATTGAAGCAAGTGAACTCAAAAATAAATAGAACACAAAAAGTTTTCATGGATAAAACATTTTTCATGCTAAAAAATGATTGAAATTTCTGTAAATTAAAGAAATAAACTCAAGCTGTATTAGTTTTAAGGATCTTTGAGATTCGAAATGATAAAAAATTAAATATATTACTTTATATCTGGTATTAAACAAGCAATTTATTAAAATAAAACCCACCATTTTGTATAGGTAGTGAGGCCAAATAGCAGCCCATAATAAATGTAAGTCCCAAACAAAATGTGAGACATTTTGAGCTGCTAATTCGAAGCCCCATTAAAGTAATACTCTTGCACATGAATAAACGAATTTATTTACATGTGATGAACGAGTTTGTGTCATATTTTTTACTTCACTTTCGCAGTTTTATAAATAAATTCATGATTTCACCGGAACAACATTACGATTATTTGACACTTGAACGGTTTGTTGCGGATTATAACTCCGAAAAAACCTGTAAAGACACAGAATATGTCTTAATGTCATTTGTGAATGACAAACGATAACAACTTACAAGTAGTGACTTTAGAATAGCGTTTACAAATGAAGCTAGTATTATATAAGCTATTATAGATAAGTGTGCTTTACTACCAAAGATTGCATCTTCACTTACCATCAGGGATCACAGTCAAGCGCTAGTCTTACAATAAAAAAAAATTAAATAACAATAGTACTTTTTCATATAGTATTACAATTACACACCTTATCTTTTTGGACTGAATGGTACGGAGCGTTCTCGATCAGAATAAAATTTGGTTCACCCAAATTATTTAAGAGTTAGAAACCTTTCCTTAAATTTTGTAAAATCCTTTTTTTCGTGGTACTCTAATGTTTACTAAAAAAATCATTTGTTAAAATATTATTACATTTAATAATTTATATAGGTCCACCAGGATCTGAAAAGTGGTGAAAACGTCGAAGAACCGTCTTCGATCGCAAACAAGAATTATTGTTTTCAATGTTCATCAAAGAATACTTGATGAACAAGGTGCAGAACAAACACAATCATCGATATTGAGCCATGTGCAAGCGTTGACTGGTTAGTAGGAATAGGAATGACACGTCTCGATACTTTGGTTTAGTAACGTTAAAAAATCGTTTGGTTGATTAAAAACGACAATAGCCTTGCAAGTGATATAAAATCTTTAATAGAAGAAGCTTTTTCTCAAATAGGAATTGATAAATGACGAAAATCTTGTGAACATGTAAAAAAAATTTAAAATTAGTTCATTGAACAAGATCGATTAATTGAGAGGCAGGAGGAAAGGTTTATCATAAACACTGTCTTCCTCTTCCGATGAAGACTTTTTTTATGGATGTGCAGTATTTGGAACCATTTTCAAGTTCTGATAGCCTATAATTAATTAATAAACTCATGAACAGAGTAATTGGAGTTTACATCTAAATCTCGAACCCCACATTCGTCACAGTAAGATTTTCAGAAATTATCCTTGATCATTGGATAAATTTTTATATTTGGATGTATCACACACAAAATCAGCCGCTATAAGGAAAAAAAAGTATCAAAACGTTTTACTCCAATTTCCCCCGTATTGCTAGCGTCAATTTCTTTTTCCCTTTTTGTCATCAGATCCCGGTAGAGCTATAGTAATAAAATTTTCATACATTTATTTTATCGATATTCGCCTCAGTCGATTACACATCTCTACCAGGCTTCGGATAGCGTTTACGAAGTAAGCTAGCAATAAAAAAATAATAAATAATAAAACAAAATAAATAATTTAAATTACCTTTGGTTTTACTAACATTCCCTTAATAACATCTTCTCGTTTAAAAAAAGTGTTCTAAAAAAACTTAGCAATGTGATACCCCTTGACACAATACAAAAATGCAGTTAACTACTGGTTACTTATTTATATTAAAAAACTTTATAAATTAACATTATTAAGAAAATTTACACCGGGTTAGATGACAGGGACATCCGAATAATACAGAACCTGTATTGGAACCAACGAGTTAATGTTCGAGTGGAAAATGACGTTACAGATGATGTCGAGATTAAGAGAGGAGTGCGACAAGGCTGTGTCCTGTCACCAATGCTGTTCAATTTGTACTCAGAAGCTATAATGTCAGAAGCATTACATGACCTAGACTGCGGAGTTAAAATAAATGGACGAAATATCAACAACCTTCGTTATGCTGATGACACAGTACTGATAGCATCCTCATTACAAGATCTCCAAAAGATTGTCGATCGAGTTAATCTGTGTAGCATGAAAGCGGGTCTAAAAATGAATGTTATAAAAACGAAGCTCATGGTTATATCTAGAAAAGAAGTTAAGGACGACTGCATAATAGTGAACGGTCAAAAGTTGGAGAGGGTGCGCAAATATAAATACTTGGGTACGTGGCTAAGTGAAGCCTGGGAAAGCGACCAAGAAATCAAAACACGTATCGAAGTAGCACGCAATGCATTCGAAAAAATGCGCAAAATTTTATGCTGTCGCAACATCAAAATACCTTTGCGCCTCCGTCTACTAAAATGCTATATCTGGCCCATCCTTCTATACGGATGCGAGGCCTGGACAATAAAAGAAGACCTCAGAAAACGTATAGAAGCGTTCGAGATGTGGGCATATAGGCGCATGTTGGCCATAAGTTGGACTCGGAGAGTGACAAACGAGAAGGTTCTACGACGAGTCCACCAAAAAAGGGAACTTTTGCAGACCATCAAGATGAGAAAAGTATCGTATCTCGGCCACGTGCTCAGGCATGACAGATATGATCTCCTCCAACTCATCTTGATGGGAAAAGTTGCCGGTAAAAGGAGTGTTGGTCGTAGAAAGAAATCATGGTTACGCAACATCCGAGAGTGGACGGGAACTGCGAGTGCCGCCCAACTATTTCGCCTCGCAAGAGACAGAGTTAAATTTGGAGAACTGACCGCCAACCTTCGCTAGTCGGAGAGGCACCTTAAGAAGAAGAAGAAGAAGAAAATTTCAAATACTCTTAAACACATGTTTAATCATATTTTTTTTTCTTTCCGTTTCAAAGAGATAACTTTAATCTTGCTTTAGAATTATAATTATAATTTGAATTAGGTCTTACTATTTTAAAATAGTTTAAATAAAATTTGTAAATCGGATAAAAAAAATAACGCAATTTAAATCCATAGATAAGAGATACAAAGAGTGCAATTATTAAATTATCTAGATAGAGAAAAGAAAAAGTGATAAGTAAACATTTACATAGTAGTTTAACGTAATCAGACTTTCGTTTTAATTGTGTTTAGTTAGATTTGTTAAAAATGCTAATTAATTACCGCGGAACGATCTCCACTCACGCCACGTCCGGTTCCGGGATATTAATGGCATTGTTCAGGGTTGCCGTATATAAAAACGACAGTGTTTTCTATTCATCTTGTCAACATTAAGTAACATAGTGTTTGCTTCCAATTGTTATACTTAAGTGATATATAAGTTTAGATATAAAAAATTGTTTTATCATGATCAGCCGATAGACTTTTACTTCTGGACATAGGCTTCCCGCAGTCGATAATGCATTGCTAGTATCAAGAGGTTTCTTGCAATCTTCTTCAGATGGTCCATCTTGGGGTGGGTCTTCCAACATTGCGCGTCCGTGGATATGTTGCTACCAGAATCAGAATCATGTTTATTAGTAGTTTATTTCAACTTGACAGGGCAGGTTGATGAGCAAAAAATAATTAGTACAGTTCATGTGAAGCAGCAAAGCCTAGGGAATAAGCATATTATTGTTCACAAGTTCTGGTTTCAATGGCGCTGTAGCTAATGAAATTACTGGGGTAACGCAACTTATACTATGACGCAATGCGACGGGTGCAATGTGGTGCAGTATATATCAACTTAACTAGCTCCACATGGTTACGAGCAGGGGTATCACTTACGATTAGGTGAACGCCCCATTCGTTCCAACGCTTTGTAGAATTAAGGGCTGAACATTGTCTATTATGTCTAAAATAAATGCATATGCTGTACTTTTCTTCGCAGCAAAACATGTTACTTGTCCGTAGTACACGACGAGGGGAGCTGAAGCGAGCGACCATTTACACCATCACATATCACATGGTTAATAGTGAACTGGTGATTATTATTGCACGCTTTGTGGACCTGACTGCGTAATTTTAAACGTGTTTTTTTTTTTACTCTAATAGCCATTGCGTGCATTAATAACACGTTACGCCAATTCGTTCGTATGAAACAATACAATGTAATATTCCGATGCGAGATAGTGGTGTGGACTCGGTTATATCGATGATGTAGTTCCATTGTCTGAAGGAACTGTCAACTGTCCGGCGGAAAGGTGATGTTCAGGTTAAAAAAAATGGTTTAATCATCATTACGACAATTCATTTATTACTAACTATAACATTATTAATATGCAATTTACCTACAAGACGAGTTGGCTGTTTATCTGATGGGAAAGGATACGCCCGCGCATAACAACGTTAGGGTGTAATAAGCATTTGTAGCAAGCAACACAACAATATGGTCGTTGCTATACTCCAGAAATTATACTAGCTACAACGCCGTTTAAACTGGAACACAGTAATGTTTGCAGAATACTGTTTTGCAGTAGAAATCGGCGCTACGGTTTTATTCACCCAGATGGTCTCCGGCAACGGAGACCTTTTTTTTTGGTTTCAGGGGGGAAATCTTCGAAAGATACCTTCCTTCTGGGAGGAAGTAAGGGTTATATGAGATGCTTACTCATCAAAACCCACTCGGTGATCTGCATCAGTGCATTCGGAGAGGCTCCGGGATCTCTTATAGAACTTAACGGTGCCCCTTTACACTTTCCGTTATACATCTCTGAGGAGGAGCCTGACCCTCTTTTAGGCACCATCGCTGAGCCACGCAGGTTCACTTGTTGAGCGGTAAGAACCCCCGCTCTCAAAGTCCTAGGCACTCCTAGAACCGTTCAGTCGCCTTCTACAGGCAGGGCTTACCTTAGTTCTATTCTTACTAGCCCGAGGCTACAGGGCTGCCGGCAACGGAGACCTACCACCGTCTATACGTTAACACAAAATAAAACGATAAAATTTAATTTTTCAATGTACGCAGAATGAAATGTCAACAATAAATATCAATTTATAAGCTCGCAAGGCATCAGTTAGGTCCCCCCACGAGCAACAATTAATTACCTAAAGTTTTTATAACCAACTAATTACACGGTGTGGCTGTACGGCCGGGGGCAGCGGCGGTTTTGAAAAAAAAAAAAAACAAACACGCATCGCTTCACCCGGCAATACATCAACGTCTCAGCGGCACGATAAGTCCACTAAATGTCTACTTTCAGCGTTTGAGTTACGTCTTACTTACAAGTAATTAAGAATGAGCAGTCGTACCCCGCGCTGCGGCGTCTGCGCGTCCACTCTATCCAACAGTAATTGAAGGTCTGGAGCGGCTCGAGGGTAATTAAAGAAATTAACCAACAGGAATGGGATGTAGAGCGCTGGGCGTGATGTTTACACCAGGCCCGCGGCATCGGGGTGCTTTTAATGAGAGTACGCTATTGAACCCCCCATTATCTGATTGTAGAAGATCAGATGATAGGGGTTCTTTGTATGCAGTCGGCGTCGAACCGGTAGCGTAGGAAATCGACTGGGAAGCCCTATGTTCACCTATGAACTATAAGCTGAAATCTAAAAAAAATAATTATAGACTTTTTTTTTTATTCTACGAAACGATGAGACGTGCAGTACGTTGACCTGGTGGTTGATTTCTGAAGAGGTTAGCGCTAGAAAATCAAATTGACTCTTACTGCTCATCTGATACTGGGCTAATGGACCTTGATCCACGGCACTTTTTACTTGGTGGTAAGTGTTATGCGCTAAGTGGCGCTAGTTAAGTTATACACTGGACTACTTTGCGCTTGTAGCATTGTCACATAAGATGCTAAATTACCCCAGTAATTTCACTAGCTACAACGCTCTTCGAACCGGAACACAGAAATGTTTGTACAGCACTGTTTGTCGACTGGAATAAGAAATGTGGTGGTACCTTTCTTTTAACGCGGATATTTTTTTTGAAAGTACCTACCTCCTGGGGGGAAGACAAGGTTATGTAGGGCTTCTACCCAGTAAAACATTCTTGGTGGTCTCCCTTGGTGCATTAGAAGCTCCGGGATCTCCGACAAGCCAGTAGATCTTTCTGTTATTCACAAAGCTTTGTATATATATATATATATATCAGAATTGATTGATATCCAAAGTGGACTACTGTAGGTCAGTAAAGAAACAATACACTGACTTATCGTGAGCAAGTGAACTAGTGAAATATTAAATGGTAAAAAAAAGGAGCCGCATATTGGTAGACATAGTGCTAGCAGGACCTTCACAATGTGGACCGTCGATCTAGTGAAAGTTGCAGGAAGCCGCTGGCTGCAGGCAGAGCATGACTGATCGGTATGGAGATTTTTAGGGGAGGCCTATGTCCAAAAGTGGACATTTATCGGCTGATGACGATGTTGATGATGATAAAAGAGTCATCTCCATCATTATCAGCCATTGTTTATCTATTTTTGGATATAAGTCTTCCCCTGTGTCTTCCACCAAATGCGATTATCAGCTTTTCCCATCCTCCCACGTCCGACCGCTCTGATGATGTCATCTGACCATCTGGAGGGAGGGGGTCTTATTCTTCTGCGTCGTGTACGTGGCCTCCACTCCAAGACTTTTCGCCCCCATCGGTTTTCACGTCGACAATTTTAGTTCGTCGTCGGATTTCTTCGTTCCGGGATTTGTCCCTTAGAGAAACGTCAAGCACAGCTGTCTCCATCGTTCGCTGTGCTACTTTAAATTGGTGCACCAGACCATGGTCAGGTGACATTTCTCTGTGCCGTACGTACGTCGTGAGACATTGGGGTATTTGCAAGGTGAGGATGTGGCGGAGTTTCCCAAGGCTGCTCAGCAGAGTCGAATGCGTCTACCGATCTCTTTGTCGAAGTTACCTCAGCCAAGTTCTTTAACCTGTCCAAGGTAACGTATTCTGATAAAAAAATACGACCTGATAATTTTCACGGATGTATTAAAAAAACACGAGTATGTAAAAGAATAATTGCAATAGCTGCATCCGTAAACACAGCATGTTTACACGACGTCATAAAATCTAACAAGAAACATTTTCTAATTAAGCACAACTTCCGAGCGCGCGCAATTACAAAATATTAAATTAATCTCCGGCCATTAAAGGCGCGCGTCCAATCGTAAATGCCGTGTTTAACAAAATGGCGGGAGCATGCGGCCACTCATTTTAATCGATATCGATAATAATAGCCGGTAACGGAATTACGATTAAGAACAAAAAGTTTCATACTAAAAACATTTTTTTTTTCATATATAACGTTTAATTAATAAGACAATTATTTTATTATACATACTGTTTTTTTTACATTATAATTTTACTAAAAAAATACTTAATTTTTTTTTTTTTTTTTTTTTCATGAATCGATTCTTTAAACATATTTGGAGCGGGTCTATGTCCAGCAGTGGTTGTCTATCGAATAATGACCATGATGGTGATGAATTTTGGCATTTATTAAACAGTAAATTTATTCTAATATTATTCCTGGTAATTTTTAGGTAACAATTTTCTTTTACTAGCGCACGAATCGAATAAAGCTATTTGCGTTATATGCCAAGTTAGTAATTAGGGTATTTAGATTAGGCAGAAAGCACGCGAGCATTTGACCAGTCGTGGAGAAAATTACATTTTATTCTATTGCAATGGGAGCCAAAGTCGCATGTGTCATATTGTACCAGTTCCAGCTCCAATTGTCGTGACATTACTGAATTGAAGATATCATCTATGAATTCTTTACTAACACCTCGAAAACATTTACATTGGTATTTTTTAATGTGGTCGTGAAACAGATTTTGTTTAAATTAATACGACGGATGACTAACATGTTCACTTCATCTGCTCATGTAGTAGTTAGGTTGCTTACACGATGCTTTTAACTCATTGATGATCCCTTGGCTGAACGGGACTGTAAAAGTCAATAGGACTATAAGTACTAGTGTCTAATAGGTACCCATTTGCAAGATTCTACCGCCATGCAGTGGTGCGTAGAAATCGATATCTTAGTACTTCATGCATTACTGCGATGACTACAATTCGATATCGATTAAATGATATAAAACAGTCCACATTATGTTCCCACTGTTGGGTCTGCTTTTGAAAAGAAAATCATGGATTCTTTGAATAAGAGGGAGTCAAGGTGATACCAAGTCGTTCATTAAAAACTTAAGGAATGACTACTTGGGTAGATATAACTAGATAATTGATGTTTTTTTTTATTTAAATACATTAGCCCTAGACCACGATTCCACCTGGAGGTAAGTGATGTGAAATACACTAGCCTAGTATTTTACTGGCGGTTGTTTTAGGTTGCTGGTGACCGTCTAGGTACCACTGCAGTGACAAATAGTACCGTGCAAACATTACCGTGTTCCGGTTCAAAGGGCACCGCAGCTAATGTAATTACTGGGGTAATGAGACTTAGAATATTATGTCTCAAGATGAAGGGCCCAATGTGGTGTTGTGCATACGATCCTAACTAGCGTGACGTTGTTATGAGCAAGGGTATCACTTATTATCAGGTGAATAAATTGATTTGTAATATAGACGTCTATGGTTTGATTCCAGTGCCACATGATATAGAGTTTGGATGTTTGGGTTTTTTTATTCCACCTATGCTGCTGTCACGGCATCGTCATGTTCTTGTCGTTAACTAGTGGGAGTATATCCACACCGTGTCAAATTGAAGTGATGTCTTAACAGTAGACAATACGATTTATCGATAGTAAGTAGTGTAAGTTTCCCATGCGGAATTCGGTACGGGATCGGTGACGCGTGTGTCCGCGGACCGCCCGCGTCGCTCACACGCGCCCACACTCGCCCACACGCGCCCATTGTTCTGCAACGACTATTTTATGATTGATCCCCATAGTTACGTGCTTTCGCTATATATCGATACCGATATTTATATCGATAGAGCACCGGCAATAACATATATAGACACAACCATGTACTGACGAAATATTTGTGTATTAGTCTCCAATGTACACAACAGGATATGTCGGATTTCAGCCGACTAAAATCTCCACGATGTTCCACAGTCATCGCGGCGGCGTTTTCGCACACCTACACAACCCCGCCAATGTAAGCTGCACCGCGCAGTTCTATTTCAGAGAGGGAAACGTCCCCCTCCTCCTTCACTTCTGTAAAGTGAGACGGAACATACAGCGTGCCCTTTTCTCTGCCTTTCATACCCAGAAACCATGGCAGTCAAGAGAGAAAACTCTTCTGGCTCTTAGCGGTCTTGGGCTTCGTCGCCAACCGATATTCGGGCGCAGAAGAAAAAGAGAGCGGAGAAACACAATACCGACACTCCTTTTCCTGCGCGACTCCATCACGGCTGCTAAGAGCAGAGCACTGGCACACATCCGAGGTTACCTCACGGAGCTCACCTGGAACGGTCACCTCGAGCCAGCAGGGTACGTTCCTCTTACCTTCAACATGGGTGATCAAGCCACGGCTACTGAGCCCCACCGACACAAGGCGAGAACCAGTTCTCAACATAGACCTATTTAGCAGTAAAAATTTATTTCATGAAATTACGAATAATTGAATGGATGAACATGAATTAGAATTTAGTCTGTGTGAGGGCCCGTGTGGAGACTATTTAATAGATTCTTGATGAAGCTCAGGCTGCAAGCCATTGTGACTCTTACAGCTCATTTGACACTGGGCTCGTGGACTCGGATCCACGCCCTGTGAGTGTGATGACTATGGCCCAATCGCTTTTAAATTGATGGTAGGCCTGTGCCCCGACTTTGGGGAGGTATATTGGCTGTTACGGAATCGATGCGCGGCACATCACTAGCGGCCGAGCACCGCCCGCCACCGAAACGGCGCGGCGCGTCCCATTAAGTTCCCGTTACACTTTTAACTCGGTAATTTATGTTCGGGTGGCTCCAGGTCGCGGTTGGCTGTGCGCGGAGATGTAGTATGAAATGCCGGCCCCGGGCTCGTATTCGCGGCCGGCATTAAACCAGCGCACCACGGGATTACACAACCTACCGGAACTCGTTCTCCCATAAATTATTGGCGTACATTACAACAGGAAACAATCGTTTTAAACTTAATTGGTATATTAAGTAGGTTTTGACTTCCATATATAATATGTATATATATTTAAGAAATTTTCACCCATGTAAAGACTCAATACGATATCTCTGGAACTGTAAAGCCTGGAGGCTTGAAATTTAGTAGGAATGTTCCTTTCGTCGAGTATTTTACAAAACATTTCATCCAAAAACGGGATGCAGAGGTGTTAAGTCCAACAAAGCAGGTAGGGAACAGCTGGTATATATATATATATAATATATATAGAAGATATCTAGAACCATTAACTTCGTTGTAATGTCGTTCATCAATCGAAGTTGTGGTTGTGAGTGTGTGTGTGTTCCATTGCAGATAGAAACACTATAGATATATTTATAACTAAATATTTCCTGTTGTACTTTTGAACATATAGCATTATGAAGTTTGAAATATATAATTCGGGCCGCTGTCGCTACACACCGCGTACACGAGGTACAGGCGAAGATTCCGATAGAGGTGAAGGTGGTCGAAGTACAGAACTCAGCCCGTCTTAACTACCGAGTAGGATTGCCAGAAATCAAAATATCCAGACAGACAATGTGATAATCCGATGTCGGATAACTGCACCCCGACCAGTACACTTTATTTAATAAAACCTACTATCATATGAGCAGTAACTGTCAAATTTACTTCCAAGCGCTTCACATCATCAGAGAAGAGATAACTCAAATACTCTTTTTTTAGTATGAAGTTAGCTTCATCGGACTCTATCTAATATAAAAAAAAGAATATAAATCTAAAGAAAATAGAATTAAATTCAAAATGAAACTTGAAACAATCACAAAACATACAAAACTAAATATATACATACATATGTATATAAGGGTATAAAGGTTCTCGCACAACGACTCACGGGATCCAATCTAACCTCACCTGTTCGTGGTGCTCCCTGCTAATCAACAGACAAGATCCTGGCTTCCACTAACCCGAGTTGGGACAGCGCGGTGGGAATGGGCCCAATGAATCCCATCTGATCGATGTGGCGATGTTTGGAGGAGTCGTATGTCCAGCAGTGAACGTGTATTGGCTGATCATATGTAAATAAATTTGTATATAGAAGAGTAAGCTGAGATAACATTGGATGGGGAAGGGTTGAAGAGGTATCTCAAATACTCAGCGACGCTTATTAATTTTATAGTCTATATACATATAAGAGCTTCATTATTTTATCTTGTAACTACATCTATTGTTGATGTTAGAAAACCATTATTTAGTATAATAATAGAAAAAGCTTTACTTTCGCAAAACTAGATGGCGTTGTGTATATATAAAAGAAAGGGATTTTTTCGTTTGTCGAATATTTGCGTTGTCTTTGACGGAGCAATTAAAGAGGATATATGTTACATGACCACTTTAATTATTATAAAGGTTACGTTAAGTGTTAGTAATTACAGTAATAAAGTGTCTATATTCCGACTGAGCGATCACACGTGAGAGTTGAGCAGTGTGGTAAGCTTGTGCAGTACGTGTACTATGAACTAAAAGAACCAATACCCGTCACTGCACTAGAACGAACTGCTCCACAACGTTTCTGGCTCATCGTTCATTTAGTATATCAGATTCTATACGCGAAAAGAAACCAAGAGCCAACCAAGTGTCAAATGATCGAGTTTTACATAGTAATATGTAAAAAAAAATAAAAGCAAACAATCATTATCAATGACAATATTAGGCCTGCAAAAGTATGAAGAGAAATCAAATATTATTAGACCAACTAACGCAAACAGTACTTTACAACCTTTAGTAGCTTACTAACTAATACAAAATTCCTAGTACTTTTTTTGGTCACACGAATAGATAGACATTCTTGTGAATCTATATCAAGATCGGAATTAAACGTAGCAAGTAAAACGTAGTAGTAGCCGAGGAGCCGGGTACGGGACTATTTCAATGTATTAGTGTACTAAAAGAACTAAAAAACCGAACTAAAATATTTGTACTAGTTTGTCCGTTCAGTGAACGAGTACGCGCAACGCTAGTGTGGCATCAACTGAGTGTTGTCTATACATAGAGCGCGATGGCAAAAAGGTTGCCATCCTGAATGTACATAGATTAAAAAATGTATAAATTACTTCACTATTACAGTGTGGCAAAGTTAGATAAAAATGGGGGAATGTTACAGGATCATTGTTTTTCGAAGGATATATACATTATATTGTAAAAAACAAAAGTATGTAATGTATGTCTAAGAGACTATCCTTGTACCTATTAAAAAAAAAACTACCTTTTTTAAATGGGCTAACGGTTAATATTTGAGATGGCATTAAGACAATGAGGCATTGGATGGTGAAGCGCCCGTCCAAAATGCTGCAGCTCTCATATGCTGTCAACAATTGTGTTATGAGCAGGCGACCTCGGTGAAACCTTACCATCAACACCCATAACTGGAGGCCTCAGACACAGGACCCAAGCCAACCTCACCTGCTTGTGGTGGCTCAAACCAGGCTCTGGCTCCCACCAATCCGCATTTGTCCAGCGTGGTGGGAAATGGTTCCAATCCTCCCTTATGTTCAGTTATAAAAGATTTGTTTAGTTCTGTGCCGGCGAATATATAAACCCTGAAAAAAAAAAGTGTATCATGAATTCACAAAGGTTTTTATTTAAGTTATGGACGATGGCTTGAACTTAAAAAATGGGGTGTATTAGATGTTTCTTTTATTATTAGGTCTTGACAAATAAAAGGCAAACACTGTAATGTAGGTAAACTGTGATTCGAGAGGCCAAAGAGATACGTGAAGGCAGTTACTTAAGAAAACAATGCAGTGGAAAAAAAAAACAATATCTAATGTCTAACCATCATCATCAGCGATAGAGGTCCACTGAAGACATAGGCCTCCCCCAAAGATCACCATATCGATCGGTCCCGCATTGCTCGGATCCCGTGAGTTCTTGCGACTCTCACCAGATCGTTGATCCACCTTGTGGGAGGCCTCCCAACACCACGTCTACCGGTACGCGGCCGCTAGTCGAGGACCTTACTGTCCCATCGGTGACCTTCGGATAATGTGCCCTGCCCACTTAAGTCTAGCAAATCAATTTGGGCTATGTCGGTGATTTTAGTTCTTCTGCGGATCTCCACATTTCTGATTCGATCGCGCAGAGAAACTCCGAGCATAGTTCTCTCCATTTGTATACCAATATATTAAAAAGCAATAATACCCAATGTCTAATACATTGGTATTATTGTATTATGATCTTATACAAAAACATCCCTTTAATACTCATATTTTAGTTGGCTTTCCATCCGCGGTCAAAGTCGTCGACTGCAACTATACCAGCGGAGACTGCTGCTGGGGACCGTCTAGGTACCACTGCAGTTCCTATTGCAGCTAACAAACATTAGTATGCAAAACTTTACTGTGTTCGGGTTTGAAGAGAATTTTGACTAGTGTAATTACTGGGGTAACGAGATCTCACATCTTACGTCTCAAGGCGAAGAGCACAATGTGATGCTGTGTGTATCATCTTAACAAGTGATGGCCAACAATCGAGTGGGCGTTTCGCTCGTCTCGTCGCTTCGTTGAATAATAAAAAAAAACTGCAAAGTTTGCGTAATATTGGTTTAATACTTTATCGCAAGCGTCTGTTCTGCCGATGAGGAGTTGTGTGCAAACGTTACTGTCTTCAATTGTAAAAGACTTTTTGTTAGTTCTAGTGTTCTAAACTTCGTGTCTTTTTTTATTGGATAAAGGGACGGTATAAGCAGGACGTTTATCTGATCGTAATAAGTAAAATTCGCAGTAATTTCATTAGCTATAACGCTTTTCATACCGATGAAGTGTCTTAGCTTGTAAATATATTTTTGAGCTATACAGTAATCTTTGCGTACTATAATTTGGTAATAGATATAGATGCTGCTGTTAGAGACCTTCCAGCAGTTTTTAAGGGTGAGTCCTTTTACAAGTGATTTGCTTATTTCGTGCTAGGTTCGGATACTACATATATTGAAGGGGTATAAACTCTCATGTGCCTTTTGTGAACAATATATTATTTCAGTATATTCACTGCTTTGTCTCGCTGCGATAACTATATAATAATATGCATGAATAATGATAAAGCGAAAATACTAAGAAAAATCAAACAATACCTTCGGCTAAATCACCTAATATAGTCAACTGGTCACGGACTGCCCAACGTCATTTTTATTGGCCGAAGCTCCTGACACATTAGCTGGTAAATACACGAGTACGCGCGCTAAATGTCAAACTGTTCGCGCGGCCGTGTTTTGTTTTTAAATTGTTTCATTCCGGCGGCGGCGGCGGCGGCGGCGGCGCACCGCGCGCCTGCCAGTGTTACCTACACAACAAGTACTTCTGCCACATATGTCAAATGATTATATTCGACGTATATCGAGATTTATTATCTGTGGTATGAAACTACAAGATATTTAAGTTATTATTAATTAAAATAAATAAATAGATTTAAATATATATCACTAATCTTTATTTATTTATTATTAAGAAATCAACGGCGTTATTATTTAATACATTATTCAACTATTTAATGTTTATGTATGAGGCTAGTGTAAAGATTTCTTATTACATAAAATGAGAACGTTGCTATATGCGGATAGTTAAAACGAAAAAACTCCAATAATTTAGTTATGAATTACGTTGATTCGGGCTACAACAGTAATTGTGGTTAATTAGTCAGTTATTTAGGTAAAGAAGACACCATTAAAGATATACAAACATAAATGAATGGATAAATTGACGTTTAGCAACATGGATACGCTATATTGTTTATTCTTTAGTTTTCTTTATTAACTTTATGAATAGCCGGAACGTATCACAAAGAGCACGACTGGCTGTGCATAGAGGCGTGTTGGTCCCCATACTGATGTATGGTAGTGAATGTTGGGTATGGCAGAAGAAACATGAAAGTAGCATTAATGCTGTGGAGATGAGAAGCCTGAGAAGTATAACTGGAGTGAAACGGATGGATATAGTGAGGAACAGTGTGATAAGGAAGCGGTGCGGCGTGGTTGAAGATGTAGTGACAAGGATAGAGAAAGGGATGCTTAGACGGTTCGGTCATGTGGAAAGAATGGATGAAAGAAGATTAACGAAAGAAATATACAAGGTAAGAATGATTGGAACAATCGGTGCAGGTCGACCTAGGCGGACATGTTCCGATCAAATCGGAGATGTCTTAAAGCAAGGCCGGGTCAAAAGCACTCGCAACCGATGAGCGTGCATGAAGACGCTTATGAAAGTGGAGGAAGCGAGAGAGGTGTGCCAGGATCGTAGCAGGTGGAGAGAGGTGGTCTCTGCCTACCCCACTGGGAACGAGGCGTGATATATATGTATGTATGTATGTTTATTCTTTAGTCTTATCAAGAATAGTATCAATGTCGCGGTGCGTGTGGTCAATGTGCGTTTTAGTAAATTCCGTGTTATGTATTCGTGGCGTTCTTGTTAATGGCGAATTACTTGCTAAATATATTCTTTATATCATTTCGCTATCCGCGGTAAATGATTTCTGTTATTCCTATTTATAATTATTATCATAGAATCCGATCGGCTAATTAATAAATTTTAAAATAGTTACGTTTACTTTTAGGTATGTCTATTATAAATGTACTGTTTAAATTTATGCAAGTTTATTAAGAAGATTTAAGAGGAGAGAGTCAGTAATATCATTGTATGGGACAAGCCAAGTTAGGTTCGCTTCCAAATATGTAAATTTAAGATATAATCTAACATTTAAGCTGTTCTTACTATATTATGTAATAACATGAAACTCATTAATAATAATTTTCAACTGCTTGAAGGTGGTAAACGTGCTTTTAGTCCATATTTTTTATCTTTATATTAATGCTGCCTGAGAAACGCACCTTGCCACCATGCCTGAGTAAAGCACATATTATAAGGTTGTCAAATATCTCCCTTCCGCTTTTTTGCTCTTTATTCAATGCTTTATAAAAAGTGTTACAGTGATCGGATTTAGTTCAAATATGCGCCGTTTTGTTCGATAATCTGTTTCCATCTAGACGGCAACTTCATAATACCTCCCTCGTAGAAGCCCCCCTCCTTATTTGCGAAGAACTCGGACAGCCACTTTTCACAAGCCTCTTTTGAGTTCAACTTTACACCACCAAGGGCGTAAGACCTTTCAAATTATGTATAGTATTGCCAGATACGAGCTCTGTAGCGCTTTGTACATAGCCGCGAAATTCAAGACAAAAAGGCGGAAGGGAGATATTTGACAACCTATTATATGATAAATCTCGTAATTTCATTACCTTCGCCGATTTTCAAACTGATATAGTTATATATCTATACATTAATTTTGGTAACAAAAATCTATGCTGCTTTGGTATCTTAAATACGCAGTCACCGGAAACAGAGATGTAGCAGTAGTGGCATTAATTAGTATGGTCGCAATACATTATGCGCGTCGTTCTGAGACATGAGGTGGTAAGTTTAATTCATCATGTAACTGTCCTTCATCATATAATACTTCAGTCCTTTATAACACAGTGTACTCCATAAATGGTAATGGCGGAGGTAATTATTCATGATATGATTAATACCAGCTCCAATAACAAGCGGTCGCTGACAGATTAGAATGTGTTTCTCATTCATATTTATGACGTACTACCTTTCGCTACCGGATTCGCACAGCTTGCCCGTGTTCATATGACACAGACGTTAGTTTTTATGATCGCGCCATTGTATTCCAATTAAAAAAAAAAAAACCACACCAACTTTTCTATGTTTTTCCTTTTTCAGAAAGGCAAAAGACTACAATCCGTACGCCTAAGTTTATAGTTCCTTTTTGTTAGTACGATTAATGTAATTTTTTTAAACAACCTTTTTTTTTTTTATTCGGAGGAGAGCATTCGAATTTCTGCCTTCGGATTCGTTCTTCAGACAGGATACGTCGGACTGGGTACAACTAAAACCTCTATAGTCTTCTGTACGCTTTTGCACACCTCTATGATTCCAGCGCCGGCTGCACCACGCAAATCCTTTTAGGAGGGAGAAACCTCCCCCCTTTCTAGTACGAGCGTCGGAACATACAGCGTGTTCTTCTCGGCATCTTACCGTCACCAAGGCAACAAATCTTTTTTAAACAACCTGCTATATACAATTTTAACACCATTCTGTTCTCGTCATAACCACTCTTCTACTATTTATGATACAGCACCATTACAATCTGAATACAGCATCTAATTCTTGCTTACTATCGATTGATAAAAAAATCGAATCTTAAATCAAAGTAATTTTAACTGCTGCTGCAGGTCAGAGGGAAGTTCAGTTAAGTAATTTTTTTTTACTTATTTATTGCTCTTACTATATCTGAAATGTTATAAGTGAGTAGTGAACGTCGGCGTTATACCGCACAAGCTGACACCATTGGTTATTGATACAGGCTTTTCATATGAATATCCATGAATATAACAGATGCGAAATATTTATAATCTATATCAAATGCATATTATTAAAGTAAGTAATAAATTTTACTACATTACTACCCGCGTACATTACTGACAGGATTGACAGATAACTACAACAACTTAGCAATTTAAATCGTTTCCAATGAATAACAGACCGCGGCGGAGTTATTTTCAAGGGGAGCAATTACATGTGACAAATTGTTTATGTTATTTATATAGGAAATTGATGTATTACGTTACAGTACTAGTGGTAGTAGTCTCTGTTGCTGCAGACCGTGTGGGTACCACCGCAGCGCCTACTGCAGCCGACAGACAGTACTGTGCGGACATTGCTGTGATCCGGTTTGAAGGACCTTACTAGAAGTAGTGTCTGTGCTGCCGGAGACCGTCTATGTACCACCGCAGCGTCTATTGCAGCCGATAGACAGTACTGTGCGGACATTGCTGTGATCCGGTTTGAAGGGCGTTACTAGAAGTAGTGTCTGTGCTGCCGGAGACCGTCTATGTACCACCGCAGCGTCTATTGCAGCCGACAGACAGTACTGTGCGGACATTGCTGTGATCCGGTTTGAAGGGCGTTACTAGAAGTAGTGTCTGTGCTGCCGGAGACCGTCTATGTACCACCGCAGCGTCTATTGCAGCCGATAGACAGTACTGTGCGGACATTGCTGTGATCCGGTTTGAAGGGCGTTACTAGAAGTAGTGTCTGTGCTGCCGGAGACCGTCTAGGTACCACCGCAGCGTCTATTGCAGCCGACAGACAGTACTGTGCGGACATTACTTGGATCCGGTTTGAAGGACCTTACTAGTAGTACTGTCTCTGTTGCCGGAGACCGTCTAAGTAGCACCGCAGCGCCTATTGCAGCCGACAGACAGTACTGTGCGGACATTACTTGGATCTGGTTTGAAGGACCTTACTAGTAGTAGTGTCTATGTTGCCGGAGACCGTCTAAGTAGCACCACAGCGCCTATTGCAGCCGACAGACAGTACTGTGCGGACATTACTTGGATCTGGTTTGAAGGACCTTACTAGTAGTAGTGTCTATGTTGCCGGAGACCGTCTAAGTAGCACCACAGCGCCTATTGCAGCCGACAGACAGTACTGTGCGGACATTACTTGGATCTGGTTTGAAGGACCTTACTAGTAGTACTGTCTCTGTTGCCGGAGACCGTCTAAGTAGCACCGCAGCGCCTATTGCAGCCGACAGACAGTACTGTGCGGACATTACTTGGATCTGGTTTGAAGGACCTTACTAGTAGTACTGTCTCTGTTGCCGGAGACCGTCTAAGTAGCACCGCAGCGCCTATTGCAGCCGACAGACAGTACTGTGCGGACATTACTTGGATCTGGTTTGAAGGACCTTACTAGTAGTAGTGTCTATGTTGCCGGAGACCGTCTAAGTAGCACCACAGCGCCTATTGCAGCCGACAGACAGTACTGTGCGGACATTACTTGGATCTGGTTTGAAGGACCTTACTAGTAGTAGTGTCTATGTTGCCGGAGACCGTCTAAGTAGCACCACAGCGCCTATTGCAGCCGACAGACAGTACTGTGCGGACATTACTTGGATCTGGTTTGAAGGACCTTACTAGTAGTACTGTCTCTGTTGCCGGAGACCGTCTAAGTAGCACCGCAGCGCCTATTGCAGCCGACAGACAGTACTGTGCGGACATTACTTGGATCTGGTTTGAAGGACCTTACTAGTAGTAGTGTCTATGTTGCCGGAGACCGTCTAAGTAGCACCACAGCGCCTATTGCAGCCGACAGACAGTACTGTGCGGACATTACTTGGATCTGGTTTGAAGGACCTTACTAGTAGTACTGTCTCTGTTGCCGGAGACCGTCTAAGTAGCACCGCAGCGCCTATTGCAGCCGACAGACAGTACTGTGCGGACATTACTTGGATTTGGTTTGAAGGGCCTTACTAGTAGTAATGTCTCTGTTGCTACAGACCGTGTGGGTACCACCGCAGCGCCTATTGCAGCCAACAGACAAAACTGTGCGGACATTACTTGGATCCGGTTTGAAGAACCTTACTAGTAGTAGTCTCTCTGTTGCCGGAGACCGTCTAAGTAGCACCGCAGCGCCTATTGCAGCCGACAGACAGTACTGTGCGGACATTACTTGGATCTGGTTTGAAGGACCTTACTAGTAGTACTGTCTCTGTTGCCGGAGACCGTCTAAGTAGCACCGCAGCGCCTATTGCAGCCGACAGACAGTACTGTGCGGACATTACTTGGATTTGGTTTGAAGGGCCTTACTAGTAGTAATGTCTCTGTTGCTACAGACCGTGTGGGTACCACCGCAGCGCCTATTGCAGCCAACAGACAAAACTGTGCGGACATTACTTGGATCCGGTTTGAAGAACCTTACTAGTAGTAGTCTCTCTGTTGCCGGAGACCGTCTAAGTAGCACCGCAGCGCCTATTGCAGCCGACAAACAGTACTGTGCGGACATTGCTGTGATCCGGTTTGAAGGGCCTTACTAGTAGTAGTGTCTGTGCTGCCGGAGACCGTCTAGGTACCACCGCAGCGCCTATTGCTGCCGACAGACAGTACCGTGCGGACATTACTTGGATCCGGTTTGAAGGACCTTACTAGTAGTAGTGTCTCTGTTGCCGGAGACCGTCTAAGTAGCACCGCAGCGCCTATTGCAGCGGACAAACAGTACTGTGCGGACATTACTGTGATCAGGTTTGAAGGGCGCTGTAGCTAGTCAAATTACTGGGGTAACGAGATTTAACATCTGTCTCAAGGCTACGAGCGCAATGTAGTGCTGTGTATACCATTCTAACAAGCGCCACGTAGTCATAGTATCACTTACTAACAAGTGAACGTCTCGGTTGTGTTGTCGCTGCGTAGTATAAAAAAAAAGATAATAACACCATTGCCAGTTTCGAAAAATCAATAGTTTTTTTTTTCTAATGGCCGCCGTGTTTTAAGCACAGATTATATTAATGAAATTATATTGTACGCGGCTGATGCTATTGGCGGTGCGATGTCTTTTAAAAAGTAAAGGTCCTTGTCAACAACATAATCCGGGATTACATCCTTTAAGTGTACAACTGACCGTTAGATTTTTAATTCTGTTTAATCTGTATTCGGGTACTTTAGTTACTGTTACTTGTAATTAATCGAAAGTCCCGTTTTAAGTGTATTTAAAAAGGAAATTACTATGAATAGATGTTATCACAATAAATGGATTAAAAAAAAATCTGTTAAACAAAGAGATTCCTGATGATGTTGTTTCTTTTGTTTATTTTTTTTTTTTAATTATTATTTTCTTACTTATGTCGATAGACGGTGTTAGTCGCTTACTGTATTTATATATATTAAACCTTTTTACATGGGTTATTTGATAAATCCTTAGATATTAAAATATAGAATGATCATTAATGATCCCGTCATTAATAAAATTATCATCATCATCATCATCATCAGCTGGATATAGTTCTCCGAAGATCTCAACATCGATCGGGACTCGCGAATTTCAGATTGTCTGTCCGTGTTGTGGAGAGCCACACTACGTCTGCCGTCTCCATCTATAATTCCTATAAACACTAAAATTTTAGTATTAGCATATGATTAGCGTTAAGATATTCTTATGATGAATACCTAAGTGCGATCTAGTGCTTGCAGCATTTCAAACCGTGATGGATTAAAGTTCAAATAAGACACTAAACAAATCGCGTAACAGAGAAAATTAGATGACCAACTGCAGCGAACCGGTGATCAGGTATTCAAATGAAGTCACGCGGAGGCCTACCCACCTCATGCAGCACCCCCCCCAGGGCGAAGTGAGATAATGCGGATGAGAAAATACACGGATTTTATCGCCTGGCATTCAACTGGGGCGTTTCCTGTTAGCTGACGTTAAATCGCTGATATAACGTTCCACGTTAGTCTTAACGGGTAAAGTCTAGGACTTATCAGTCGGATGACTAAAGATCGATGGATTTGTGAGTATCATTAGTGGCGGCCTGTGCTGGAAGGAGTAACGTTCGTTCGTATCGTGAAAGGCTGATTCCTCGGGGTCCCGTACATCAACTCATGATACCACCAGGAGAAAGAGATACTGACTTAATGCTAATCCCCGGTGTAGGCCAACCAAGACCCCCAAAACTGTCGCTTTCGCCAGCCGTAGACCGGATATGAGTACTGGCACGACAGTATATAGCACGAACATCCTGCAGCTATTTTCCATGTCCTCCATTCAGTGCGATGTCCTCCTGATTGTATGTAATACTTTTACCCATAAAACCTGGCGCCGGTTAAGATGACACACAGCACCATTAAGCTCCTCGATATAGACATAAGATATTAAGTCTTATTACCTCAGTAATTCCACTAGCAACAGCGCCCTTCAAAGAGGAACACAACAATGTTTTTACAGAAAAGACTGAGACCTACCAAAACGTGTCATCATCGTTATCATCAGCTGATAGACATAGACCTCATCCAAAGATCTTCACGTTTGTGGGGGTTCCCATGTGTTCGTTGGCCCGGAATTGAACCATGGACACATGGTAAGAAAGGAATCGGTTAGACAACGGCCAAAGTCATCTCCGACAGTTCCGTCGGCGTCATCGCTATGCACGTTAATATGTGATAATACCACAACTTGAACTATTGTATACGCTGCCGTGCAGACATTACTATGTTGCAGTAATAATTATGCTGAAGCTAGTTTAATTGCTAGAGTATTAACATATGTTTACGGTTTTTTAATTATTTTAAAAGTATTGCTGATAAAGCCTTATGACTTTTGGTCTAGTTGAAATCTAACCAGAAATTATGTTCTTCTATATATTAACAAAAACACAGATTTATAACTTAGAACCAGACGAAGGTTTACTTATACGTTAAGTTTTCTTTTCTATTTTGATCATCAGTTCTGTATTGATACCAATACCTAATAACATACATATATAAAGGTTAGTGTTTAACTGCGACTTCTCTTCTGTTGCGGATGTTCAATGATTCCAAGTTATGTTAGTGTTAACCAAACAAACAAGTTACTATAAGATTAAATCGTAATTTCTTTTATGTTTAAACATTTTAAAATGTATGCGAAAAATATCATCACCCTCATCAATATCATAAAACGATTAAATCATAATTATGAAGCAACAAATGAATTATGTTATCATCATCGCTTCAGCCTATTGTCTTTGACTACATTTGAAGACGTTAGAACCAGTAATAACAATAACAAATAAATAATTTGGGGTGGTGGAATTAAAAATTAAAATTGTTTACAATGTGATAAGCTTGAGTAGTTTTGAATTTACAAATCAATCGTATCACGATACCTTGAGCGTGGAGAATTTAATTAAAACAAATCAAAGTATTTACAAAACACAGTTTAGTTTATAATGGCGGAAAATTTCCGTGAAATTCGAATCTTATCGCGTTTTATTTTAAAATTAAATTCCGCAACTTTGCAAAACAAATGGCCGACGTGGGCAACGACAGAAATAATTACCGGTACGACTCCGTGCGTACCTTGTTAACAATTAGATTCGGAATCAATTTACTTTCTATTCAGCGGCCACGTTTATCTCGCGACATTAAGCTAATAAAGCATCGGAGTTAATTAAAAAGTATTTACTCCGTTTGCGGAGGCGGAAACGACGCGCCGCGGCCGGACGGCGCGGAAAAAAGGAGAACATCGACGCGCGATACCCTGCCCAATAGCGCCTTAATTGAATCACAACCGACGAAATTCAAAAGCACATCCACCCCGGGCGATAAAGACCAGCTTAGCGCAACACGACATCTGGCCGGGTCAAAATCACGAGCGCCGGGCGCGCACCGCCCACTTCTCAAGCGTTCCAAATTCAAATTCCACCTTTACACCCCGTCCGGCCAATCGCTCGGCGGGTGTTCAAATAAAGAACGCGGGAGCGACGTTCGGTAGACACCCACCGGAGCGCGGCGGCCAATAGCGGAGCGGGCGTCCATGTTCGTCGGGTTTTTTTCCCGCTGAACGGGTGGCGAGGAAACTCGAGCAGTTCATTCGGCCGCGCGCCGCCTTGGCGTTCGTATCGCGCGCTCGCGTCACGACAATGGATTGTGTGTGTACATGTGCATTGTATTTGGTGTAATTTTGTGACGGTACCGTTGTGTGCAAAAGCATGATGCCTCTCGCACCGACCCCTGTGGTGGCGGTGCCATCGAAGCCGAAGATAGGATTCAGCATAGACAGTATAGTTGGTGGTTCGGAGAGACCGAAGCAGGCGTCGCCGCCGCTGGCCAGCCCGGGCTCGCCGTCGCCCATCGCGTCGCCCAGAAGCCCCTCCCCGCGGCCGCTGCTGCGACCGAGCGCTTTGCCCGCTGTTTTTCCCACCCCGGAGTTGAAGAGGCTACCGTACCTTGACGCCCAGAGTCACCACCACCAGTTCTTAGCACACTTCCAAGGGGCGGCACTGGCTGCGGCGTTAGCTCATCAGCAGCAAGGTTTCGGAGCGCCCCTGCCGCCGCACCCGCCGCCGCACCCCGCCGCGCCGGTGCCGAGGGAGTCGTACCAGTTGTACCCGTGGCTGATTAACAGGCACGGGAGGATATTCCCCCACAGGTTTCCTGGAGGTGAGTGTTTATTTTAGAGAGCTTATAACATTTACGTGCAGCGGTATTGTCTAACGCCACCACTAGTACATAATAAATTTAGGTTAAACTTATAATTCTTTATTGGTTATTTAAATTGATGGCGGACAGGCCGCGAGCACGGTGAGCTCGCATGTGAAGTAATAACAACACTATTCCAGTGTGTATAATTCACACTCAATTCCTTGAATATTAATCCAATCCACCAGGTCTCTTTTATTGTTGTGGTCACATAACTGTTCCAATTGGCAAAATACTTAAAAATATATATCCATAATTGCCTTTACTTAAAATACCTTAAAATTTTATATGCTCTTATTTAAATGTATATATTGTTGATACCAAACTCTTTTCAATAAAAACTGAACAATAGAGAGCACATCAAAATGCCGGCGGCATTCGATTGAATACAAAAATTAAATAATTAATTATATTTCTATTTAAATAATAATATTTTATAGTTTTTAATCACGTTTTCTGATTTATTAAAATTATATTTCTGCCAAGGAATATAACGTAATTTTTTTTTTATATTTATTAAATTTTAAAATAAAAACGCGAATCATCTATACAAATATTTTAAAATATTTATTATCTATATTTATTTTAGGTATCATTTACCTGTTATGTTAATAAAAATATATTAGGCAAAGGTTTATTATACTTGGTATTTTTTTAAATATTAAAAGATTTTTTTTTTTGGAATAATATCTCAATAATGTATGCAGTAAATAAATTTTATCTACTCACGTAGAAATAATTGATTATCACAAAAATTTATGAGGAATTTTATTAAAAAAAAACAATAAACGTATAATCATTTGTGAGCTCTTTACATTGTAACACTTATCTCTTGGCCGTAGCCCCGAGACGATTAAAAAAAAAAACGCTTTACACAGATTAAACTCTCACACAAGAAATAGTAGCTTATCCGAAAACAAGACCCATTAAGATAACGTTTATCTGTGGACGCGTTTAAGAACGCAGCGGTGTTTTTTTTTTTTAAATAAATTGAACCAACGTAATGAAACCTTTCAGTCCCTTATTTTTTTCATCGTGTATTATATCGTTGATTAGCTAATAATCGTATTAATGAACATTAATTAAAAGTATGTAAACAGATTTATTTAAATTAAAAAAAAACGTTATACAACGCAACGCCGCCTAATTGATGATAAGTGGGACGCGCATGACAATAAGCTTGTTCGGATGTTTACATTGCATCACGTGGCTCACAATACCTTGAGATGTTATCGGTGGTGTTAAATATTTTCACTATTGGATTGATAGCACAATCCGGTTCGTCGGTTAAAATACGCGATATTGCGTACCAATATGATTTACACTAGAAATATGGAAGTTTTATAAATAGTGTAAGGGTTCTCGCACAACAACTCACGGGATCCAAGCCAACCTCACTTGTTTGTGGTGCAGTCTTCTAACCAACAAACGAGGCTCTGGCTCCCACCAACCCACTTTGGGCCAGCATTGTGCGAAACGACCCAAATGCTCTTTATGAATCCCTACATACGACAGTCCTTAGTGCCCAGCGGTAGTAGAGTCCATTCTGACTGTATGTGGAGATCTTTGGGGGAAATCACAGTCCAACAGTGGATGTCTATCGGCTGATGATGATGATGATGATGTTACGTAAGGATTGTTGTGTACAATCCAACTAATTGTTATCATTTAACGCTCACCGTTTTAATTTTCAACGGCCGCCGTCTCCGCCGCGCGCGGTTTATGTAAATCAAATTTATTTATAAATATGCTAATAGCAAGTATAACGACCTCATAATCGTTAAACGTAATTTAAAATCGTTTCGTTATATGCTATTATTCAAATATAATTAACGTTCGTATCGTTATTCGGATGTTAAATAACGTTAGATTGCATTAAGATCGCAATGTTTCAAAAACTTTGCGATTGTCAGCTTAATTAATTTGTATATGTTATAAGGTATGATGTCACTTTGTTTTTGTTCAATGAGCCTCGTTAGAGATCGAACGTGCTCGTGTGTGTGTGTGTGTGTGTGCGTGTGTGTGCGTACCTATACAGGCGTGTGTGTAATTGTATCTTTTTTTTATTAATCACTTTAATGGCATCAAATTTCTCCATACAGCCTATTCATTACCTTCATAAGATGTTAACTGAATCATAACCAAATCGATGCGTATGACGTTTTATTTTTAATTTTATATCTCTTGAAAACAAAAGCATATCAAAGTTGAGCCTAATGCCTGCTGCCAGTATTTACCAGCCAATTTGTTTCTTATAATTTTGGAGAGGTTGCCGGTAGGTCTATGTAAGTACGAACCGCGGGTTGTATTTTGGGTCCTTAACAATAGTGTGTAAACGTTACCGTGCTCCGGTTCGAAGGCTGCTGCAGCTACTGATATTACTGGTGTAATGAAACTTAATATGTTATGTCTCAAATCGACGAGTACAATGGTGCAGTGTATAACTTCCTAACTAGGACTGCGTTATGAATGAGCATAGGACTCACCATTAGGTGAAGTTATTCCTTACTTAGACCATAAATATTTTTTTTTTATTCAATATGTTTTTTATCAGATTTCCTGTTTAAATGAGCAAATACAATGAAAATGACTAACTACTAATGTGATATATAGATTTTCTAAATTTTAGACACTAATATTTTTTTATACAGTAGTTTTTTTATATATGTAATATGTTATTATTATAAATATATGTGAGACTAACAGTACAGTTGTGGTCATTATAACACAAACAAAAATGGCGTACTTATTATCGTGGTATTTTATCCACAACACAGTGTTGGCGAGAGTATAAAAAGGAGGGTGCAGTATCTTATGCCATATAATATGTAGAAGAGATATTCATTTAAGTAGAGACTTATCACGATGTGTCTAGAATACTAAGTATTCCTTTTAATACAATATATGTTATTTAAGAACGGATTTTACGAAATGTTACTCCCTCAAAAGATGTTGCGGGGATGTTAATAAATGGAAGAAGCAAAGGATTTTCGTCGAAAGGAACAAATTTCAAGTCTAATTCTATATTATAGCAAAGCAAAGCAGGCAAGGAATAGATAGTATAATATATAAACCATACTATATATAGTATATTATACAAATTGTATATATATATAAATAATAAGGATCGGCGATTTGCGATCGTTCCCAGTGGTGTAGGCAGAGACCAGCTCTCTCCACTTGCTACCATCCTGGCACACCTCTCTCGCTTCCTCCACTTTCATTAGCGTCTTCATGCAGGCTCGACGGCTGCGAGTACTCTTGACCTTGCCTTTCTTCAGGACATCCTCGATTCGATCGGAACATGTCGACCTGCTCCGATTTCTCCAATCATCACCTTGTATACCTCTTTCGTTAATCTTCTTTCATCCATTCTGAGATTCGGAGATCTATATGTATTGGTCTATCAGCGGGCGGGAGGAGTAGAGACGTCCACCTAATGGTGATACACCTGCCGTACTAATTTAACGCAAAATAAGATGATAATACATACAGCATGACGTTGTACGTTTTGAAACAAGATGTTAGGTCTCGTTACCTCAGTAATTTTACTAGTTACAGCACCTTTCAAACTGGAACACAGTAATGATTGCACACTGCCGTTTGTCACTGTCACGTACAAGCGTACTTGTATTATATTATCTCTTACTTATTTTAATAAGTACTCTTTGCCGTAATTATACGCATTAACAGACAATCACTAGCAATAGTTTATATGATGGTAATTAAAAAGTTATTTTGAATCGTTTATCAGCTCGACTCCATAACCTCAGCGGAGACCTATTTCATAATTACAGCGCGATGCTGCCGCGATACCCTCCGCGCCCTGCCACAATGTAACAATCTACCCATTAGTCGTAATTATTGCGGAGATAACTTAATTATAAAGATAACGACGGACATCAATACTCTTGTATATATATATATACACATATACACACGCTTCGTTTGTTAGTCTTTATATTAAACAAATATATCGATAACTCTGCTTGTTGATCTCTTTTGCCGTAGATCCAGTTATGTTCACCGCAGTGCCAATTTCTACTGACAAACACCAAGTGCAAACAATACCGTGTTCCGGTTTAAATGGCGCTGTAGCTTGTGAAATTACAGCAGTAATGAAACTTAACATCTTATGTCTCAACGCGACGAGAACATTATTGCAGTATAAACATAGTAGTAGGTCCTCAAATATATATAATAGTAGGTCAAGTATAACTGTAGTGAAACGGATGGACAAAGTGAGGAACAGTGTGATAAGGAAGCGGTGCGGCGTGGTTGAAGATGTAGTGACAAGGATAGAGAAAGGGATGCTTAGGTGGTTCGGTCATGTCGAAAGAATGGATGAAAGAAGATTAACGAAAGAAATATACAAGGTAAGAATGATTGGAAAAATCGGTGCAGGTCGACCTAGACGGACATGTTCCGATCAAATCGGAGATGTCCTAAAGAAAGGCCGGGTCAAAAGCACTCGCACGCTCGTCGGTGCATGAAGACGCTTATGAAAGTGGAGGAAGCGAGAGAGGTGTGCCAGGATCGTAGCAGGTGGAGAGAGCTGGTCTCTGCCTACCCCAATGGGAACGAGGCGTGATATATATGTATGTATGTATGTAGTATGTCCTTGTTGCGAGTCATCTAGAGCTAGATATCGCCTGTGCCGATTTCTGCCGATAAAGAGTAGTGTGTACATATCGTGTTCCGGTTTGAAAGGCGCTGTATTAAGTGCCATTACGACGAGCACAAGTGCAGTGTATATCATTCTAACTAGTCGTACGTCGTTATAAGCAAGCGTGTCATTTATCATTAGGTGAATTTCTCGCTCTTAACGTTGCTTCATGAAATATAAAAGAAATCTATTGATTATGGTTAATATAATCACAGTATGTTGTATATGTGTTTTCCTTCTAGATATATTATTTAAGTATATCTATAACGTAAGTGATAAATATTTATCATTAATTAAAATCCATGTACCGCACTAGGTCGTATGAAAGAGCTTGTTGTTCGGTAAATAATGAAGAGACATAATTTTATCGCAGTTGTTTATTAATCTCGTTGGTTTCATTGTTATTGATGTTTATGTATATGGCAACATTGATTTGTATGAGGTTTTAATGCTCTCCTCATCTTTATGGATAACCTCTAGCCTAGTGTCATTGTATATCATCATTTCTCGAACTGAATACAATTTAGTTAAATTTATGAATAAACGTTAAAATGTAAGATTTAATTTAATATATATCCTTACTAAGCAAATGACAAATTGTTACAATTGTCTATGATGAACAAAGACAATTGTCGAATTCTTTTATTTGGTTACATCCCTACGTACAAATTTATGGTTACAGAAGCATTGTCAATTATGTGCTCAGTGATAATCGATTCCGCTACCGAATACCCCTCGAAAAATATAAAACTCCATTATCAGGACCAACAAAAAAAAAAAGAGCAACATTTAATATACAAACGGGGGACGTTTACAAAGAAAGTATTCGGCAAATAACCTTCCAGTGTCATCCCCGAACGGCGAGGACAATTGACTGGCAACCCCGCGTAAACTGGAAATGTTATTTTTATGAACTCGCTACAATAAAAATACTGTTCGGATTTAATTAAAACGGCTTACCGCGCTTTTTCACTGGCGTTAATAAAAATAGGCGTCACACAATGGTAATATGTAAGAGCATTGACAAAGGAGCTTTGTGACGAGGCGGGAAAACGGCGCCGATTAACAGACGCCATTGTTGTACCGGGTTTTGATTATTTCGGCAGCGGCTAGTGTTGTGCGCGGAACGATTATAAACGCTTGAAGAAATTATTAATTAAAAAAAAATAAAAACTTTTTTTTTTATCATTATTTAAATTAAGATATTGATAGAAAAAAATTTAAGATTTTTAATAGCAATTATTATTAGATAATCATAGAAAAATATTCTAGGTTTTTTTTTTTTAATAATTATCTTTTGTAATTTATGTTGTAACCATAGACATGAAAAATATTTTTAATAGCGAACGCCAATAGACAGTGACCGGTGAGGCGTCGATATGTTAACCATTAAAATGTATAGTGAATTGTAGAACGGTACGTCAGCGCATGCGAGCCGCTCGTTATATCATCGTAATGATACGTTGTAAAATTTAACGGCAACGGATACTGCTAATTCCAACCATACAAAGGCAGCAACGCTAAATGTTGTATGGCTCATCGAATGCCACCATTTATCTTTGCAACTAGTTGTTCTTGCGCTTCGTTAAACAATTGATCGATTAAATTATTACACTGCTGAATGTATGATAAATTTGTTGCTGTTATTGTAACTTATACTCGGCCATACGATCTTACTCACAATGCTATTTTTGTTTTATGTATTCGCTTCGTACAACGCAATATTTAAGGTCTAATTTATCTTTATAATATGACACCGGAGTTCACTTTGGCAACACTGGTCTTTGATTTTATTTTTACTCATAAGTGGCGGTCGCAGGTACTAAATTGTCTTCCTTTAGAAAAACTTTCGCATTGTCTCTTAAAAATTAAAAATATAACAAAGATGGTTATAACGCTACGGATATTTTTTAAAATTCATACTATTTGGAATATTTAAAAGTACATTATGTCGTTAGTTCACAACGTGTTGTTATCGAAAAAAAAATAGAGACGTCAAATAGAAAAATGAGACGTTGAGAATAATTGCCATACTGTTGCGTACACATACAGTAATTGCCTAATTTCACCAAATCATTGTTTGTTCATCTAATTATAAAGTTCGTGCGCAGAGTTTAATTTGAATGTTGGATCCGTAACCTTTTGTAATCCCGTTACTGTCGATAATTGCGCTTCACTAGTCACGTTTAAAATGTTGGTAGCATCGAACGTCACAACTTCATTTACGCGCTCTTTTTCTTAATTACCTCGATTGTTGCCGGATGAGCTTCTTTAATGTCGAAAAAAAAAAGAAGGATTGAATAGGTCATAATTGGATGTAATTCGAGACCACTTTGTTGTTGAACGAAGGTAAGATTAACAAACGTTCGCTGCGTCCGCCATCTTGGACGGCGGTAGTTTGTAGTGATTTACGTTTTGGGCACTCGGGGCATGGGAGGGAAATTATGATTAATTGGCGGTATGTAATCACAGGGTACCGTGTTTAAATACTCAGCGTATTTAAACGAGATGTTTGCTTTCGTGCGTATAATTGTAATTCTGTTTTAATAATTACAGACTAAAGGTCGGTGCGGTGTAATGAGATAGATGGACGGTCCGAGGGTTGCAGGGTAATTGTGTTGTTTATACTTTTAAAATTATTGATATATTTTTTCTAACTCAGTCGTTTTATGCATCATTTCATTATTTTAGCCAATAATTATCTGAACATAATCCCTCTCCTCAAAATTTGGGGTATCCTAGCCATTATCCCATTTGGTGGTGGTGTCAGCTTTCTTTATTTTTCTTCCCCAATTTGCTATTTAATTCATGTTTTTACAATCTAGTTTAAAATAATCGCAATAGACAAAAAAAAAGACAGATAAATAAAAGATATTTTAATATATGTAGCAATGATAACGGTTATAACAGTTAATTTTTTTTAACTGTGTAACAGGCATAAAGAATGTTGCGGCCGCGGGCACGACAAAAATTAAAAACAAAATATTGGGCGGGCTGTCAAAAACGTCAACATTTATTACGCGCCTAATGAATATCGATACGTAATAATCGAACATAATAAATATCGATGCGGTATAATCGATCGTTGCATCGTACGATTAATTGGTAAGGAATGTAGGATGGGACGGAATTAAAGCCATTGGGCTACGACAAAGTTATCAGTCAATAAAAAGCCGAATTTATGTATCACGTGATGCTCACCAGCTGGTCCGTGGTGATAACGTGGCCTGTGTTCTTGCTTTGTATGCGATGTTAATGAGTTGCAAGTGTAATTTATATATAAATAAACTAATTTATCGTTTTTTTTTTAAATGTAACAAAGCTACAGATGTGCGGTTCGTTCACCTGGTAGTAAGATAACAGTGATCTCGTAGTTAATATTTTTATGTATCGTCACAACGTTACGTAAAGACATAAGGTGTTAAGTCTTGTTAATGAAGTAATTTCACAGGAAACAGCAGTGTTAATACCTAAACATTCTGATGTCTGGACACTACAGCTGGGTAGAGCTGGACAATATTCGCTTAAACTTAACGGCATCAACTGCAATGTTTATTTACTGTAGGCACAAAGGGCAGACTTAATGCCTAGGTATTAAATAATATGAAGGACATTCTCTACCATTCAACCCTGGGATATAGAAAATTTTAAGGTTGCTGTAACAAATATGGAGATCGGCAGAAGAACTAAAGCCACTGACATAGCCTAAAAGATTGCTAGCCTTAAGTAGCAGTGGGCAGGGCACATTGCTCGGAGGAACGATGGCTTATGGAGCAGTGAGGTCCTCGAGTGGTGACGTGGACCGACGATTTGGTGAGGATCGCGGGAACCCACTGGAAGCAAACAATGCGAGACTGATCGATGTGGAAATCTTTGAGGAAGGCGTAGGTACAGCAGTCGACATCTGTCCGCTGATGATGATAATGATGAAATAAATATATTTAACATAGATAAATCATCTATTTAAGCCTAACAGGATCTATCTTTGGATATCTCTCCTCTCCATTTCTCCACTCCTGTCGGTCTATCGCCTTCTGCATGTACGCAGTCATGGTATATGAGGAGAGGTTTTAGCAATAATCACCACCAACAGCAACGACGGGTTGGTGATCGCAATACATCTACTTCCCTCCGCCAGGGCAGTGTATTGATTTAAGTGGCGGTGCAACCCTTGCGATATCGTGGGTACGTTTCGGGTTGTGTAGAATATCTCGAAGATATCTGTGCCACCAGATATCCCACCACCCTTAGTACCCAACCGCCCCTGTTTGGGACTGCTTATTCTTCGCAACTGTCCTATATATCTACAGGACATTGCACTATCCGCTACCTGTGGTCCCGGTAGGTAGCTAAGATAAATCATGCAGTAAATATAAATAATACTTAAATGTTTTTTGTTATATATAACTAAAAAATTTTATAAATCAAAAGTAGTATAAAAGCTTTGAAACTTTTTATTTAAGGGACCCATCCATAACTTCTACACAGTGCTGGTCACTTTGAGACAAAAGATGTGAAGTATCCTTACCCTAGTAATTGTTATACCAGCTAAAACACCCTTCAAACCGGAGAACAGTAATGTTTACGCTACTGTATGTCAGCTGATGGTAATAAAAAAAGTATTTTTTTTTAATGTTTTATTATATAATTGTGTATATAACCTAGTGTCTGCATAGAAGCGCCAGTGACTACATGTAGTCATCATCATAATCACCATAATTTGAGGTTATAAATGTTCAGAGCTGAACATAGGCTTTCTAAATAGAGAGTAATTGCCGCACATGCCGTTCTTGGCATGCGGGTTGGCTAATGCCAGTATGTTGGTAAAGGTCACAGGAAAAGTTGCACTTTCTATTTTAGTCGCCTTTTACGACACGCCGATAGTACAACGGCGATGATGTATTAACTCATCTGCCCGGCGGGAATATAGACAAACTAGTCTAATCATCAGCCGCAGCGCTCTAGGGGCCGTCGTTTGTGGAGGGTTTGTGTGGGGGATTTGGACCATTTCCCACCACGCTGGCCCAATGCGGGTTGGAGGGAGTCAGAGCCTCGTTTGTTGATTAGCAGGGTGCACCATGAGCAGATGAGAGAAATGTGAAGATCCGCCGAAGAGCTAAGGTAACCGACATAGCTCAAAAGATTGCTAGACTTAAGTGGCAGTGGGCAGGGCATATTAGAAGGACCGAAGGCTGATGGGGTAATAAGGTCCTTGGGTGATGCCCGTGTACAGGTAGACGTGGTGTTGGGAGGCCTTCCACAAGGTGGACCGACGATCTGGTGAGAGTCGCGAGAAGTAACTGTATGCGAGCAGCGCAGAATCGATCGATATGGAGATCTTTGGAGAAGGCCTATGCCCAGCTGTAGAAGTCTATCAGCTGATGATAATGATACATAGGGCTAGGTGTCATCAAATCAGATTACACTGCTTCAAGTGTATTCAGTAAGTATGATTATGAATCGGAATTAACTATAATGTTGCCATCATATAAATAACACGCAATTAATATTTTTTTTCAATAAGAAAGAAATTTATAGGAGTAAGAAGTGGTATGTCTCTGTTCCCGGAGACCGTCTAAGCATTCACCACCGCAGCTCTAATAGCAACCGACAAGCAGTACTGTGAATACATTACTGTGTTCCGGTTTGAAGGGTGCCGTAGCTGGTGAAATTACTGAAGAAAGGAGACTCGACATGTTATGTCTCAGGCGGTAAGCGCACATCGGTGCAGCCTAATTAGCGCCACGTTGTTATGGGCGGGCGTATCTCTTACCATCAGGTGAACGTCCTGCACTTCTCGTAGTTTAAAAAAATACTTACCGTGGTAAGCTTATCATCTTGTTTTAAGGAGACGAGAGCAATGTGCATCATAACTAGCGCCACCGAACTTTTCCTCTTAATGAACCCCCACGTGGAGAACTATCGGAGAAGTATATGTCCTGCAGTGGACGTCTATCAGCTGATGATGGTATCACTCAACATCAGACTACCGTCACTCACGTCTTGTCTTTAAATAAAAAAAAATTATATAATCAATAATATTTCAATTTAATTTGTAATTATTAACTAAATTGGCCAAAAGTTTTGTCGCCAAATAAAAAAAAATATGAGAATAAAAAAAAAATAATAATGCGTTCACTTAACACGATAGGAATAGCAAAGAGAATGAGGATTTGCTACGTAAAAGAATAATCAAATGTTCATACGAGAGGCGTGAATACTATTAGTTGTATATAAGCTGCAATTTGCGTAATGGCAGTTCGTTACACGCGAAATTCGCATTTGTGCGCATGCGTATTATTATTCCGTCGTTAACTTTTACCTCTTAATGTTTACATTTAACCGGCCATTTTAGTTTTTTTTTTTTTTAATTAATCGTCGAGGGGAAGACCGCACGCGTCGAATGCCTTTTACTTCAATATCTGTTGTGGCGCGAGGAAAATTCAAAATGGCGCGAGTTATATCGGCATAATGTGGACACCGATATAAAACACCAGGGTCATTTAGATAACAGTGACCCATTACACGCTTATCATGGAAGACATTAGAGACTAAGTACCCATTATATACTGTATTAAATACTATCCTATATAAGATAAGAAACCATGTAATTCTAGAGTATAAAATGTAATCTTAAAACTAAATAAATCAGTCTACAGTAGCTTCTCAAGCCGAGAACACCTCGTGTTCCTTTTTAAAAGCCCTGCTACCGTCACCCGCAACCTAACTCGTGTTGCATATTTTTTTTTCAACGAAGCGATATGACGAGCGGGACGATCACCATAACAATGTGGCACCAGTTGCCTTGAGACATGAGATGTTGACTTTCGTTATCCCAGTACCCTAGCTACAGCGCCCTTCAAACAGGAACACATTAATAATCGTACGGTACTTTGTCGGGTGCATTGAGAGTTGAGGTGGTACTTACCTGGACGATCTTCAGCAACTGAGACCTATACCTACCACTAGTTACCTGAAGAAACAAAGCAAGAAGAAAATAAGAAGATAGTAGATTATTCTTCATCTTCTGGATTGTGGTCTTGGAAATTTCTCGACAGATTATCTGAAAGGGAACTTGGAGTCTATCAACAAGTTCCAGAATTTTTTGGAGTCGGTTCATCGCGTTGCGCATTGCCGGAGACCGTCTAGGTTCCGCTGCAGCTGCTATTCTTGCCGCCAAACAGTACTCTGCCAGCATTACTATGTTCTGATTTGAAGGGCCCTGTAGCTAGTGTAATTAACAGGATTAAGGGACTCAATATTTTGAGTTTTAAGGCGAAGGGCAAAATGTAGTGCTATGTATGCTATCGTTATGGATAGTAAATAATTTACCATCAGGTAACGGCTGGCTCTTTTCCTCTCTTAGTCCAAAAATTATTGGTTTTGGGCTTTTTAAATATATATATATATATTAAAGTACAGTATAAACCCTAGTTATTTATTAATAGGAGTACCTTGCGTCAGTAAATATGGATATGGCTCATATGAGGTGGACTGACGATCTGGAGAAGGTTGCAGGAAGTCGCTGGATGACGGCAGCATTGGACCGATGGATTTGGATACCGTGGGTATAGGTGATGATGGTGATGAATACACAAATACATTACGTTAACATGAATCACATTTCCTGCTTTCGAATTTCCCTTATGTTTGAAGGTTTGAAAGGTTTCCTCTAAACTTTTTTTATATATTATATCAAAGATTAAGAAAGGGAACTTTAGTATACGAATTTACAGTTTAAAGTACGCTGTAGCTAATTAATGCGCTTTTCTAGCTAGTAGCATAAGCTAATGGTATTTGATTGTTTCCATAAACAAGAATCACCATACTTTTATAAGCATAAACATATTATTGTGTTTCACGACTTCATTTATTTATCAATCTATGACTTTATTAATATTGCGTAAAGGACCTTTGAAATTATCTTCCTGTCCACCTTGGATTATGCAAAGAATATACATAAACATATATAAGTTTGTCAAATATCTCCCTTCCGCTTTTTTGCTCTTTATTCAATGCTTTATAAAAAGTGTTACAGTGATCGGATTTAGTTCAAATATGCGCCGTTTTGTTCGATAATCTGTTTCCATCTAGACGACAACTTCATAATACCTCCCTCGTAGAAGCCCCAATATCCAAACTAATTATGCATAGCGTCGTTTTGTAGGTTATGTCAAGACCTTTCAAATTATGTATAGTATTGCCAGATACGAGCTCTGTAGCGCTTTGTACATAGCCGCGAAATTCAAAAGACAAAAAGGCGGAAGGGAGATATTTGCCAAACTAATATAATATATACATACGTGTATGTTAACTATAATTAGAAAATAATACTGTAGTTATTTTCTAATTATAATTAACATACCCGTTATTATATATTGCATCTTAAAACAATTATAAAATTCCGAAGTAAACGTTCATAGTTTGTTTAATTACCACATCATTAACCAATACCGTTAATTAGCTTCAGTATGAGAAAAAACTAATGTATGATAACATCTCGACAGGCTTACCTAATTGGTATTAAGAAAGTGTATAATTATGTCGTATGTTATCACCGCAAAATATAATATTATAAACGTCTAACAAACGTTCAATTCGGTCGCAGTTAAAGTTATTATCTTAATTAAATTTAACTAGTTAATTTAGTACGAACGGCCGACCGACGGGCGCAGCTCCCGCTAAAAGTAACGCCGTAACGAAAAGAGCGGGAAATTCAGTGACGTGCAATTAAACGTTCGAATTATCGGTTTTATATTACTAATCGATTTTATCAAGATAATCGATTGGAAAGAAATATTTTGATTTGTACGTTTACTGTATGAAATTTATATATTTAAATTTTTTATATGTATTTTTTTTTATTTTATTACGCGATGAGACCAGCCGGATGTCAACCTGATGGTAAGTGATACGCCCGCCCGTAACAACATAGCGCTAGTTAGAATCGTATTAACTGCATCACATTGCACTCGTCGCCTTGAGATATATGATGTTGAATCGCATTATCTGAGTAATTAGACTATGTACAGCGTCCTTCAAACCGGAATATAGTAATGTACTTAAACTAATGTTTGTCGGCTGGTATATTCATTGCGGTCGTACCTACCTAGACGGTCTCCGCCAACAGACCTCCTACCATTTATGACAGTATGGTCGTTTGTTTTATCACCATATTTAACTTATTTGGTCTGTGGCCGGCTCCTTACTATCGGCTTTATAAAAAGACACAAAGTCACGCAAAGGGCAATGGAGAATTGTGGAGAACCGCAGGAGAACTAAGGTCACCGACAAAATCCAAAAGCTTGCTAGACTTAAGTGTCAGTGAGCAGGGCATACTGTTCGGACCGACGGCTGATGGGCAGTAAGGTCCTCGAATGACACGCGCGTACCGGTAGACCTGGTGTTGGGAGGGTGCGAGCAACGCAGGACCGATCGATGTGGAAATCTTTGGAAGTGGTCTATGTCTTGTGGACGTCTCTCAGTTGATAATGATGGTGGGTGGCAAGATCTTTTCGAATTCCCTGCCTACCTACCCATCCGCATATATTTTTTGTTACCATAATGTTATACTGGGTTATAACGGGCGTGTGCGTTTAAACATATACGAGCTCTTCACTTAATATCAGGTGAATCTAAACTAATGAAGGAATTCTTCTTCTTAAACTGCCTCTCCGACTAGTGAAGGTTGGTGATCAGCGTGATGCAGTCCTTTGTCTCCGGTTCAACTGAACAAGAAGAAAGAAAGAAGGAATAAATTAAGCAATAAATAGATTATTAATAATCGGAAACATGTAATTTTTTCTATTAATCTATATTATTTTTATAGCTTTATATATATATGTGTGTGTGTGGAGCTTTGGGAGAGGGCCATGTCCAGCAGTGGACGTCTATTGGCTGATGATGTAGACATGTTAAAAAAGAAATTATTGGAGGTTATATTAAAAAGTTCTTTTAAACCTATTTTCTAATATGTAACCAATTTAAATAGCGCTGTAAATATATCATAAAAACATACAAAGTTAAAATAAAAACGATTATTTATGAGATATTAATCATTGTTATACGTAAACGCAATAAATCGTGGGGTACGTAAAGGGGTAGCTATTAAAGTTGAATTAAACAAAGATCATCGCCAGAGGGCGGCGGCGCGGCGGCGCGGCGGCGCACATGGTCATTTTGCTAAAGTGAACATGTATGATATATGACCTAATGAAAGACTGTAAAATTATAGCCGCCGTTGCTAAATATAATGCACTCCCAGCGGTGGGACTCGGGGCCTGCTTTCACGGAGGTCAGTGTAAACGATCCGTTGCCGGAGACCGTCTAGGTACTACCGCAGTAGCGATATAGTCTCGTACTATTAAGAATAGGACTAAAGTATAACTTGCCTGTCGTACAAGTCGACTAAAAGTGTCTTCGGGTTCGTGGGCTTTGAGTGTGGGGCACTCAGAGCTCAATAAGCGAGTCTTAGGAGGATGGCAAATGCATGGTGGTCTTGTATTTGCCGTAGCACAGCGTGGATGATAGGGCTTTGCCCTTCCGTGGGGTGTTTTAGCCAGGGTGCAGGGGAACACCGACGCGTTCCGTAGGAGATCCCGGAGCCCCTCCTAATGCACTGACGGATACCAACGAGGGGATTTTAGTAGGTAGAAGCCCCGAAGAATCTTGTCTTCCCCCAGAAGCAATCTGCTAACATTAACTTTGTCCCCAGGTCCCGACATACCCGGGTTCCTCCTCCAGCCGTTCCGCAAGCCGAAGAGGATCAGGACGGCGTTCTCCCCATCCCAACTCCTCAAGCTGGAGCACGCCTTCGAGAAGAATCATTACGTGGTGGGCGCTGAGAGGAAGCAGCTCGCACAGGCACTGAGCTTGACCGAGACACAGGTTAGTGTATTTTTTTTTCCTAACAAAAAAAAAAGTGTAAATGACAAAAGTCTTTACAGCCAAACAATTTTTTTTATTAATTTCCGGTTAGGTTTGTTAATAGTATAGGAAGAAGGTGGTGTTCGATGTTCATAGGTGGTAGAAACCAGTTGCCGGTAGGCACCACCACAGCACCGATTTCCGGCGCACATACAGTAGTGTGCGTACATTACCGTGTTCCGGTTTGAAGGTTGTTACGGCTTAAACAACAAGCGCAATGTGGTGCAGTGTATATCGAGATGATGGTTCTGCTCATCCTTTCTGTGTCATCCTTTAACTCTTTAAAAAAAAGATATATTATGGCCTTCTCCCCCCCATTTGAGAGAAGCTTATGCCCAGCTGTGGACGTCTGTCGGCTGATGATGAATGAAATTAATGAAAATATGTCTTTAAGTAAGTATTCGTGGTAGATCTCTGTTGGTAGAGAGATCATCAGGTTCTACCACAGTTTGTATTCCTTCCGCTAAACAGTAGTGTGCATATATGACACAGCCGGTTTGCAGGGCGCTGTAGCTAGTGAAATTACTAAGGTAATGAAGCTTCGTTTCTAATATCTCAAAGAGCACGTGATGCAGTACATTTCATCCTAACTAGCGCTATTTTGCTATGGGCTTGTCTCTAATAAATATCTTGTCTTGTCTATGATAATGATTAATGATCAATAGCAGTGTTTATTATTATCGGACTATGCGGATGCCCACTGGTGGACTTGGGCCTATTCCAAACTCCACGCCGATTAGCTCTACACAGCTCACATTCAACGGCTGTATGGGACTGGTCACCAACAGCGTCAGTAATATATATATATTTAACGTGTGTTATAAATGAATAGAGTCGCTTTATGTGCGTTAATTAATAAATAATTACTATTTCATGTATGCATAACGCCGGCCACGTTTCCTTGCGGCCGGCGGAGGTGTGGTCGACGCAATGCAACCTCGTTTCTAAAATTCATACACTGCAGTTTTTGTTAAATGTTACTTCTCGTATCATTAGCCGCGAACAGCGTACGGGCACGCCATTTGCGGAACAGGGAGATGAATGGAGTAGTGTCTATATAATATTATGAGAATTTTTCTTTTTACATTTCTTTATACAAATAGGACTGCTTGCAATTACTTGGCGATAGTTAGGATGACATATACTGCACCACTTTACGCCCGTCTTCTGAAATGTATGACGTTGTCTCGTTACCACAGTACACTAGCTAAAGCGCCCTTCAAACTAAAACACAGTAATGCTTGCACACAACTGTTTTTCGGCTGCAGTGGTACTAAGACGGTATCCGGAAAGAAGTCTCCCACAAGTAAAGAACAATAATAAATGCAGGGCTATTAAATAATTCCCTAAGGTCCGAAAATGAAATGTACCTCATTTCCTCTTCATCTTGAATGCTTGGTAGCCATTTTGACTCTTACAGCTCATATCTTCATCTGTTACCTCATTTCCCGCCATTTACCTCGCCTTTATAACAGCGGCCATTTTGTCTACTCATCAACCGCACCTGTTTAATGCTCAGAGTATTTACTAGCAATAGCTAAAGGTTGACGACGTTGTTTCAATTAAATGAAATATTGCCATATTACTGGTAATTGTAGACTAGATTATTACTGCATCGTAGTTCATATAGTTTTTTATTAATATACGAGAACAGCGGGACGTACACCCGATGGTAAGTGATACGCCTAACCATAACAACGTATAGTTCGTTACTATGGTATAAACTGCACCATATTGAGATCGTTGGCTTGAGATATAGGATGTTATATCTCGTTGCACCAGTAATTTTACTGGCCAACGGTAATTACTGAGGTGACGAGACTCGACATCTTATGTTACACGACGAGCACAATGTGATGCTTTTTTTTTGGTTTCGGGGGAGAAATCATCGAAAGATACCCTGCTTCTGGGGGGAAGTCAGAATTATATGAGATTCTTACTCACTAAAACCCCCTCGGTGTTCTTCATCAGAGCATTGGGAGGAGATCCGGGATCTCTTATAGAACACACCGGTGCCTCTCTACACTTTCTGTTACATGTCTCTGAGGAGGAGCCTAACTCTCCTAGGCACCATAACTGAGCCATACGCTGTCCCACGCAGGTTCGCCTGTTGAGCGATTAGGGCTATCACCCTCAAGGCCCGCGAAGCTCCTAGACCCTTTTAGTCGTCTACGACAGTCAGGGCTTACCTTAATCCTATTCTTACTAGCCTGAGACATCAGAGCTGTTTACTGTTATACCTAATACGTGATAAATCGTACGCAAAATTTGCTACAAAACTCTACAAGTCCTCCGAGCCGGATATCAACCAGCGATCTATGGAGTCTTCTTGTTGATAACCGGTTAAGATGTATCCTACTGCTCTGATAAGAAAACCATGGCCATCTCTGGGGGATCACTATTTTTTTTTCTACCAAGCGACGGGACGAGCGGATCGTTCACTTGATAGTAAGTGATACCAGGCGTATCAACGTGGAGATAGTTCGTATGGTATACAGATTACCACGGTGTCGCGTTGATACTTAAGATATTAAGTCTCATTACCTTACTAATTACACTACGTACAGCGCCTTACAAACCGGAACACAGTAATATTTTCATACTGCTGTTCGGCGGTTGAAGGAGATGCAGTGGTCTGCAACCGAGACCTACCACCAGTGAAACCGATTGTTATGAAGATCTTTGCGAGGGGCCTGTGTCCAGCTGTGGACATTTACAGGTGGCATTTACAGAAGTCAATCAGTATAATGAATCGATGATGAACTGAACTGTACCCGTGGATGTGATAAAACATTACTGTGTTCCGGTTTGAAGGGAGCTGTAGCTAGTGGTAATTATTGGGTTAACGAGACCTGACATCTTATCTCACGACGGATACAATGTGGTGAAGTGTACACTATCCAAACTAACACTAAGTACTTATAGTCGGGCGTATCACTTATTATCAAGTGAACGTCTCGATTGTCCTTCTTAAGTCTAACCAGGACAAAGGTTTCTAAGTTAGGGCTCCTTACCATCACATTTTTAAAAGAAAAATATATTAGTTTTTTTATTTGTAACCATAGTGACGGATGTGCCGACATCCATTCTGACCTCATTATAAAATTTGCTTCCACTCCCCCTTTACCTAATTGTTAGAGGTCCGAAAAATTAACATATCTTTGTACTTAAACATTTTATAAGTACAATAAACTGTTAAGTTTATTTGTAAGGATAACAATGGCGGCGCATCAAGTAACTTAATGTTGTGTGTGTAAACTTTTTTGTACTTTGTATTATGTTCACTTGATTGTAAGTGATACGCTTGACATAACAACGTAGCGCTAGTTAGGATAGTACGCATCTAGCCCTGTAGTCTCGTGCTAGTAAGGGCGTATCACTTACTATCAAGTGAATGTCCCGCTCGTCCCGTCGCTTCGTAGAACAAAGAATATAGTATTGTCTCAAGGACATGGTTTTCCTTACTAACTAGGTTTTAATCGGTTTCAAAGAGAAGAATCCATAGATCGCTGGTTGATATCCGGCTCGGAGGACCACGAAAAATTTGTCGTAGGCGACTAAAGAGACTAGCTCTAGCAATTTCTTGGGCCTTGAGGGTTGGGACCCTTACCGCTCAACAAGAACCTGCGTGGGACAGCGTATGGCTCAGCGATAGTGCCTAGGAAGGTCAAGCTCCTCCTCAGAGACGTGTAGAGAGGCACCGGTGTGTTCTATAAGGGATCCCGGAGCTGCTCTGAATGCTCTGATGCAGAGCACCGAGGGGGTGTTAGTAAGAGTCTCATATAACTCTAACTTCCCCCCAGAAACAGGTTCTTTCGAAGATTTCTTCCACGAAACCAAAAAAAAAAGTATGACTGTTAAAGCAGTGTTGCCCTTACATAAAAGGCACAAAAATAATAATGTTGTGTTGCCAACAGAAAAATATTAGTAATAACAATGTATCACATCTCCATTCCTTTTTATATTCTTACCATCTTTGCACAGTGAAGTAGCACTCTAACAAGCGATAAGCATGCTATGTCATTACTTATTCCGCTAAGCTCTTTGTTCTTTGACGAATTTAAAAAGTTCGGAATTGAGCTTGGCCCGTTTTTTGTTTTATACAACGTAGCGACGAGGCTAACGTAGCGTTCACCTGATGGTAAGTTATACGCCAGATCATAAAATGGCGTTAGTTGGTTTAAAGTACATTATATTGGGATCTCATCATCACACCCCAAAGGTTTCCACATCGATCGGGTAGAGATTTATATGGGGGGATTTGGGCAATTTCCTCCCCACGCTGACCCAATGGTATGAGCCAGAGCCTCGTTTGTTGGTTACCAGGGCGCACTACGATCAGGTGGGGTTGGCTAGAGCCCCGTGAGTTATTGTGTGGAACCACTTACATCCCTCTTCTGGTGTCTTCCTCGTCACTAAAAATCCATCAACGTATTAAACATGAATATCTCTAGTGATATGCAAAGCAAGAATGACACCAAGACTTGGAAGATCTTGGTAACAGTCTCGGTCTGGTCTGTTCGGTCTCGCATATTCAGCCTTATAGTATTTTTGTTTCCAGAAGCTATGCATATGTTGAAGCCTAGATATATATTTATACTCATTTGCACATTTAGTCTCCATCATCATCATCAGCATAGATGTCCACTGCTGGACATTGGCTTCCCTGAAAGATCTCATCGATCAGGTCCTGCGTCGCTGACATCCAATGACTTCCCGCGATCCTCACAAGATCGATGGTCCATCTTTTGGAAGGCCTCCCAACGCCACTTCTACCGGTACGCGGGCGTAAATCGAGGACCTTACTGCCCCATCAGCCGTCGGTCCTTCGAGCAATGTACCCATATTTATTCTAGGGCTTGCATAAAAGGTCTAGGTCTTATTCATGACCAAGACCAAGACCAATTTTGCTCTTAATTATCTCTATAACTGCAACATCCTTTAGACGAGCTGTAGGCAATTTAATCGATACACGCTGTAATATTACCCGTGTAATAAATGTTTTAAACACCAGCACACTGCAACGGTAATACCCTTATATTTAAGTGATAGAAAAAATGTAGGAGCAGTGTGTAACGAGCCTAATAAAGGTAATTGCGAGAGCGTTACTCCATTTGCGGATCATTTAACTTATACGCCAGTGTAATGGGAGCCGAGCGAAATGTTTTAATATCACATAATAATGAGTGGTTTTTTTCTTCTTCATGTAACATGTCGATACTTGTTGGTACGATCGTGCGCTAGTGCGGCGCGGGGGCATATCGATAAAATATATCGATTATTTATTTGACAGATTAAAAAAAAATTGTATAGTTAAATGTTAGAAAAGTTTTAGGTGTGGACAAGTCTCTGTTGCCAAAGACCTTTTGGGTATGACTGCAGTCAACAAGTAGTGTGCAGACATTACCGTGTTCTGGATTGAAGGGCTCTGTAGCTAATGTATAACTACGGTATCGAGACTGCATCTTATGTCTAAAGGCGATGAGCAAAATTTGGCACGACGTATAAACAATCTAACTAGCGCTAAGTTGTTATGGGCGGGCGTATGACTTACCATCAGGTGACTGTAACGCTCGTCTCGTCGTTTAATTAAAAAAAAAGTGAGATTAAACTTACCACCATCCAAACTCTGAGTTCATCTACCATATTAAGCTTTTAACTTATACCATCATAATCTACTAAGCTTCTAGATCTGTTCACCTGATGGTAAATGGTACATCACCTCATACCAACGAGGCGCCAGGTACGATGATATACACTGCAACACGTTGTTCCCGTCGCTTTCAGACATAAGATATTAAATCTCGGTACCGCAGTAATTTAACTAGCTGCAGCGCCTTTCAAACCGGAACACAGCAATGTCTGCACACTAGTATTCATGCAATGGGAGTCATGGTAGTATCTATACGGTATCCAACAGAGATCTACCACGAGTATATTCCATTGCCTGCTAAGATCGAACTTTTTTTTTAATTTTATACCGGTCAAAGGCATTGAAGAGCGAGGCCAATAAACTTATCATCATCATCAGCTGCTAGACGTCCACTGCTGGATGTAGACCTTCTCCAAAGTTCTCCACATCGATTGTATGCTGCTCGTAAAACCGCCAGGCATTAAGGGTTGTCGTCTGTAGTTAAATATTAGGGGGTGATTCTCATCATGCTGGCCCAATGCGGGGTCAGCAGGCACCACAAGCAGGTGAGGTTCTCTTGGATCCATTGAGCTGTTAAGCGGCATCCCTAACAACCCTCTAATAAAGATATATTAAAAAAAAAACAGGAGAGGTCGTAAGTGGGTAGATTAAAATAGCATGGCGTTGGTAGCCAATAATCGAATTACGTAGTGTAAACATTTTATATTAAATGCGATGCGAGCTGCGGGACGCGACGGGGCAGATGCTCGTTACTGACTTAATAGTATAAAATTACTGCTGTCCAGTATAACCTGTCCCGGCTTCGGATCCGTTGTCCAGGGTGTAAAGCCTGTTACGAGGGTAACAGCGCAGCGACGCGGTTCCGTAACATACAGACTATTTTATTTGAGAAATTTATATATATACATATATCATCAGCTGATGTCTACTGCTGGATATAGGCCTTCCACAAAGATTTTAAACCTTCTTGCTCTATCAGCCGTATATGGACCGACAGCCATTTTTTTTTCGCCTATCACTTGAAAGTTAGTGACCGTATCAACGGGTACACGACCCGGAATATAATATAGTTAATTTTTATATATATTTTCATTTGGTGTTATTTATGCCGTTGCTATAGTAACGGTTGGTATGGAAAACCATTTCCATTTGCGGTCCCTCTTAAGAATTATATCAGACAGAACTCTAGTCTACTTCCATTTCACCCCGTAGCTAGTTAGTTGCAGGAATAACGAAACCTTACATCTAATGTGGTACAGCCATGAGTAAATTGTAGTGTTGTGTATATCATCCTAACTGCTTGGTTGTTATGGACACGTATCGCTCACCATCGGGTGATAGTCCTACTCGTCTCGTCGCCGCGTCGAATAAGAACAGAATGGTTATAAAGTGGGTCAGTTAACGCATGCGCTTTCCAACCCCATCGCACGGTGGGGCGGAGCGACGGGGTGCTTTTATGTCAACACTACACCCCGGCAGGGGGCCGTCGATAGGGGTTGCTCTCTACATAAATATCACGCCTCCGCTCTTATATCGGGGTGCGTAGCTAACCGGTGTTGCCAATCTTTTTTATGACAGAATGGCTCTGAAATATAGCGAACAGGATAATTCATAAATAAATCATACGAATGTTATTTTTAATTATAAATATATAATAATTAGGATGATATACACAACACGCTTTAACACATAATATATCGTCTCATTACTGCATTAATTACATTAGCTACAGCGTCTTTCAAACCGGAATATAATAATATTTGCACAGTACTGTCTGTCGGCTTCAATATGAGCGGTAGTCTCTGTTTTTTTTTTTTTTAAATCGCGGCGGAAATCTTCTTAACAGATACCTTGCTTCTAAGGGGTAGACAAGGTTCTGTGGTGCTCCTACCCCTCAAAGCCTACAAACCATGACCCTTTTTAGTCGACTTGTACGATAGGCAGGGAATACCATAGTCCTATTCTTAATAGCCCTAGACTGCAGGGCTCGCGGCGGTACCTAGACCGTCTCCGGCAACGGAGACTATATACGGTTATCCGGTAACGGATATCGGTGATATCGGTTAACAGTAAATAAAAAAAGGTACAGTACCCAAAATTGGGATGTACGCTCGTTAAGTGTCGCCATACTGAAACGGCTGCGGCGGCGGAAGTGGCGCTACATCCGCACGAAGCCGGCTAGTGTTTATACGTAAAGCCTGCACTTTAGGTTTAGACTTTCGCCTAAAATATTGATTGAGGTATTAAGTCTTTAAAAGACTTTTAAGGGAGTTATACCTTTCATCATCATCAGCCAATAGACGTCCACTGCTGGGCATAGTCCTATCCCAAAGATCTTCACACATCTGTTGCTCACATCCAACGGCTTAAAAGTAAGTCGGCAGGCAGGTACTATTGCAGCCAACAAACAGTACTGTGATCCGGTTTGAAGGACCTTACTAATAGTAGTGTCTCTGTTGCCGGAGACCGTCTAGGTACCACCGCAGCGCCTATTGCAGCGGAGAAATAGTACTGTGCAAATATCACTGTGATCCGGTTTGAAGGACCTTACTAGCAGCAGTGTTTCTGTTGCTGGAGACCGTCCAGTTACTACCGCAGCGCCTATTTCAGCCCACAGACTACTGTCTAAACATTACTATGTTCCGGTTTGAACGGCGCTGTGACAAATTTCACTATATTTGTGGGTTAACGAAATTTAATATCTTGTCTCCAAAACTATGACTACAATAGTAGTGATGTGTATAACACAGTGCGATATATATATATATATATATATATTTGTATTATATAGATATTTATATATAATATAAGCACATGTCCATTCACAAAATGGCGTCCGATAGTTTGCTGCGCACGAACGCTTATCAACACCACTGTAGATTATTAATTAGCTACTCACTACACAATTATAAAGTTACAATTGCTTTCATCTCCCGTAAGAGCGATACGATATATCTCCCTCTCTTTCCTCTTACTGATTGAAAGTAAAGCTTAGTATAACTTGATTATAGTAAGTTAAAGTAATTAACTTGATTGGAAGGGTTGGACCTATTGAAATGCAACTAGTTTACGACGTACACTTGACAATTTGCTTTACATTGGTGGTGTAAGGGATCTCGCACTACTCACGGGACCCAAGCCAACCTCACTAGCTCGTAGTACACCCTCTGGCTCCCACCAACCCGTATTGGGCCAGCGCAGTGGGAAGTGGCCCAAATACCCTCATATGAAACTCTACAAACGACGGCCTCCGGTGCCCGGTGAGAACAGTACTTGTTAAAAGAGTTCTTATATCATGTCTCAAGACGATTAACACGACGAGGGGGACATCCACCTGATGGTAAGTAATACACCTGTCAATAACAACGTGGTGGTATACACTGCACCACATTGCGCTCGTCGCCTTCAGATATAGGATAGGTCGCTTCTTATATAAAGCAAGCAAGTAGATAGCACTACGACCAATATAATATGACCCTCTGATGGTGGGTCTTTATATCCGGAGATCGAGAAGGTACCACCGCAGCTGCAGACATTACTGCGTTCCGGTTTGAACAGCGCTGTAAGGTAATTACCGCAGTAACAACTCTCAACATCTCATGTTTTAAAAGTAGTGTATACTGTCCCAACTAGCGCTATGTTATGGCCAGGCCTATCTCTTACCATCAGCTGGACATCGCACACGCCATCGCTTCGTAATATAAATAATAACCAATAATATAATCCTGGAATCGAACTGACATCGATATGTTGTAATGCAATCGCTCAGCCGCCGCGCCGGAGGGGTGGCTAAATCAACAATATCGCTACCCGCACTAAATAAATAGAGGGCATTCAAAACATGCTCCCAAATACGATTAAGTACTTATGTTACCCCATTATACTTCGCCCCATCGGATTAACTTAAGCGAAACAGATACAGGGTAGCTCGCGCGAGGTAGAGTGAGACCGCCGCCCCAAGGGGAGATGCGGCAATTAAGGGGTAGAGCGTGAATTGGGCCAAAATTTAAGCGGAAAGCTATTTATCCTTATATTACTTTATTGTCGATCCATTAGCGTGCGAGAGGGATGGCCGCGCGAGAGCGAGGGGGATGCCGCGTGCGCGACAAATTGGGGTAGTTAGCCATTCGCAATTTTAACGAGATGACGCTGCCGGGGTTTTTATTTAAGGCCATTATAATTGTAACGATGTTTGAATACGTTATATAATGTCGGACGGTCGCACTGTATCGCTTGTGTTATATGTTAAATGTAATTATATATATCATCAGCATCATTATCAGCCGATAGACGTGCACTGCTGGACATAGGCAGCCACCGAAGATCCTCACATCGATCGATCCTGCGCTGCTCTCATCCAGATGCTTCCCGCAACTATCACCAGATCGTCGGACCACCTAGTGAGGGTAGTGCCAACACTACGTCTACTACGCAGTCGCCGTTCGAGGACCTTGGTGCCCCATCGGCTGTCAGTCCTTCGAGCGATGTGGCCTCACCATTACCTGATTGAATATTCTAGTTACTTTTTCTTTAACGAAGATACGACATGAGGATGACATTGATCTGATGGTAAAATAGACATCTGCCCATAACAACATGGTGCCAGTTTAGATGGTATACACACCACCACACGTGGTGCTAGTTAGGATAGTATAGAATGCATTGCATTGTACATATCGTTTTAATACTTATAGTTGAATCTTGTTACCGCAGTAATTTCACTAATTACAACGCCCTTCAAATTGGAACACCGTGGTATCTGCACAGTGGTGTGAACTTAGATGGTACCTAGATGGTCTAGAGAGGTAGAGAGATTCTCATGATATCCATGTATTATTCGACGTTATCGCTCGAAGTTAATTAAGCTGTTATTAGCTTTAGCAGATGCTATTTCCATTCATTATTTTCGCTTATTGTTTGTCGTAAAGCGAAATTTTCGAGCGAGAGAATCGTGGGCGCCCTTTGTAATTGTTTAACGGCCTGTTCACTTGCTTTGGAGCTGGTGGAGTCCGTAATCGCTTTGTTTGTATCATCGTCAGCCGATAGACGTCCACTGCTGGACATAGTCCTCCCCCACAGCTTCCCACATTAATCGGGATTCATATGGGAGATTTTGGGCCATTTTCCACTAGAGAAATGGGCCAGCATTGCAGGTTAGTGAGATCCAGAGCTTCAATTGATGATTAGCAGGGTGCACTACGAGTAGATGAAGCTTCGATCGTGTAAGTTGTGCGGGAACCGTTACACCCTTTTATTTATTGTTGAACGCCTATTAGTATATATTAAACTTTTTTGTAGACTAAATATACGAGAATAAAATTCATTATGTCTAGATAAATGTAAAAGGTAAACATGATGACAATTGTCAACATCATCACCATTTCAACCGAGAAACGTCCAACTTCAACATAAATGTATATGTATAGAGATATCGACCTAGGTGGAATCGAGTCATCACGATATCTCTGGAACCATAATAATATATATTTCTTCTGACGTGGATAAGGCTTTTAAAATCGGATTTCATAAAATGTTATCACCAAAGGGAATTGAGGGGATGATTTGTCTAGCAAAGCAAGTTGGAACAGTTAGTAAACGTCTATTGCTGCTGAGAAACAGTAGTCTGTAGAATGCAATGTTCTAGACTGAAAGGCTCTGTAGCTAGTGAAATTGGGGTAAAGAGACTTAACATTCTATATCTCAAAATATGAGTACAATGCTTTCATTGTACTCATCGTTTTTGTGGTACACACAGCATCAGCGGTATGTACCATCCTAACTAGCGCCACGTCTTTAAGGGCAAGCACATCACTTACGATCAGATAAACGTCTCACTCGTTTAGTTGCTTCGTAAGATAAGAAACATCATCATTATTTAAGGCTATTGATGAACAGTCATCATCAATCTACAGTCCCACTGATGACTGTTACTACGTTTCAGTTATACTGCTATATACTGGGGGAACGGAAGTTAACATCTTAACTAGAGCCACGTTGTTATATACAAGCGTATCACTTACCAGTAGACATCTTGTCGAATAAAAAAAGCATAATGTATATTTAAGTTTACAGATCTTACTGTATATATCACCACTTGAATTCAAGTGCTACCGTTTATATACTAAGCTGTAAAAAGAATGACTTTCGATATGAGCAATCATCATCATGACCAAAAAAAATCATAACATACACTTACACGTGTTAACCCCCACTAAAATTACATCTACCCTCACCATGACGGCGTGGAGGCGGGTGGTCCCGTAGGCCCATTTGTCGGCAAGTGTTACATCTGCGCGTAACTCATCCGCGGCTCGTTACAACCCCATCCTCGAGGGTGTAAAATTTCTCGTATGAGTTTCAACGTTATCACCATTAGTCTATGATAGCCAATTACTTTTTATGTATAGCGCAGTGATTTGTTACATTAAAATACAATTTTATTCTAAGTGTCTACACATAACAACGTGAGGTTAGGATGATATACACTGCACCACATCACTTTGAAATAATAGAGTTAAGATTCGTTACCCGTGTAATAACATTACCTATATCTCTCTTCATACCAGTATACGTTAATGTTTGTACACTACTGTTTAATGGCAGGAATTGGAGCTGCGGTGATACCTGGATGGTATCCAGTAACAGATAGTCCCTAGCTCCACATAATCTAGGAACATTATAAGAAAAAAAACAGACTTACTACTAGTTGGTTGTTAGGAAAAATAACACTGCACCATAATGTTCTCGGAACATAAGTTTCCAACTCTCTTACTATACTACGAAGCGATGAGTTTTAACTGTTACTACTTCCATAGCAAAGTGGCGTTAAGTAAGATGATATATACAGCATCACACTGTGCTCATAGCTTTAGGACATAAAATATTAAGTCTTATAACCTTAGTAATTTCACTAGCTACAACGCTGTTTAAATCGGAATACAGTAATATTAGCGTACTACTGTTTGGTGGTAGAAACAGACGGTGCGGTTGTATTTACTTAGACGGTCTCCGACAATAGAGACTTACTACCAGTAAAAATATAACACCATCGTCGTCAAGACAACTATATGTAAATATAGTACAGACTAAGTTACTCCATTCGATTGATATATGAAATGTCTCGTGCGCGTTTAAATCTTTAATATGTGCAACTATCTCTGTGGTTCAGAAGCTGTCATAGTCATTATTACATTAACTTATCAGTCTACTCGAAAAGAAAAAAAAAGAATAGGATATGTAACAGATATGCAAGTCCTTCTTAAAGAGGCTCTCCACTAAATAAATAAAAATGACTTCTTCACGGAAGTCCATGCGGCAAGTGAGAGTCAACTTTGAGAGGTCAAGTCATGGTAAGGAGACACCAATTCGAATGATATATACCACATTATCTTGTAGCTTTGAGACATAAGTTACTTATTGACTGTAGCAAAGTTAAGAGAAGGCGGCTATGCTAATGCTGACCGGAACAGTAATTCAGATTAGCGCTGATTTTCGTTATCTCCAACCTTCTTTAGGTGTAAAGCGGAAAGTTTGTAGCGGTAGCCTACTAAGTGATTATATAATATTATAATAGATTGGCAAATATCTCCCTTCCGCCTTTTGGTCTTTTGAATTTCGCGGCTATGTACAAAGCGCTACAGAGCTCGTATCTGGCAATACTATACATAATTTGAAAGGTCTTGACATAACCTACAAAACGACGCTATGCATAATTAGTTTGGATATTGCGATCAACAGTTATAGACGTGTAAACATGCGAGTTCACTAACGCCGAAATTCGCGCTATTTTAAAGTTTTCTTTCGTTAAAGGCAAATCCGCTAGAGAAACGTTCCGTGAGATTAATGGTGTTTTGGGGGATGGTACTCTATCACTTCGAACCGCGGAGGAATGGTTTCGACGATTCAGAGCCGGTGAAAACGACACCATGGATAAGCCAGCCGGCGGAAGACCTGTGACGACAAATACCGATCAAATCATGGACTACATCGAGTTAGACCGGCATGTGGCATCTCGTGACATCGCCCAGGAGATGGGAGTTAGTCACCAAACCATTTTAAACCATCTGCAGAAGGCTGGATACAAAAAAAAGCTTGATGTTTGGGTGCCGCATGATTTGACGCCAAAAAACCTTCTGGACCGAATCAACGCCTGCGATATGCTGCTGAAACGGAACGAACTCGACCCATTCTTGGAGCGGATGGTGACTGGCGACCAAAAATGGATCACATACGACAATATCAAGCGAAAACAGTCGTGGTCGAAGGCCGGTGAATCGTCCCAAACAGTGGCCAAGCCGGGATTGACGGCCAGGAAGGTTTTGCTGTGTGTTTGGTGGGATTGGAAGGGAATCATCCACTATGAGCTGCTCCCATATGGCCAGACGCTTAATTCTACCATCTACTGCGAACAACTGGACCGCTTGAAGCAGGCGATCGACCAGAAGCGTCCAGAATTGGCCAACAGGAAGGGTGTAGTGTTCCACCAGGACAACGCCAGACCACACACTTCGTTGATGACTCGTCAGAAGCTACGGAAGCTCGGATGGGAGGTTTTATCGCATCCACCATATAGCCTGGACATAGTGCCAAGTGATTACCACCTGTTCCTGTCCATGGTGAACGCCCTTGGTGGTGTAAAGTTGAACTCAAAAGAGGCTTGTGAAAAGTGGCTGTCCGAGTTCTTCGCAAATAAGGAGGGGGGCTTCTACGAGGGAGGTATTATGAAGTTGCCGTCTAGATGGAAACAGATTATCGAACAAAACGGCGCATATTTGAACTAAATCCGATCACTGTAACACTTTTTATAAAGCATTGGATAAAGAGCAAAAAAGCGGATGGGAGATATTTGCCAAACTGATATTTACACAAGTATTTATATGTAAGTTAGTTACTCAGGGGATGTAAGGAGTTCCTCCCAACATCTTACGGAGCCCAACTCAACACCTCGTCCGTCGTCCCCTCGTCGTCACCTCGTCCTCACCTGCATGCGGTGCACCGTGATGAATAGTAGACGAGGCTCTGACTGCCCATCTATCCGCACTGAGCTAGCGTAGTAGAACTAAAGCCCAATTGACCCCCAATGTGGATCCTTGAGGGAGGTCTATGCCCATCAGTGACCGTTATCCGGCTGATAAACAGAAGTAGTTACTTGGGAAGTAAAGCACTTTATATTAAAAAATAAGAAAGAAATAGTATACATAGCTATAAAAAAAAAAAAAAAAAAAAAAAATGTAGCTCGCTGAGTTTCTTGCGCCCATTTTTCAAAGATCCATTTCTTTTGCGAATAAATGCTAGATTTTTATTTTAATTAAGTTAACTAATTCCTGCATCATCATCATCTTTATCAGCCGATAGATGTCCACTGCTGGGCATAACCCTCCCACAAGGATCTCCACATACACTTAGCATGGACTCTAGTACCGCTGGGTACTGGGGACTGTCGTATGTAGGGTTGTTGTAGTGGTTGTTTGGATATTCATATGGGGGAATTGGGCCATCTCCCACCACCCTGACCCAATGTGGGTTGACCGAAGCCAGAGCATCGTTTATTGATTAGCAGGCTGCACCACAAGCAGGTGAGGTTGTCTTTGGTTCCGTTTGTTGTTGTGCCACCTTTCACTCCTCTAATTCCAGCGTTTAATAAAAATGTAGACTTTGATTATATAAAACAAAAACAATATCAAATGAGGGTACTTTAAAAACGTATGAATTTACTTCTGTCAAATACTAACATAACTATCACCTTCCCTGGTGTCGGTACGTTGGCCATACTGTTATCTGTTACATTGTACCAACATAACGATGAAGCATTACAGATGGCGCGATGCCTGTATTTAGGCAACGTAAATCTTCATTTTAGTGGATCTTCGAAAGAATATCATTCACACCAATCTCAGCTTTATTACTTACATGTAAGGGTGAGAATAGCGTGCAGTGTAACATTCCGTTTTTAACACATGCCATTCCGCGACGCGGATTGTCCGCTTTCGTTTGTTCAAATATTGTATTTAAAGTGACGTTAAATTTTGTTATTTACGAGTTGCCCGGTTAGCACATGGGGCGGTAATGAACGGTTGAGGCGGCATCCGGCCCGCGCGGCACTGCGACCGAATCACTGATATAACTTTAATTATAAACATATAAAAAGAAATAAGTAGTAACATACACGACAACATATATACGAGCGCCACAAGAGTCACTTCACTGGTGGTAGGTCTCTGTTGCTACAGACATTAGGTAGATACCACCGCAGCGTCCATCGCAGCCGAAAAACAGTACTGTGCAAACATTACTACGTATTAGTTAGTGTAATTACTGGTAACGAGAATCAACATCTTATATCTCAAGACGACCAACATAACAAGCGGGATATCCACCTGATGGTAACTAACTCGCCTGCCAACAACAACGTAGCGCTTTTAAGAGTGGTGCTACACCACATTGCTCTCGTCGCCTTGAGACAATATATTAAAATTCTTTTCACCCCAGTAATTTATCTAGCACAACTCCCTTCGAACCGGAATACGGTAATATTTGCACACTGCTGTTAGTCAGCTACAACAGGAGCTGGTACTGAACCCGTCTTCGGCAACAGAGATCTACCACCACTAAAGTAGTGATTTATATGTACTGTGTTCTACAAAGAAGAGAGTAGAGAGGGAGGTAGCTAATATAATTACTACGGTAATTAGATTTAGTATTTTATCATGTCAAAGCGGAGAGCATAATGTTGCCTGTTATCATCATATCATCATCAGTCAATAGACGTCGACTACTGGACATAGGCCTCCCCCAAAGAACTCTACATTGATCAGGTGAGGATTCACATGGGAGGATTTGGGTCAATTCTCACCCCACTGGCCCAATGCGGATTAGTGGGAGCCAGAGCCTCGTCTTATGATCAGCAGGGTGCACTACGAGCTGGTGAGGTTGGCTTGGGTCCAGTGAGTTGTTGTGTAGGAACTTATACACCTCTGTTGCCTATAAATGTATGAAAACGATCAAATGATCTTATTATATAGCAAGTTTATATTATTTTTGAAAGGTCTTATGTTTGTCTATTAATATCAATAAAGATGAACAAATATTTCTATTAAATGACTATAAAAAAAAAAATCGCTCGCTGTGTCACCGCCTTTATAGAAACAACATAATACAGCGACGGCGGCGCTCGCGGCGCGCAGGTGAGAAAGCAGATGCAATAGTCTAAGTTGAAAATAACACTTTATTACAATTGTAATAAAGTAAGTTATACATTGTAACGTACAGTCGCACGTTTGCGTAATACCATTGTAATAACTGTAATAAATACACATAAATGTTAAAATAAACGGCACAAATAGATAAATCATTACAATGTGTTAAATTACAACGTATTACAAAGGCGAATGTAAATGGCGATTGGTATATTATGTTAATTACATACTAATGTAACGCAACGCGCCCGTTGGTAATATTAATGAGTTAAATTAAAAAAAAAAAAAAACCCAACAATCCGCACAGGGCGAGCACGGTGAAAAATGCCCCAAATCCCCCCTCTATGAATCCCAAGCCGATCGCTCTGGGACTTTTTGGAGGAGGCCTATGTCCAACAGTGGACATTTATCGGCTGATGAAGAAGAAGAAATTATAAAAAAAATACTTTTTTTTTTTCAATAACGATGGTGAAAAACTATAGCACCGCTTGATCGCGAACGGTCACCGTAAACTATGATGTACAGTGACAGTCACACGGCGCCGTGTAGTCGGCCCCTCGAACGCGGGCCGACACTGTACATACACCGATAAGCATTGCACAATAACTAATTAAACATATTTAAATAATAATATAGTTAAATCACTAAAAAGGTACACGACTGTACGACTATTAGGATGATATACATAACACCACATTGGGCTCGTGGCTTTGACACGTAAGATGTCTTGTTACCCCAGTAATTTCACTAGCTACAGCGCATATCAACCCGGAATACTATAATACTTGCACAGTACTGTATGTCGGCTGTAATAAGCGCAGTGTGGTACCTAGACGGTCTCCGGCAACAGAGACACTACTGCTAGTAAAGTCCTTCAAACCGGATCGCAGTAAAGTTTACGCAGTACTGTTTGTCGGCTGCAATAGGCGCTGCGGTGATGTCTAGAGGGTCTCCGGCAACAGAGACACTACTACTGGTAAGGTCCTTCAAACCGGACCACAGAAATGTCCGCACAGTACTGTCTGTCGGCTGCATTAGACGCTGCGGTGGTACCCACACGGTATCCGGCAACAGAGACACTATCATCAGAATTCTGGTCATAATGATATGATCATATCATATTGTGACAGCATAAATATTCACGAAGGTATATACACAACCGATCATCATTATCATTATTTATTATTATTATCATTATTGCAACTATGCAAATGCACTAACAAGACGGCCATCAGAGAAAAATGGCGACGTGTTGACGAAATTGCGACCAACACATAAAGTGATGACCACAATCACTCTGTTAAGAGTGATACCGACGAAGAAGAATATACACAACCTACTTATTCTTTTTTACATACCCCCAAAAACATTATGAGAATATTTTTTCGGAGCAATTACCCCCGAAGGTCATCTACCATATCCTCCCACCACGGACCATTAACCGCCACATGAAGGGGTTGATAATGGAAGCGGACAGATTGATATTTGATGTCGATATATGAGGAGCTAATGTACCGTGACGGTACTTCACTAATCCAATTTCTAACGCGGGGCTTCCCCTCGCTGCGGAGAGCTTACTTTGTTTACATTTCATTCCGATGCCGTCGGCCGTCCCGCTCTGACGCGTTCGTCGTCTCTTTTACACATTTTTTTTTCGCATTTCGAACAATTGAATCGTTTTCTTCTATATTTACTGAATCAACAAACGAGACATTGCAATGGAATAAAGCAATTTTTTTTTTAATTTTTTTTATACAATAAAGCAACGGCAATAGCGCGGCGTCCACTTGATGGTAAGTGATGCGTTTTGCTCAAAACCACCATAAATAAACACAGTACCGCGTTGCGGACGACGCTTTGAGACTTTTCGAGTCACGTTACCCCAGTAATTACTTTCGCTACAGCGCCCTTCAAACTGGATCACAGTAATGCTTGTCTTGACTTGACTGTTGTAACCGATAGACAACAGTTCAGGTTGGAAGGGCGCTGCAGCAAGTTGAAATTACTAGAGTAATACTTCATCATCTTAATGGGTGAGTGCAATGTGCTGCTGCATATATCATCCTAACTAGCGCCATGATATTACCGGGTATAACTTACCATCGGGCGAACATTTCGCTGGTACCATTGCCCTGAATAAAGGAAGGAATAAAAAAAAAAAAAAAATTCCCTCACAGTGATACGAAGCAACAAGGAGTGTTAGTGTAAACAAATATGTAACGCAACAATACATCGCGTTTCCATTACAACCGTTATCACCACAGCGTGGCGGGGCGCGGTGTAAATAAGCTCGATGCGATAACGAGAAATCGTTCCGTAAATCGATTTCAATGTTTTCGCCATCGCAAACATCCCATAAACCAGATTCCGCGTATACAACACTATCGAGGAAATTGAACGAATTTATTGTTTTTAATCTGTTTCGTTTAATTCGGTTACATGCTTATATAAATATATATATAAAAACGAGTATACGTAACTATGGTAACCCTGCTCATAAAGTACAGCTAGGATGTTTACACTGCATCATTATCGTCAGCCGATAGACGTCCACTGTATCACACTGGGTAACATTAGCGTTATTACTAGTATTAGGATCGCACGCCCCTGTTCCATGATCTGGTTGTCGTATATCATGACAATTGAGTTTACGTCTTAGCCTATTAAAATTAAAATTAAAAAAAAAAACTGTAGCTTTTTAAAGTATCAAATTAATAAGGCTTGAAGCGAGGAGACGGGCGAGACTTTCACTCAATAGTAAGTGATACGCCTTCCATAACAATGTGACGCTAGGTAAGATTACCATCACGTTTGGTTTCCCTGTGAGACATGAGGTATTAAGTCTCGTTATCGCACTAATTTAACAAGCTACAGCGCCCTTCAAACCGGTACACAGGAATGTTTGGATACTACTGTCTGTCGGCTGATATAGGCGTTACGGCAGTAGACACCTAGGTATCCGGCAACAGGGACCTACCATGGGAAGAACGGGCCTTTCCGGTCGCTCTTGCTTTATATATAAGATTATTCATTCTATAGGATGGTGACCATTACTTACCATTAGTTGGATATTTTAAATTACAAAGCATAATTTTTTTTTTAATTTATTTCTAATATTATTTTAATTTTTTTTTTTTTTTCATTGCCTGCACTTATCCTATCGAATTATCTAATATTCGCAAAAATACACTCAAAATCATTGTGTACATTGCATAAAGTAATATAGCGAATATTCATCATACAATAAAATTATTTTTTTTTATTTTTATATGGCAACATTATAGTTTTACCCTCACCCATTTAAAGTGTACACACTGCGCAGTGAATAGTGTATTACAGAACACTGCCACTCGTCTGCCAAAATATATATCGGTTTAGTGTAATTTTTCAAAATCCCGCTGCAATGGCGGCGACGTGAATAGATTTCGCGGGCCATTAAACCGGTGACAAATCGCTCGACAAGATGGCGGATGTTATGGCGGGAAATGCTTTGTGCGCCCGTGGAAAAATTTTTCGACGGTTTTCTTTCGCTACTGTCGAGGGTTGCGATCCTATTGTATACTCTGGGGGAGGGTGAACTTCCATTGTTAATATTTTCGATGGCTTCATACTTAATATAATTTAACGTTACCAATTTTTATTATATACAAGATGACGTCACGTTAACTTACCCCTTTTGTATATATAATATATTTTTTTTTATATTTATAATTGTTTTGATTGAATTCTTATTATCAATGACTCATAGAAATTTTTTTTCTTCTAGAATAATGATAGGTCTCTCTTATTGGAGACTGTCGATACCATTGCCTCTATTGCTGCTGACAAGCAGTACTGTGAAAATATTGAATCGAGCTAAAGCAAGCTATAGTTAGTGAAATTAATGGATGAACATGTGTTTAATACGTTACGGATCCCGACCATGTAGTGTAAACATCCTATGGTTATATTGTTAAATAGTACTACAGCTACACACCATCAGATAGAATAGTCAGCTTGTTGTTAACAATCAAATCTAAAAGCTAGAAAGCACAGTGTGCTCATCTACTGAAACTCTTTAGCGTATTAAAAACGCCCACTGGTGGACATAGGCCTCCCTCAATGATCACTATTTGTAGGGGTTCATTCAGAGGTATTTGGGCTATTTCCCACCATGCTAGCCCAATGCGGGGCGGTGGACCTAATAGGTGAGTACGTTTAAGGTAGATCAAATTTTAAAACTGTAAATCGTTGATGATCATTAATCTATCAGCTGATGATGTCGGGAATGATGAAACCATTGATAATCTGCAGGTTGTAATGAAAACATTTTTTGTTCTCAGGTGAAAGTTTGGTTCCAAAACAGAAGGACGAAACATAAACGAATGCAGCAGGAAGAGGAAGCGAAGACTGGCACCAAGTCGGGCTCCTCCGGCAGCAAGCCGGACGACGGCAACCAGTTCAACAACTCCTACGAAGAGGACGAGGAGCTCATCGACATGGACATGGACGATTTGAGTGAAAGTGAAAATGAGACGTAGGCAATGGTGCCGAGCGCGCTGGCAACACCGGCGCCCGTGTAAATATCCTTGTAATTTAGTTTTACAATAGGCAGATTATTATTCTTATTTATTTCTAGCGCAGTCTAGACTGTCTTAAGGTCTCTCACATTAAGTGTATATGTAACTTTACAACAAATGTAAAACACACACACGCGCACACGAAAATCATTCCTAGTGTGTAAACGTACTTAATATTTATTACAACAGACTAAAAATAAAAACTACAACAAACCAATTAGTTGACGGTGACTCCGATAAACTAAGAAAAAGAAACTTAATGCCTAATTATTGGAAAATCACTTAATTTATTTCAATGTACCGCGGGGGCGATTTATTTAATTTGAGACGTCACTAACGTGTCCGCGGGCCGCGAGCGCGCGCGCGGGTCGCGGGCGCGGACAAGATGGCGTCGGAGCGGCTCTCGTTAGCGCGTCACGAATTATTAGATAACAAAATTGGGCCCCTATTATAATAGTGCGGGGTATTAAATTAATTAAAAGTGGCCTCCTTTGATGGGGCCCTCTGGTGATGTGGGTATAATTAGAAGGTTTGATTTTATACAACGATAGGTTTTAAATATGGCGGCGAGGTCGGCCGCGGGCCCGCGCCGCCGGCGGACGCGGCCGGCCGTATCGCGCGCTCGCATCTCGCTCGGTAATTGCTCGCGACGAAATCAAATTGTTTTTAAACTGTTGACGATTGTTCCCGTCCGGCTATTTGTCTCTTTGTCTATTTGTCTGTTCGCCTGTTCGGTCTTAGGCATCGCCGATTGTGATCTCGGCCCGCTCGTTAGCTGCTTTCACGCGTTCGACGAGCATTGTGTGGATCGTCTTACGTTGTAATTTAACACTGTCAAAATATACGAACGGTGCGATAACTATCTGTGTACAGTTACGGTGCCCATTTGGCAGTGTAGTATATTTCATCATCATCATCATCATCAGTCGATAGACGTCCACTGCTGGACACGGGCCTCCCATAAAGATCTCCACATAAATCAATCCTACAATCAGCATGGCCTTCAATACTGCCGGGTACTACAAGCTTGTAGGAGGATTGGGCTTGGGAGGATGTAGGCCAATTTCCACCACCCAAGCTGACCCAATAGGGGTTAGTGGGAGCCAGAGCCTCGTTTGTTGATTAGCAGCAACCACGAGCTGGTGAGGTTGGCTTGGGTTCTGGAAATTGTTCTGTGGGAACCCTTACACCCTCTACAGCAGAGTTTCCCAACTTTTTTTTAAACCATGCTCCACTTAAGCATTTTTGAAAGCTCCATGCCCTCTTTATAAAATTCATATCATTATTTTTTTTTTAATTAAAATAAATGAAAAGTTTTATAAGATAATACTATAAAATTATAACTATTTCAATGAAAAAAATTAATAAACTGTCACTGATATCTTGCATTTCAGAAGCTTATAGCAAAAAAGTTATCTCGTCTAGATCAATTTTCAAATTGCTTCCCTTAAACTATCAAATTGCCCCCTCTATGGGGGTACGCCCCACGTTGGGGAATACTGCTCTACAGCCCCATGCTAAATTCATTATCATCATCAGCTTATAAACGCCTCGCGATCTATCACAACTGCTTACCAGTGGCAGGTCTCTATTGCCGGATACCGTCTAGGTACTGGGCTACCGTTACTGTGTTCCTGTTTGAAGGGAGTTGTACTTACTGTAATTACTAGGGTAACGATACTGAACATATTATTTTTCGCGACGAGCGCAATGTCCTGCTGTGTATAACATTCTAATTACCACAATGTTATTATGAACGGGTGAATGATTTACCACCCCGTGACCGGTCCGCTCGTCTCGTTGTTCAATAAAATGGAAAGAAAACTTTGAAATAACATCTCAATAAATATTCCCACAAGTGGGACAAAATAATAACCCTACCTTTTTTTTCTGTGGGGAAATCCTGCATCGGATACCCTTCTGCTGTCGGAGCAACAGAAGGGTTATGCCGGACTCCTACCAGCTAAAACACCACAGCTTCTCACTCAGTGCACTTGGCTGGAACCATGGGAACGATTTCCCATACAATCTTTGTTCCGGCAGCAAGAGACCTTGATAAGACCACAGCTCAGGGTAGAGCTACTGCTCTCCACCCTCTATAAAAGTGTTAAGAGGAAGTACCGCACGCTTCACCTCGAGACCTTTCATATATCGTGACAGATTACCCCCGAATCTTGAAAGATATAAATCATCCTCCTTCGACACCCCGTCTCTGCCTTCAGATTGAGAGGTCGGTGTTCATTTCTTGCCACCTCTCAGCAACCTCTTTCTGCAGCATTACCTCCTCACAGTATCTCACCCCGGCGACAGCGTCCCACGACCTCTCACTACTGATCATACATTTGATAAAGCCAAAAAATGAGAGGTCATCCCTCACAAAATTAACCTACTACCTACTTAGTTTAGTTACCCCAATAAATTCACCTGCTACAGCCTTCAAACCGGAACACGGTAACATTTGCACATTGCTTAAACGTTACCATAAGAAAGAAGTGTTTAATTCACCAAATTAATAATACAGTATATGTTGAAAAGTTAGCGTTTGTAAAGCGGTAATTGTGCCCTAGGTCGCCGCCGTTCGCTAATGAAACCTAGATTCCATTTTCAGCTCAATTAACTCCGAGCTGATTACGATTGCTGCGTTTACTTCATTAACTGTTTCCGATTAGCGGCCATGTCGGCCATTTAACGACGTATTCTCCTCACCATCAGCAATTTTTAATTACTCAAGCCTCGATTGGCACCAGCTCGCTGATAATGCGCCCATTATACACATTATCGGAGTCACCGGTTTGCTTAGATAACACTCACGATCCGCCATCTTGGAGTTTTTTTTTTTTATTCTACTAAACGACGAGTCGAGCGAGATGTTCACTTGAGATGGTATACGATACGCCTGCCACCACATTGCGCTCGTAATTTCTGAAATATAAGATATTAAATCTCGTTACCTCAGTAATTACTACAGCGCCCTTCAAACCGGAACACAGCAATGAACGCTACTGTATAGTGGTAGCTGTCAAGACGGTCTCCGGCAACAGAAACCTCCCACCAATAAATACCACAAATATTTGGTAAAAGAAAAAAAAACAAAACAGCCATTTTTTTTTTTATTCTAACAAATAGGACGGTTACTTAATAGTAAGTGATACCCCATAACTAGTTAGGATGATGTACACTACATCATTATGACGCAGTGTACATCATCGTAATTACATATCAGTCGTCACCTTGAGACGTAACACGTAGTCTTCTTTACCCCTGTAAGTACATACAAAGTCGTTCAAACCGGAACAGAGTAAAGTCCTCACACTACTGTGTCGCAGCAGAAATAGGCGCAGCAATTGTACCAGTGATTCTTTGGCTGTATATACTGTAAACCTTTGCCTCTTGAATCGGAAAAAGTATGTGATTAAATAGATTGCATATTTTTCGTCGATTCCATTTTTGATTGTTTCATAAATGTGTACAGCTAACAGCTGATCAGTATATATACTTATCATTATTCTCACCATGATGAGGATCATGAATGAAGTAGCCTCCATTGAGTGTGGTAACCGTCTTTTTAATGGTCTACTATCATGTTGTGGGTTGGCCGTCTTAAGCCCATCTGCCTTTGACTTTCCCTGAAAATACATTCATACCATATAAAAAAAAAACAAAAATGATTCGATTTAATAAATAGAATGAATGAAGATCAATAATAATGAAGAATGAGCTGCATGGAAAATAATCGACGTCGTCAAAGTCGGTAATAAAAAAAAAAAAAAAAAAAATTTTCCCGCCAATTTACATATTTCATGTTACTGTATAAATAACCTAAAATTTTATGTTTGTCTCAATTCTTTATAAACGTGTGATATGAACATGAGCGCCATTTTGTTTTTCTTTGGTATTATATACGTGTAATTAAATCGCTCAAATGAATCTAGATTAAGTCAGTTAGTTCCTTTAGTATAGATAAATGGATGCGGTAACGTTGTGTTTGTATATCGAGAAGACCATAGAGCATAATTTTGACTGTATTTATTTTATAATAACAGATATTTATAACAATTAACTGCGCTACTAGTCCCACTGCTGGGGGACTTTTACTTAAAAGATGGCGTATACACGCTGGACAAATGCTCGTTACAATATATGCCAACTCGCACTTGGCCAGTTAAATTTTATATATACACATATAAACATAATTTACCTATGTTTGCGATTTAAAAAAAAAACTATAGCGCCATTTGTATGTGAAACTTTATTCTACTTAGAGTTAAGTTGTGCAAGGGATTGCGATATGTAGGCTGGTACTATATAAAAATATTCGTTGCATTCCTCATGTTAATTACGCACCTAATATTACACAGACTAAAAATAATTTAATCCGTGATATCGAGTACTAAGTATGTATACCTAGTATCGATAACTGCGACAGTGCTTCGCGTGACAGTGGCGCGAATTGTACAAATGAAGCTGTCAAATTAATGTCAATTATAATTTTATTACAAATGAAATTTAAGATTAATTTTACACATTAGGATATTTACAATACGATCGCTTTATTTATTCTGACGTTTTCGCTGTTGTCTCAATGATATGTATTAAGTAAAATTTTGTTAAATAATTTGAATAATACGCTAGTGTTGTACCCGTATGCCATATGTGAAAATGTTTGTAAATAATATAGATTATAAATATAAAATGAAACTTTATCCCGTACGGGAGGTAGTGTAATGTGTAAATTTCGTCTATTTAACTTACGTAGCCGTGTGTAAATATGCGTGTTAGTGTAATTTATATTTTAAGTGTATTTGTGTGTATATTCTAGCTGAAAACCGTTTCCCCCGCGACTGTACCCGATGACGTTCCGTTTCACGTGCGAACTGTAGTTATTCGGTTAAGATGAGTGATATGAAAATATATGTTTTTACTCATTTAACTTTGTGTTTAATTTATTATTGAACCTCAAACAATGGCTAAACCTTTAAGAGAACTTTCTAGATATAGAAATATTAAATAGATCTAAAAGAGGAATACCAGGAAGTAATTTTCACAATGTTTTTTTTTTTATTTACTCAAGCGACGAGATGAGCGGAATGTTCACCTAATGGTAAGTGATACGCCTGCCGATAACTGTGTGGCACTAGTTGGAATTGTATACACAGCAACACATTCAGGTCGAAGCTCTAAGACACAATATATTAGGTCTTATTACCCAAGTAATTACACTACCTACCGTGCCCATCAAACCGGAACACAATACAGTCTAGTATAGAAAGGAACACGTATGTTCCTAAGGAGTTCTCTTTTGGCATCTCGCTTGGTTGTAAAAGCGTCTATAGATCGCGGTAACTGTTTACCATCAGGCAAGTCGTATGCTTATTTACCACCTTTGTAGATTAAAAAAAAGGTTTCAGGGTTGCCATATAAATATTTATTATTTGACATGTCAGTAGTGACAGAGTAACATTTATGGAATACAGAATAAGGCATTGTTCAAGTCTTACATTGACATTATAAAAAAATTAAGTAAAAAAAAAACAATTATAAAACATAAATGACTGTATGTAACATTTGAAGTCAATTTCTCATCATGATACTCCACCCATCACGGCACCACATCAGCTACACTGACTCTTATATATTGACAGCCGGAAGACAGCAGTGCTGTTAAAGAGGTATATACAATAATAGAATGGAAGCGAGCCTAGCGGATTGTTAAAAAATCCCACCACCATCCCTACTCTATCAGTCTTGTCTCTGGACAGAACCATAGACGTCGGTATCACGCAAGCGGTAACCATGTCGCCAAAGAGGCAGTTGTATTACCTTAAACGTAATTCCAGTGAGTGAAATCTTTTATCCTACCCTAACTATCCTATAAGGATTTACTCAAGAGCTTCGTAACTAGCGAATTACTACAGTAACGAGTCTACCGCGGTAATGAGCTCTATGTAGCTATGTAATCAATTTTAACTAGCCCTGAATTATTATGAGGCGTATTACTTGCCGTCTTGACGTTTTGCTCATCGCGTCGCTTCGCAGAAAGAAACCTTGATGACAGTTAATGGTTTCTTAGATGGACGTATATATTACAAGTGGGATAAAATGAAATTTTATGGTTTTATTGCGCTTATTTGATTATTTTATAATACCATTTTTTTATATAAATCAGACAAAAACGATCATATAATACTCTACTTCTATAGGAAGCTTCTGCTGGTGGTAGGTCTGTTGCGTGAAACCGTCTCGGTAGATACCACCGCAGCACCTATTGTAGCCGACTAACAGCAGTGTACAAACATTACTGTGTTCCGATTTGAAGGGCGCTGTGGTTAGTGTAATTACTGGAATACTGATCAACAACTTAGGTTTCAAGTGAGTAGCGCAATGAAACGCAGTGTTCATCATTCTAACTAGAGCCTTGTTGTTATGAGCAGCCCTATTGCTTACCATAAAGTTATCGTCCGGCTCGTCTTTACGCAAAATTAAAAAAAAATAAGTCTGCAAACTGTGACTTTGTTTTGAATCTTCATCAATACTTTAGGTTTTGGGTAAACCACAAATCTTTGCAAAAGAACATCGATTCCTTCCAACGATTATTCATGAAGGTATTGGAATTAAAATACACTATAATTTTAATAGAGAACAATTGAGTAATACTGACAGCTTGGGATCCTATTAATATATTATAATATTATTAAATCAAACATCAATCATATCGGTAGAAGACTTAGAAACTGATCTCATCCTACGTAAGTCAACGTATTCATTTGATGAATTAAGTATTCTAGATATTGCAAGATTAGTATGACGTTGGGACATGTTTCACGTGAGTACTCCTGTGACAACGGCAGGATATTAAAATAATTATATAAACGCGACATAATGTGTAAAATTTAATTTATTATATCACAGTTCTTAAAAATAATAAACACGTTTTTAACTATTGGTTAAATTAAATCAACTATAAATGATTGCAGTAGAGATATCAATTAGTGTGCATGTATTAAAACAACGTTTCCAAAGCAATTATTGTAGGGGTGCATGTAACAATATGAAAATTACCGTTTTTAACTCGTACGTTTTAATAACTGTACAATTTTAATCGTCCACGTTTAAAATGGCGTTTATTCAATTAATAGTTGCGAAAGGTGAGCTTAACGCGCAAAACGGGAAACTACAAATGGTCTTTAATCGCCATAAACTCCACGCGGACCACACATAGTCTCGTGACGTCACCCAATGCAGCCACCCCAACAACGGCGGCGCGCCCCGGCTGCATACAAAGAGGTTTTATATGCGCGCGCGGAATGACAAGTGCCGCGACGCGAACGCGGCGATCGATTTGGCAACGTCCGTCAGGTTGGCAGCACTGGCGCGCGCGGTGTCTCCGCGCTATCTGTCCCTGTTCGCGTTTGGCGTGAAATTGTATGCCTCGCTGATGTTGGGTTCTACGAATGCAGTCATGAAACCAGGTTCAAAAACATTACGTAATAATAATAATAATAAGAAAAATAAATCACCCGTCTTTGACGTCTTAAAAAAGTAATAATAGTTCCCATCGTTATTTCCAAAACCGGTGTTATACCTAAACGACTGCACGATTCGAGCAAGTCTCTCAACCTACCAAAAAATACGTATAAAATCTTACAAAAAGCAGCCATTTTAAATACGTGCCGAATAGTGAAGAAATTTTTACAAATTCAGCCATGCAACGACCGGCCCCTTTTGGAAACCATAACTTCTCTATTAAGCACATACTGACACCCTTCTGTAATCACCAGCCCTCCTGTCATCAACCACCTAGTTATTCCCGCCCGGATTTGCACTTGGCTTAGGCCCGTGCATATCTGTAAACCGTTTGACATAAAACCGAGCCACGATAAATGATAATAATAATACTAATTATATTTCATATTATTAGACCCCCACTATAGAGGTTCCAATAGGATTTGGGCCATTTTTCAATTCGCTGGCCTGATGTGAGTTGGTGGAAACCAGAGCCTCGTTTGTTGATTAACTGGGTGCACCACGCACAGGTGATTGGTTTGGAACCCGTGAGTTATTTTGCAGGACGTCATTGATTTTGAATGGAGGAAATTTTAGGTTCAGATTTAATAGGCACAAGTATTTAAAATATGTCCTAACGCTGAAAGAAGAGCGGCTGGTTGCCGAGAGAAAAATCATGTGTGTGATCTTCGCCACGACCTGGAGGACGGCAGGTGGCGAGAACCATCCAATACCGAAATCGAGACGTTCTGGTTTGCGAACTGAACATCATGGGAGAAGTTAAAGCCCACAGATTTCAGGATGGGCTACGTGCTGATGGGAGAGGACTATAGCGTCAAAAAAGCGTTCCTCGGAACCCCGTTTAGCCAACCTGTCGTCCGGATATCGCTGGAAAGATGCTGTAAAGCACCACCTGCTCGAGCTTCAAGCAGTGGTAAGAGTCAGCGCGAGACAGACAATGCTTGAGACCTTTATGATGGAGATCAGGACTCACCTTAGGTCACCGCGCCAGAGGAGTATTTAAAATATACGACCTACTAGTTTTTACTGATGATACCTCTCTGTTGTTTGTGGTTAGGTTTTCTTTATTCTAAGAAGAGAGGAGAAGAGCGGGAGGTTCACCTGATGGTAAGTGATACGCCTGCCAATAGTAACGAAGTACTAGTTTTTATTTTATTTATCATATTTACTAAATAATCAAGTTTAATAAAGTAACGTAGTAGACATTGAAGATACCTAGAAAATTTGTAAGGATTGTATACACTGCACCATATTGCGCTAGTCGCTTGAGACATAAGATGTAGTGTCACGTTGCCACAGTAATTTCACAAGCTATCGCGCCCTTCAAACCGGAACTCTAATGTTTGCAAAGTACTGTATGGCGGTAGAAATAGGCGCTGCAGTGCTACCTACATAGATGGTCTCAGACAAACGATACCTACCACCAGTAAAGTTGCAAACGTTACTATGTTCCGGTTTGAAGGGCGCTGTAGCCTGCGAATTTACTGAGATGAGGTTAACATCACATTTATCATAGCGACGAACTATTGCCATTTTGTTATGAGCACGCGTACGAATTACCACCACATAAACATATATATATATATATTAGTCTATTATAGTGACAAACAGTACTGTGATCCGGTTTGAAGGGCGCTGTAGCTAGTGTAATTACTGCAGTAACTTTTTTTTTGCAAGTAGTAGTGTGGAAACATTACTGTATTTACTTACTAGATTAATGTTCAGGTCTCAAGATGATGAGAGCGATCAATCATCAGCGTCAACGTGGTTAATAAGCAGTTCATTGCTGTGGGCGGGCATACCGCTGGCCGCTAAGTGGGAGCGATGCCCACTCCGCAGCTTTGTTGTGGGCAAAAAAAGCAAATAGTCCACTCAGTAAGGTCTGAAGTGGATCGTGAGTGATGGACTAGTGCCAACGATAATTCTAGTGTTATTGGTGACGTTTACTGCCCATAAACTGTTCGCGCGAGGAGTTCCGTACGTGAGCTGGTGTACGAAGTAGTTTTGGTGTTGCCAGCAGCCCCTCGTGACTACATCCACCTAGACCTGGTTTACACCACATCGTTATAAACAATCACATGAAGGATTAACTGGTAGTATACTGTTGCTGGAGACAAGCTAGGTAACGCAGCAGCCAGACCAGCCAGGCCAGGTAGATCATCAGGGACATTCGCTCTTCATCAGATCTCATTCTTGGATTCTATCACATAGCATAGCTGCCTCAATAGACATGATGGTAGGTCTCTGTTGCCAGACCCTGTCTGGATACCATCGCAACGCCTGCTGCTGTCGACAAACAGCTGTATGCAAACATTACTGTGTTCTGATTTGAAGGACGCTGAAGCTAGTAATTACTGGAGTAACGACACCTTCTTTTTTTGTTCGAGTAGGTAATCTTCGAAAGATGCTGTTCTGGGGAGAAGACAGGGTTATATGAGATTCTTACTCCATTCTCCAGTCTCCGTCAGTGCACTCGGTGTGGCTCCGGGATCTCTTTCAGAACGCACCGGTGTCCCTCTGGGTGTTACAAGTCTCTGAGGAGGAGCCTGACCCTCCTAGGCACCATCGCTAAGTTAGATGCTCTCCCACGCAAGTTCGCTTGTTGAGGGATTCGGGCCCCCACCCTCAAGGCCCGCGAAACTCCTAGATCCTTTCCGTCGCCTTCAGGCAGGGTTTACCTTAGTCCTATTCTTACTAGCCTGAGACCTAATATTTTATATCTCAAGGCTATGAGCAGTGTGGTGCTGTGTATATCATCCTAACTAGAACCATTGTTATGAGCTGGCGTATCAGTTACCATCAGGTGAAGTCCCGCTGGAATAAAGAGTAATTTTTTTTTTTAATATCTCCGTCGGAAAAAATGCCAAGTGCCGAGGTCCAGCGTTGCGTGAAAAGTTAAATGGTTGAAAGGATTATGAGGAGCTTACTCCGCCAGGTAGTGAGTTCGGTTCCCAAGCGCTAAGCCAATATTCCACGAACGAATGCGGGTGGTGGGTTTTTAACAGCATTAAAGATTACACAAACAAATCGTAGATGAGGGGGTGAGAAATTGGTTTCTCGTTTTTTTTTTTTTCGGCAAACAATTAAAACCTTTTTGGTCGGAATTGTTAGCCTCTGTGAATAGAGTGGGGGGGAGAAGTATGTTTAATTTGTTATTTTATCTGTGGTGAGCCTGTTCTCGCGTCACTGACCATCTTATTGAGCATCATTTGAAGGTACCGAAAAAAAAAAAAAGGAATTTAATTATGTTTTTGTTATTAACAATCGCATAGATTTTTTGTAAGGCTTTTTTAGCCTAAGCTCAAATTTGAACACTGGAAATATTTAATGGTGTTAAACTATTATGTGAGGGGTGTTAGGGGTCCCGCACAACAACTCACGGGTCCCAAGCCAACCTCACCAGCTCGCGGTGGACACTGCTAATCAATAAACGAGGCTCTTGCTCCCACTTACCCGCATTGAGGCCGTGTGGTGGGAAATGGTCCAATTCCCCCATATGAACCCTTACAAACAACGGCCCGTGGTGCCCGGTGATGTGGGCAGTGCTGGACCGATCGATGTGGGGATCTTTAGTAGAGATCCAAGTCCAGCAGTGGGCGTCATACATCTCGTCATAGTCGTCTCTTAAGTCATTGGATGTATATGATTGATATGAATACCCTATCCGAATTGGGAATGTTGGGGGTGGCATATGTCCAGCGGTGGGCGTTTATCAGCTGATGATGATGATGATATAGTTTAAAAGAATTAAATTGTTAAATCACTAATTTTGTGGTTATACAAATTTAACGGATGCTGTCTGAGGCTACCGCTAGCCAGGGTCGGAGTCGGGGCCGGCGTGGGGCCGGGGCCGGGCCGCTGTCGGGGTTGCGTGTGGCGTCAATAATGGCTATTGACAGTCCGATCTTGATAAATATAATCAAATTATAGACGAATAATGGAGAGCGAGTCTAAACAACATTAATACAACGGCCGTTATCCGTCTGCGCCGCAACCTTGGACTTTATTCTTCGGAAGGTAAGCCAGCGTCGGATTATCACGTCGCCGCAGGGTGCGTGTTTAGACGTTCTGTTAATTTCGTATTTCATCAGGCCGGTTACCTGCGGACCTGTCGTTTGCGCTTTGTACGCGGTTAAACTTAAACTGTACGGTTAAATCGGTTTAGTTAGACGCCGTGACGGGCGGTTATCGCTAATTCGAAATCGCCGCGCGTCGGCCGGCGTCTCGTTGTGATCGGTTCACTTCCGGATGCTGTTACTGCCGGATCCATCTGCGCCACACTAACCACCCTCAGTTAAAATTCATAAATAGTTTAATCATAAATGATATAACGCAGTGAAGATATACTAACACGAGCTCAATTGTAATACAACGCCTTTGAACATAAACAATATTAAGAGGGAAAGGAAACAGAGATATATATATCTTTCTCTTTTCCTTCTTTGGAAATAGCATCATCCTCATCAGCTGATAGACTCCAAAAGTCTCCGCATACAGTCAGCATGACCTACAGTACCGCTGGACACTAGGGGCTGTCGTATGTATAGGTTTATAAGGAGGGGGTTTTGGGCTATTTCCTGCCATGCTAGCCCAATGGGGTTTGGCGGGTTCTCGAAATATATATCTTTCTCTTTCTACTTCATTAGCATCATGAATTAGAATTACAAAGGATAATGAACATTTACTGGTGCCCGCTAGGAGATCCCGGAACCCCCTCTAAAGCACTGATGAAGACCACTGAGAAGGGTTTTAGTGGGTAGAAGCCCCGCAGAACTTGTCTTCCCGCCAAAACCAAGGTATCTTAAGATCGCCGCGATAATAAAAAAAGTCTTTGTTGCCGTACATAACGGATCACGGTACTGTGCAAACATTACTGTGATCCGGCTTGATAGGCGCTGTTGCTAACGAAATTACTGCGATAACGAGACTTAACATTATATATCTCAGGCGACGAGCGCAATGTTGTGCAGTGTATACCATCATAACTAGCGCCATGTTATGACCAGGCTAATTAACACCTAGTGTATATAACCTAGTATAAATAAATTATCAAAGCATAATCATAGCGTAAACACTGAAGACCTTCACCGCTGGCCCTTCTATCATGAGGAATGAGTTAAGGTAACTAATCACGCTGGCTGTACTGGTTAGCAAATGACAAGTCCTCAAAAATTATTGTTTTTAGAATATTCTAGTTTCTTAGTTGTTTTCCTTTTGCGGGGATTCGAGATGGATGGAATATGGAAATAAAACTCTATGGGGTTGTTCGTACTACCGCTTTAATAACTACACTATCAGGGTTTCGTGATAGATATTCTGTAGCTGTAGTTCAGTGAGGATTCAAGTACCACTGCAATGTTATGAGCTCGCGTATCGCTCACCATCATGTCAACATCTCGGTCCTCGCGCCAACATACTGTTTTTTACCATTATACACAGTCGATTAAAACTTGATAAATACATTTTTAATTGTTCATAAATGTATTACCTTTTTACTAATTACGTTAATTAATCTCACGAGATTTCTTCATTCTCTTACAGTCGCTACAGAGAGCGCCGCCGCGCCGCCATTAATATTAATGCTTGCCGCAAGTTGACACATGTCATACGCGTCGCGGGCCGCCATCTTGTTGCCTAAAGTGCGTTCGGAAATCGGATATTAATGTCAATTTGGAATTTTATTTATTGTTATATTGTTATTGTATAAATGAAATAAAGTAAAAACTTTATGTTTCGGAACCTATTTAAGTATCATTGCAGCTTCAGTTGGATGCAAATATTATTGTGTTCCGATTTGAATGGCGCTGTAGCTACTGAAATTACTGAGATAATGAAACGTACTATATGTATCAAGACGATGAACACAATGTGTTGTTATATATATAATTCTAACAAGCGCAATATTGTTGTAGGCAGAAGTAATATATTGAGTTTTTTTTTCTAATTCAACGATACGAGCGAAACGTTTATCTGACGGTAAGTAATGGAGGATGACATATACACCATCACATTATACTTTCCGCCATGACACATAAAGAGTTAGGTGTAGTTAACATATAAATTTCATTAGGAACTGTGCCTTTCAAACTGGAACACAGTAATGTTTCCACGGTCCAGTTTATGAGCTGCGAAAGGCGCTGTAATGGAACCTAGATGGTCTTCGACAACAGAGACCTGCCAGCAGTCTTCCCATCGGCTTTTTTTAAGTCAGCATAGGGCATTCATCAGCTCAACAGCATTGTTGATATTTGATTGTATAAAACTTAAGAAGCGTGCGTTTCGTGTAACCGTTTACAAATTTTTTTTTTGTTTTGGAATCTAAGCACCTGTCAAATTAAAAAATACGATCCAATGGATCTCATTATCCTCGAAATTAACAGTTAATAGTTCAGCCCATAAGGGTTGATAATGTTTTGTAAATTGAGTGGGAAATAATCATATTTATATAAATGGCGGACGCGTGACCGTTTCCATTGTGTCGTTGACAGTGTGAGTAATATTGTTGTGATTATTTTTTAAACATAAATCACAAAAAAAAATGTCTTTCTCACACTAACTCTTTTTCATACTCTTTCACACTCTCGTGTCACACCCGCAGAAGAAATTAAACTTTGTATTCCAATTAATTTATAAGAGAATGAGATAAACCATAGCGGTGACAAATAGAGAAAGAGAACGGAAGAAGACTGTTTTCATTGAATTTGGAAAAAATTATAAAGATAAATGGAAATATATAATAATATATGTTTAAACATTTCTCTCTCTCTCTCTCTCTCTTTCTCTTGTACATGTTTGGAATATATATACAGTGTAGTATACATCATGAAGTCTACTCGTGGCTTAATAGTGGTCTCACATGCCAGCGACTAAGTCGATACCACCGCGGTATTTAAACAGTAGTGTGCAAACATTACCGTTTTCCGGTTTTAAGGGCGCTGTAGCTAACGTAATCATTTTATATATCGGGCGACGAGCACAATGTGCTGATGTGTATTACATCCTAACTAACGCATCGTTATGGGCAGACGTATCACTTACCATCAGGTGAACGTCCCGCTGCTTTTATACAATGGACACGGGATAACATCGTTAGCCTGTTAAACGGGCAGCCAACGTTGATGGGATAAGTGGGTGTTTAAAACCCCATTTGGTCGTAATTTCCCCAAACACGCCCCCTGCTCCGGCGCACAAACGGAACGGCACTTTATAATTACACAAGAACCACTTACCATCCCCAACCGACGCTCGGAGGAGCTCCAGTAAACACATATTGAGTTTATCATACCCTGTTACTTAATTATATATCAGTTAAATTAAACATAATAGGTTTAAACTAACCGATAAATTTAACCTAATATCTTAAATCAAAACTTTAGTGGATTGGTATACATATACCATAGCTTTGGAGTAACAGGAACTCGTAAAGCATGTTCAACACTCCACCCTCAATATATGGACCTCATAAGTAAAGCTCAGTCATACAGCGGGCGATGCTTGGTGTAGCTCTGCGTGATGAAATCAAGAATAAAGGGATTCGATTAACCAGGGTCACCGACGTAGCCCTACGAGTCCCGAGGCTGAAGTGAGGCACATAGCTCGTGGACGTTAGACGCTGGAATGGCGACACCACACCGGAAAGCGCAGCGTTGGCAGACCCTACACAAGCTGGTCAAAGGACATCAAAATAATCGCTGGGAGAGCATAAACCGTGCTTTGTGGAATGTCCAGCAGTGGACATCCATCTTCTGGAACTAGGAATCTTCCTGTCATATAGACCAGGAAGATTTCAGCGACCTTCGCTGTTCTATAGATTTCATTCCTAAAACACATCACATAGCATAGCTTTCTCTATACTGGTGGTAGGTCACTCTTCACAGGTTCATTGGTGGTAGGTTTCTGTTGCTGAAAACCGTCTAGGTCCCACTGCAGCTCCGATTGCAGCCGAGAAACAGTAGGAGACAAATATTACAGTATTCCGGTTTATAAGACGCTGTAGCTGCGAGCATGTGTCATCACCAGCGCAACGTGCGGCAGTGTAAACCATCTTAACTAGATCCGTGTTAAGGGCAGGCGTGTCACTTACAATCAGATGAATGTTTGCTCTCGTCGTTTTGCAGAATAAAACAAAAAGACGCGTAGTTGTTGTGTACAGACATTAAGTGTTATAGACCATTGGCAATAACTACCGGTTAAATTAACTGTTAGTTAACAAATAGGAAATTTAACTGTGGGAACAATAAATCAAAGTGAATAACGGCGCTAATTTAGTCTAATGCTGTTAACTGCTCGGATCGAGTTGGAGATCGCTGTTACAGTTAAATTTGAATTTGTCTGTATGTGTGTGTGTGTGTGTGTGTTGTGTTTTGTGTGTTACAGTAATAAGTTACTATTGTCCAGTAGTTTAGAACTGTAGCCGTTGTGTAACATATCTGAAATGATATTTGATTGTAATACGTTTTCTTAATCTTAGTTTGACGGTGGTAGGTCTTGGTTTTTGGATACCGCTTCGTTACCACCGCAGCTCCCGTTGCAGCCGAATCTAATCAAGGTTTGAAGGGCGCTGCAGCTAGTATACTTACTGGGGTGAGAAGTCTCAATTTCTCATCTCTGAGGTAACGAATACAGTGATGTAGTGTATATTATCCTAACTACCGCCACTTATAGCTGTTCCTCGCCCGCTCTGCTGCCCGTACTACTCCATCTCAACTCCTTTTGGGAAAAGGGTTTTGTGAGATCTGTTTTCAGCTGATCTCTGAACAGCTGAACCAATGTCTTTACCAAATTTTGAGTGTTTAACTGAAGAGTTCTAGTGATGAGTCAATACATATAATATATATATGTATGTATATTATTTCTCATAGAATATTAGCGAGTGGGCGTGGCCTGTAAATAATCATCGTAGATTAAAAAACTAATACTTAAAGGCGTTTAACATTTCTCTCCGGCCGGTACGGCCTTAACGAGGGCGCGCCCGTGTGCGCACCGCGGGCCGCGTACGCACGCGCGCGCGCACGCACACACGCGCACCGCCGCGCGCGCGTGCGCGTGTGTGCGTAAGCGCGAACAACTTGTTTGTTCAGAGATTTAATACACGGTAAATTTCTTCACGTTACCTGGAGCCGCGGCCGACGGCGCGATGGGCGCAACTGCCATTTCTATACAAGCATTAAATTAAATTAAATCATTAATATAAGTATTATTTATCTGTATTTTGCTCATGAATACCACGCGTCGAGTAAAACGTTCGCCTGATGGTAAACGATGATGACGTGGTGCTACATTGTGCTCGTGGCTTTCAGTTATCTAGTTTCTTTAGTCTAGTAATATTTGCACAGTACTGTTTATAGGCTGCAATAGGCGCTGCGATGGTACCTAGATGATCTAGCAACAGAGACTTACCACCAGATTTTTTTTTTAATATTACAAAACTGACAGGTACGTCTCTAATATTAGAGACGGTCTAAGTACAACCGCAGCTCCTATTCCTACCGCCACACAGTAGTATGCGAACATTACTGTGAATTTATGAGTGTTGGTTGAACTTACTGAAATTACTGCGATATTGAGATTATCATCTCATATTATATATCTACGAGTAATGTGGTGTTTCTTTTATTCGATGACATGACCAGACCATCTAAACAACGCGGTGCTAATTAAAATATTGTCCACAGCACTACATTGTGCTTGTGGACTTGAAACATGTAGTCTCGTTACCATAGTAATTTCACTATTAATTAGGCCCACAGTAATATGTCGGCTGTAATAGACGATGGGGTAGTACATAAACAGTCTTAAATAACAGAAATCTACCACCAGCAAAGTGGTGCAGTGTATATCATCCAACTATCGCTATAAAACGACGGGATGTTTACTATCAGCTAAATATCTTACTCGACTTGTCGCATAAAAGGCAGTAAGTAATAAAATACTTGTCTCATATAAAAAAAAAAAACATATCCATTTATAATAAATGGTAATAAACTTTGCATACATTAAAACTTTCACTTAAGTATTCATAAATTTGTTTATATGTTGCTAATAGCAATAAATTAATTATATTGTTTAATGTTTTTTGTTTTATAATGTAATTAAGCTAATTTACGATTGTTTTAAATTGTCTTATGTCAAGTATAAGGGTTCCGCACAACAATTCACGGAACCCAAGCCAACCTCACCTGCTAGTGATGCACCCTGCTAATCAACAAACGAGGCTCTTGCTCCCAACAACACGCATTGGGCCAGCGTGGTGGGAAAGGGCTCCAATCCATCTGAATCCCTATCCAATGGATGTGGGAATCTTTGAAGAAGTCCTGTGTCCAACTGTGGACGAATATTGCTTGTTGATGATTATGATGAAAACATATTTATATACGATCACTTCATAATAACTTAACAAGGTAATCACATTATTCATTAGATAACTTATTTGGAGATTATTGTCTATTAAATGTAATGTATATACGAAAGATATTTAAATTCACATAGTTTTAAGTGAAGAGGAAGCCGACGGAGAGGAACTAGGATACACTGGTGTAATTCTGGAGGTAGATTCACAAATGTAGGTAGTACATAATCAGACGGACTTGAAAACCCTACCACACAATAAACCTTCCTCCTTTATTATTCGATTAAGTAACGATACGTTCCGGATTTTCATCACATTGCGCTCGTCATGTAATTACTCAAGTAATGGGACTCGAAATCTTATGTCTCAATCGAGGAGGGTAACGTGGAGAAATATGTATCGTTCTAAATACCGCTTTGTTATGTGCTAATGTATCTTTTATCATCAGGAGAACGTCTCGCTCGACTCTTTGCTTAATTGAATAAAAAAAAGTAATTATTTTAGCTACAAACACTCTTCAAAACGGAACAGTAATTTTGCATAGTATTGTTTGACGGTAGAAGTCTCTAGACGGCAACAGAGACACACCAGTATAATCTGGTACTGATATCAAACCTGAGATCGCCGTGTTACAAATGACCGCTGCGCCACCGCGCTGTAGGGGTGTGTTGTGAAGTATAAAATGAATATATGTATAGCAGCGAGTTGCCGCCATCTGCGCGAATGCGACTTAATTGGATATATCATAGGCGTCTGTTTGCGCATGGCAATTGATTGCAACTTAACAACATGCCAGCAAATTGCTAAAACTGTAGAGCGAGACGGACGCGCCGGCAGCGGCGCCCTGTCCCGCTGGTGCGAGCGAGACGGAAGACGTACACGCGTTGCGCGCCGAAGGGAACGGTCAGCATAATGGCGATGTAAGGACGCGGCGGCGAGCCCGCCAAAACGAACGAAATATTTATTTTTTAATGGCGATTATTTTGGTTTAAAAGCGTTTAATCACAACCCGTCTCCGCACCGGGGGTGTGGGGGTGGGGGAGATCGTTAGCGGTTTTTTTTTCCGCCCATGGTTCCTTATAATTGGCCAATAAAATGTTAATTTTATAATTATATCCCGCCGCACTGTTAACCTATAAAATATCCGTGTTTCTACTATTTAATCTCGTTGTTAATTAGTTTTCAGCCATTTTATTACATCGGGTGTTAATTATATATTTATGTATATCGTAATAAATTGATTATTAATGAAACAGTTTTATTGGTTATAAATAATAACAGAAGCTGCTTATTAGAACAGTGTGGCCAAAAATTTTTTAATCTATCAGATCTTCTTATCAGCCGGATAATACGAGGTCTCTTCCAATGATCCTCATTGAAGGGGAACCGAGCATAAGTACCACCACGGTTGACCAGTGCCGGTTGCTCGGTGGTCAGAGCCTGGTCTGTTGTTCAGTTCGGTTGTGGTATCAGCAAGCTGTAGGGTAATACTTCATTATTTTTTCGTCATATATTACTAGTAATTATATAACTATCAAACTAAGTGTTAACGGTAATATTCTTGTTATACAGCTGGATAAAATAAAAATCTATTTCGTATTTTTTTTTTTTTTACTTCGTTTAAAGAGGAGCAAAAGACATACAGCCCATACAGATTAGTAATATGTATTAATCTGATTAATTTCATAACCAAAGTGACGTAAGTGGCTCAAGAAGACTCTTACTTGTCCCTAATGTTCATTGATAAGGTGAATATGCTTTAACAGGTGGATCTATCACTTGATGAAGATTTTTTTTTAGACAATGAAGCGACGAAACGACCGGGCGTTTAACACTTCCGCCCATAACAACGTGGTCCTAGGTAAGATATTATACACTACACCATATTACGCTCGTAGTCGTACGTCTCGTTACGGCAGTAAATTGAAATACGGCAATGTTTGGCGAAAGAAATATATCTGTCTAGATGATATCCGGTAACAAAAACCTTCCGCCAGTACATCGCAGTGTAGCATCAGACGGAAGTGGCATCAAGACCAGTGCAATAGATATTAATCATCATCATTAAACCTCTCGACCTTTTCAATTTGAAGATGTCGGCTGCAACAGCAGCTGTGGTGGTATTTGAATGGTCTCCGACAGCTACCTACTCACCAGTTTACTGCTGGTAAGTCTTTACTGCCGGAGACAGTCTAAGTAGGTACCACCGCAGCGCCTGTTTCAGTCGACAAATAGTGATGTGCAAATATTACTGCGTTCTGGATTGAAGGGCGCTATAACTAGTGCAATTACTGGGTTAAGGCGACGCGATATGTTATGACTCAGGACGATTAGTGCAGTGTGGTGTAGTACGTATCATTCTAGCTAGCGCCGCTTTATAATGTGAGGGCTTATCACTTACTATCAGGTGAACGTGTCACTAGTCGGATCGCTATGTCGATTAAAAAAGAAAAACAGTGTAATTACGTGTAATTATTTTGTTTATGTTTTAAATAGGCAAATGTTCATTGGCTTTTGCTGGAAGAGATAGAAGTGACGGAAGAGGTCTAGTCCGGCTATTATTATTAAGTATTTTATTTATTAAATTTCTCAGGAATACTAGTCAGTCTGTAAATATTATTATTATTATTAATATATGTCTCAGGCGCAGACGTAATATTCCTAAAATGTAAATGCCGCGGCCGCGGCGGCGACGCACCGCGACGGCGCTGTCGCCGCGCGACATTCACCGAGATTTATTTTATCATCTCATCATTAATGCTGTATGAAATGTTAATTTTACTGCTTTAATGGGACTTTAAATAGATAAACCTCGCTTGTCGGCCATTACCGTGTTCATAACACGCAATAATACGTATCTAATGTCAGCGACGCGAAGTGGACATTTAAATAATCAGTACATTTAAAGTTATGTGAAACGTGTAAGCAGTTCCGCAAAACAGCTCGCATTGAGTAAGCGCGGTGGGGAATGGATCTGATCCCACTTTATAAATCCCTATCTGAACGATGTGGGAATCTTTGGGGTAGAGCTATGTCCAGCAGTTGACGTTTATCGACTAATGGTAATGATGAAGTTGATATATACGGCAGAACAATTTATAATATCCGACTAGCATTGGTGGTAACTCTCTGTTGCCAGAGATCATCCAAGTAGTTCTTGGTAGTGTGTTACTGAGTTCCGCTTTGAAGGTCGCTGTAGCTATAATAATTACTTGGGGAATGAGAATCAACATCTTATTTGATGCTGTATATATCACCATAATTAACGCCACGTTGTTATGAGCAAGCATATTACTTACCATCAAGTGAATATCTTCTTCATCCGATTCGTCTTAGATATACAAAAAAAAAAAAAATAATAAAGTTATGAATTAACTTTTTTTTTAATCAACAAAGCGATGAGACGAGCAGGATGTCCTGATGGTAAGCGATGTCTCGTTATTTCAGTAATTTCACTAACTACAGCGCCTTTCAAACCGAAACGTAATGATTCCACAGTAATGTTTGTCGGCTGCAATACGCGCTGCGGTGGTACCTACACGGTTTGTAACAACAGTGACCTAGCAACAGTGAAACAACAAAATAACATTATATTTTTTTTATCGCTAGTGATGAGCTATGTCAAACGCATGCCCGAGTGGATGCATGTGTCCAACACCTTCGCCCGCCCGCCATTTGTAAAGTAACACCGCTGTCAACGCGACGCCTAAATGAAACTTGGCGCGTTCCGATCGATCGTTTCGCGAAATGTTTTACGAAAATTGAATCGTTTCAAACATATATATACATATGCGTATGCATTCGTCGAATGCAATTTGAATGCAATACGAATGCAATATAAATAAGAGAGGCCGAACAAATGCGCGCGTGCAATACGATCGGCCCTTTAAACAAACATCTCCGTGAACGTGAACGCTGCAGCCCGACTGCGCCGCCTACTCCACACACACACATATATATTTATATATATACAGCTGTAGAACAGCTGACCATCGAATTGGTTTTCCCAATCCCCAAACCCATAAGATAAACACGAACCGGAAAGCACAGCATTAGCAAACACTAGATGAATAGAGAACTAGATTCAAACAGCGCAAGGCTGTCCTTTGCGGAACATATTACAAGAGAGCTATGTCCAGCAGTGGGCGTCCATCGGTTCAAATGATCATGACGATATTCATGTCATATTAATCACATTTAATTCACTCTCTTCATGTTTGAATACTGTTTATTATTATTATGTGTTACAACTCACAGGACTCGAGCCAACCTCATCAGCTCGCAGTGCACCCTGCTAATCAACAGACGAAGCTCCAGCTTCTACCAAAATTTGGCCAGCATGGGAGGAAATAGCTTAAATACCATTATACGAAACCCTGCTCGACAGGTGTGGGAATCTTTGTCCAGCCGTGGACCTCTATCGGCTGATGATGAATCACATTTAAATGCTTTATATATTACTATAAAGCATAATAATTACATTTATTATGAAGAAGTTAATATGGTTTATTTATCTCCCATACCGAGTTAGATTAGTATGGTGGGCAAATCGCTTGACTCTTTTGTAAGACAAAGTCCCGAGTCCCAGCTGTGGGAATATTGAGTGGGCTTGATATCTATACAAGTAATAATGTTAACTATTCGAATTTGTTATATTATTTGTATTAATGATATACTAACAGTTTGTATAGTAGAATGTCTGTGGTGTATTTATCTGTTCGATATCAGTTATCTTATTATATCTGTGGTAAAAACTATTAATTAAGAAAATATATCTGACCATTATTTCACCATTAAATTGACCATGGTCTTTACTATGTTAAAAGACCAGAAATAAAGTCCAGATTGCTTAAATTTAGCAATTGCGTTATAACAGCTCAGTTTGCAATGTTACTTGAAAGTTAATATATAAAATTCTTTGGAAACACATTTTGGAATGACAGCGGCCGCGTCCCAGCTGTGGGAATGTGGGGAGATATTCAAGTGGAGCGTTCGCGAAATCTCTCGGCAATCTCGGTGGGAGCCGGATCAATACGCGTAATATAAACACAGCGCCGTCCAAATTATATCGGTGCGAATAAATACGTCGGCCGCTCGTAAAGACGGCGCGCTTTATTAGTCCGCCATTTTGTATAACATTTTTCGCACCCTTACCCTTTATAGTTCCGTGGCGTTGTTTGTGTTAAATTCATAAACATTACAACAACTCACGGGACTGAAGTCAACCTCGCCTTCTCGTGGTGCATCCTACTAATCAAATCTTGGCTCCCACCGACCTGCATTGGGCCAGCGTGGTGGGAAATGGCCCAAATCTCCCCATACAAACTCGTTAAACAGCAACTTTTATTGCCCTGTGATAGGAGCAGCGCAGGATCGATGGATGTGGAGATCTTTGGAGAAGGCCTATGTCCAGCAGTGGATGTCTATCGACTGATGATGATGATCATGATCATTACACGAATGATGGCTTTACACTACAAAAAACACGAATTAATTTACGGGTGGTGGGTCTCAGTAGCCGGAGCAGAACATGAACAGACATCCCTCTCAATATTCCCACCGCAGGAACTCGGAGCTCTCTGCTTGCTTTGCAGATGGGAACAGCTGGTTGACAATTAACCGTTGGAGACCGTTTATCTATCACCGCAGCTCCGATTGCAGGTGACAAAGAGTGTTATGCATACTTTACTTTGTTCCTGTTTGAAAGACGCTGTAATTAATAAAATTACTGCGGTGACGAGACATCTTATGTGTCAAGGAGACGAGCGCAAGGTGCAGTATAAACATGTTAACTGGTAGTTCCCCTGTTGCCGGAGTACGTCTAGGTAAGTACCACAGCAGCGCCAATTTCTTCAAACATTACTATGTTCCGGTTTGAAGGTAGCTAGTGAAATTACTGCGGTAATAGGACTTATCATCTGATGACTCAGCGGCAAAATCAGTGTATATCATCACGCCAGCGCCACGTTGTTATGAGCAGGAGTATCACGAATATCCTTGAAAGCGCCGCAGCAGTGAACGTGTTGAGAGCTGGTCAGTATATCTTGAATTAGTGTACTTTTTTTACATTTAGTTAGTCGTACGCGAAACGACAAAGGAGACGCTTGTCTAATATTAAGTTATACGTCTACCGACTAGTTAACTAGTGTACTAATTACAGAGCACTTCAAACCGGAACACGCTTATATCTGTACATTAATGTTTATAAGCTGCACTTGGCGCTGCGGTGGTAATGAGACGGTCTCCGGCAATAGAAACCTATCACCAGTAATTGCTGCTAAACATGAGAGGAACGGCTGAAAGAACAAAGAAGAAGAAGAAGTCAATGTCTTAATAGAGAAGCCAAAAATCGGTTCAGCCATTTATTAATTAACGGCTAATTTATATAACAGCAGTGCAGTCGAGGCGCTGGCTCCGCCATAAAGTTACATCTTCCTTTTCGTGTTAAAAAAAAAAAATGACCAAACTAGTTTACGGGCCAGTCCGGTTTAGATGCTGCTTGAGATACTAAGTGAACGCGTCCCAGCGCTGGATCCACGATGTCCACATAAAATTTTATCTCGCTGTGCTTTATTATTAAATTATTGGAGGAAACGGCCGCTTCCAAGGCGTTTACGACGTCGCCGCGCCGTTACGAGACGTCTTTATAAGGCTTTCAAGGTGATAATCTTCATGTCCTTATATAAAAGTGTTCATCATACCATCAGTATTAGTTCCGAAGGGTCTCATACTCTTCTCCTCATACTGCTGGAGACGGTCTACTGTGAAGAAGTTACTGTATTCCGCTGTGCGCTGTAGCTAGTGAGATTACTGAAGTAAAGACTTTTACATCTCACAAAGAAGATCAATGTGGTGGTGTGTATACCATCATAACTAGCACCAGTTATAGACAGGCGTATAACTTACCATCAGGTGAACATCTAGATTTTCTCATTAAAATATATATATATATAGACTACCAGTTCTCCGGCTATTTTGCTGGCCGTAATACAGAAATAGACTTGAAATTTGTCTGATGTATTCCTTGAGAGCGACCGCAACAGCAAGTGAATATCTGTAGCAACCGTTACCATGGCAACCGCGTATATAATACCAAATGAGTGTTCGTAAAAGTTAATTAGAAATAAATTGACGAAGGATCTATGACATTCATAACTTAAGTAACGTATGACGATCTATAAAGTAGGACGCGTCGAATGGTCGTGTTCGTATGTCGATACGTTCACTAGATTTCAAGTGATTGACGAATAAAGACATCACATAAATATATGTGTATATATAAGATGCGTGCCAATGGTTAGTTTGTGTGTAAATGTAGGTAGAGAGAGGCGAAACATTAAATCGTTATGTCCTGATAAAGTGGAGGGTCCCGCGTTCGGACCTCAGCGTGTAAATAAAACGCACCAGCGCCGAAACCCGACACCGGCGGAGCTCGGCGCCTATTAAGCCCGCGCGGACCTCCTTAACGTCTTCATCTCACGTCCACGGCGTCCGCGGCACTTCCACCGGCCGTACAGCCTCTCGGACGCGCCCCGCGTGTCAGGTTACGGCATTATGTCTCCATAAAGGTTATACGTACACCAGCTTATATTTCAACTGTCCGCTGTTCTTAATGAGGATTATTCACCTCCAAAGGATATATACGACCAGGGTCGCAAGTTCGAATCCTTAACGTTATGTGATATGTTCATCTGATGGTAATTCACAAGACCGTAAAGTGACAGGATGATATACACTGAACTGCACTTTGCTCGTCGCCGTATGACGTACGGTGTTAATTTCTCTAGCTACAGCGCCCTTTAAACAGGTGCAAAGCAATGTTTGTATACTACTGTATGTCAGGAAGGATAGGAGCTGCAGTAGCACCACCAGGGATCTACCACCAGTGAATGTACTGTATGATATAGTAACTCAATAGAAATGGACGCGCGGTCCGAGCGAGTAGGGACAAACGCGTTCACAATGCGGAGTAGACGGTGTGAGTAATGGAGCCGTCATACCTTACACAGCACCACCATTAGCCGTGTGGCACGGGGAGGGGGGTGTAGCCGTGAAGTTCACCACACTACCACTCTACCCCCCACTGGCAGCGGCCGTCGCCGGCGGATCAGGAATCGAAATAATCGACCCACGAATGTGACGGGACTGACAAACCATTACTCTGCCCGGAGATATTCATCAGTGGCGTAGAGCGCGCGGAACAGAGAAAGCTGTGGAGACGGTGTTGTAGCTAAACAATATAAATAGAGTATGCTAATGGCGGATCCTTCGTCAAAGTATGGCTATATAGCCGCATGTTCAAAATCAGCTGAGGACTTAGCTGATGAATGAGGAAGCTCTGCGGCGAGTGGAAAGCGAATCAAGAGCTGTTCCTAACCATCGAAAATCTTGGACTAGGCGAGACCTATGTCCAGTTTTGGACTGCAGTGGGCTGTAGGTGATGATGAGCAGATAGGAATAATAAGGAAAGCAGCTGGAAAGAGAAAGATCGATCGCAGGATACTGGTGGCAGGTCTCTGTTGCTGGATACCGCCTATATATCACCACTGTTCCTATCGCAGCCGACAAACAGTACTGTGCGAACATTACTGTGATCCGGTTTGAAGGGCGCTGTAGCTAATGAAATCACCGCGGTGACAAGACTCAAAGTTTTATGTATTAAGGCGACAAACACCCCTACAAATAAAGGGGTATGTGATAAAAAGCATGCCGAGCTCGGTGAGAACTGCTTTGCATTTTGAAGATCCATCCTCAGCAGTGGACATGAATAAATTACGCACGCTGTTGCTTATTAGGATGATATACACTGCAGCATGTTACGCTCATCGCTTTAAGACATAAAGAAATCCTGTTCCGTGAATTTCACAAAGTATAGCGCCCTTCAAACCGGATCTGGTTGTAGAGAGTAATACGGGCTGCGGTAGATCTAAAGTCTAAGTCTAAGTAGTCTAGTTGTTATTAAGTATTAGTGTAGTGTAAACATGTGAGACGTTTAACGGATTCTTTATGAGAACATACGGGTCGGATATACGGAAGGAAACGCAGTGTTTTTTTTTTTTGTAATGGCGTACCTATAGGTCTTATCATACTTGTTTTCCATCGTTATAAAGATACCTAAGTAATAATTGATAAATTATATAGGTTATATTAATGGTAAGGGGTTCCGTATTACAACATATGGAACCCAAGTCCACCTCACCAGCTCGTAGTGTATCCTGGTAATCAACAGACGAGGCTCTGGTTCCTACCAACCCTCATTGGGACAGCGTCGTGGGAAATAACCTGAATCTCCCCATATAAATACCCTTGATATAATAGATGTGGGAATATTTCGATTATGCCCAGCTGTGGACGTTTATCGGGTGATGATGATGATGATATTAATAGCAACGTAAATTTTTTTTTTTTTAAATCGAAAATTCTTTATAAAAATCTCATTTAGTTATAAGAGTGCGTACACACTGGCTGCTCACCGCCCGCTCTGCTGGACGTAACACCTCCGCAACTCCTTTTGGGGAAGGTATATCTTCACCGAAATTTGAGTGATTACGTCAATGATGAAGCAATGAATTTTCACCACCACCACCGTCACCACCACTTCTTGCTGCTTGCTGCAAAGGTTTTTCAAGAGACTCCATATCGCCATGTCATTAAGAGCAACAGCAGGACATATTCTCTAAAACTGACTATAATTTGAAATCTAAATGGCTGAGGTCTGAGCTAGGTCCTCAGACCAATCTTCAGCTCCCATAAAGTCTTCTTCTTCGTGCCTTTTGACCAGGTTCAGTCCTGCTGGAAAGTCCACGGTATATCTTTATAAAATGACTGACAGGTTTCACATGATACAAGACTGTATCTAGATACACTGGTAGTAGTTTTCACTCCTTTTTCGCGAAAATGTAGTTTTATGACTCCTTGATAGGACTCCCCTCACCAAACCACCACTGACGCAGGATAATGACCACGCTGTACCGTTCCTACCACCACCACTTCAGCAGCTTGTTTAGGACTTTAGGGGTACACTTTATCATTTAGCTTACTGTAGTGTTCCTATAGAAGATATTTCTGTGCTACCAAAGATCGATTTAGGGCATGTCCATATCGGCCGTGACCTGATAAGTACCGAGCTTTAGGTCTTCTTTTATAACACTAGATACGCGACAGAGTCCTAGGTATCCTCATTTTTCGCGATTTTTTGCTTCCTTATAAGGTTCCGACGAATTCTAGCTTTAACAGCGTTAACAGCCTTTGTGTTGCCCGCCCCGATTTTTTCTAGTCTCCTTCTGGAAAGGGAAAGTGTTCTTGTATCTGTTGATAAATCGATACACGAACATACGGCTGTTAGCAAGCTTTTGTAGTGCCTGCAGTATGAAGGGGCGGAGCGGCTCCATACTCACCTTGTTCAACGCGATCACTGCCATACTATTTTCTTTAACACCGTATATTGATAATGAACACGAAGAAATATGTGAAATGGCGCGAAATTGAAGGAACGTTTTCAAATAATATTCGCGTTCCAAATTCAAAATAATTAAAATATTGAAAGAAAAGTTTTTTATACTAGTGTTTATTGCCAGACAGACATATATTCCACATCGATACGTTCACTAGTATTTATGTGATTGATGAACAAAGAAAATCCATTTTACTTTTTTTTTTTTATTATCACCCCTTTTTCCCAGTAGGGGTGGGCAGAGGTGAATAAACACCCAATTTTACGTTGTATATATATACGGTGAGTCGAGCAGGACGTTCGCCTGATGGTGATACAACTTGGCGAAAGTTAAGATGGTGTACGTAACACCACATTGCGCTCGTCGCCTTCAGACATATAACGAATGTCATTACAGCGCCATTCAAACCGGATCACAGTAATGTTTGCACAATACTGTTTGTCCGCTGCAATAGGCGCTGCGGTAGTTATTCTGCGGTAGTTTAGTAGTAGCTGCGGTAGTTTCCGATTACAGAGACACTACTACTAGTAAGGTCCTCCAAACCGGATCACAGTAATGTTTGCACAATACTGTTTGTCCGCTGCAATAGGCGCTGCGGTAGTTATTCTGCGGTAGTTTAGTAGTAGCTGCGGTAGTTTCCGATTACAGAGACACTACTACTAGTAAGGTCCTCCAAACCGGATCACAGTAATGTTTGCACAGTACTGTTTGTCGGCTGTAATAAACGCAGTGTGGTACCTAGACGGTCTCCGGCAACAGAGACACTACTACTAGTAAGGTCCTCCAAACCGGATCACAGTAAGGTTTGCACAGTACTGTTTGTCCGCTGCAATAGGCACTGCGGCGGTACCTGAATGGTAACCAGCACTAGAGACGTACCACGGTGGTTAGCCCGGGTTCGAACCCCGAACAGAGAGCGGAGAGCGCCACCACCGCTGCGCTGTACATACATACATACAGGCTTTGCTCATTATTCAGCTGCGAGCTGTACAAGAACAATTCGAGTAACGCCGGCTACATTGTTGACGGCGATGTAAACGAAACGATGTATCGATATGTAACATAAATCGCAATTAATCGATTCCGTTAAATCGTTATAACGCGGACGCGGCGGCGGGCGGCGGGCGGCGGGCGGCGGTAACTCGACACTTTACACAATAAAAGGATTATTTTATTCGTGGTGTGGGCATTTAGTGGGAGTGGGAGTTGGTGCGAGCGATTTCTCATCGTGTACGCGCCGTTTTAGGGTTACCCGTATAGTATTATAAAAAAAAAATATATTTACTAAACAATTTTATACGCTTTACCACAACCGCATTTTTTTTATTTATTATTTAAAACAAAAAAAAATCTAAAATACACAAACCATTACCAATGAGGTTTATCCGGATACAGTCGTCGTCGCCTAGCTGCAGCGAAAATCACATCCGGGCTGGAAATAGGCTGATACACCAGATCGTACCGCACTTTGAGACGTATGTTCAATTTTGTTATCTCTATAATTTCACTAGCTACAACTCCCTTCAAACCGGAACACAGTATTGTTTGTCAGTAGGAATAGGAACTGCGGCGGTACCTACAGTCACTGGTGACAGAGACTTACCATCAGTAACAATATATTAAATACAATTGCTTGCAATTGACAGTATAGATGATTTGTTACTAGTATTATCTTACTATTGAATTAGAATAAATAATCGATTTTTTATTCATATTTTACTACCGTCAAGACGGGCGCGATGTTCACATAAAACGCTGCTAGTTAGAACGATATACACTGCATCACTCCATCGCTTTCCATATCCATTCTATCCTCCTCCATCTCCAGCTCCACCTCCAGCAGTGGATATATCTAGATTACATATGACCAATATGGCGCTCGTTGGAATGATATACACTGCACCGCATACTTATCGCTTTAAAACATAATCAAATTTTCTTAATAATTTTACTATCTGCAACGCCCTTTAAACCGGAACATAATATTTACATACTAATATTTAGCAGTGTAAATACAAGCTACTGCGGTATTTAGATGATCTGTAGTAACATAGAGACCAATTGCCTAATTAGAAGGATATTAAATAATAAACGTATACGGAACCCTGTACCCGTGACACGCTGCCCGCTTGCCGGCGCGCAGCGAACATAACATAGATGTTTTATAGGTCCCGTTCGCGGCATAGGTGTAAGATTGAGTTATCCCGCGCGCGGGCGGCGCGGACGTGGGAACGCTAAAAACAAATGGTTATTTTTAACGTTAAGGACAAGCGTTATTTATAACGTTAAATAACGTTATTTATATTATCTATATACGTGAAGCGACGTCGCCGCGGGTACGGGTACGGGTACGGGTACGGGGACGCGTTACTGAAGCCTTTACACGGAACCATCGTTACCTGTTACTTGATACTTAGTATATACTATATAGATACTGGTGATAGGCTTTTGTTCTAACTGGCCGCAGCGCGTATTGCGTAGTGCTGCAAACATTACTCTGATCCGGGTTTGAAGGGCGCTGCAGTTAGTGAAATTACTAGGGTTGACACTCAACATCTTATGTCTCCTGGCTAGGGTCACAACCTGGTGATGTGTAACATCGTAAACAGCCACTTTGTTACATCACTCAACATCAGGTGAATGTCTCGTCGCATGGTTACATAAAAAAGATTCAACATATCGACCTGATGGTAAGTTATACGCATGCCCATAAATTTGAACTAGTTATGTAATATGCCTCACCATATCGTGCTTGTCGCTTTAAGTCGTATGTCAAATTACCTTTGTTTTATTACACTAGCTGCAGCGCCCTTCAAACCGGAACACGATAATTTATTTATACTGTTTGTCTAATAATATAAACTATTATTATTAGCGTGTGTTGCGGCGCGGTGTGTTCGAATGGTGTGTGGTGCGTGTGGGGGTGGGTGTGGGGGTTGGGGTTGGTGCTGGGGCTGGGGCTGGTGGTTGGCTGCAGTGTATCAACGCGACGCTCATAAGTCGCGTCCAATTATCATGTAAAACAAACTGCGGCCGCGCGCCTACACGCGCCGCCCGGCGCCGCTGCTGCGGAGACGGCTCCACTTCCCGCACGCAGCACCAACTCTCTCCCCCTTACCGCTGGCAGAACGGCTGCTGTTGCAGAACATTACCGTGTTCCGGTTTAAAAGGCGCTGTATCTAATGAAAATACCGGAGTAACATCTCATAGTAACTAGTGCCATATTATGAGCAAGCGTATCACTTACCATTAGTTGAATGTTGTGCTTTTCTCGTTTCATACACTAAATGACATTACTGTGTTCCGGTTTGAAGGGCGCTGTAAGTAATAAAACTACCGGGTTAAAATATTATACTAAATAGTGCTCTATTATGAGCAAGCGGATCACTTACCATTAGTTAACCATTGCGCTCGTCTCGTTTCGAAGACTAAAAAACATTATTGTGTTCCGGATTGAAGGGCGTTGTATGTAATGAAATTACTGCGGTAACGAGACTTTACATTTATCAAGACGATGAACGCTATGAGCGGCCGTATTACTTACCATCTAGTCAACGTCTCGAATAAGTAATATTATTTATTAAACAGTCCGCCTCCACAGTTGCGCAGCCGCGACGCACAAACGGACGTTTATATTAAAGTCGAGAATAAGTTATCTCGCTTATCATAATCTAACAAAAGATCACAATAGACTGTTACAGCATCATCAATATATTACCGCGCGGCCGGCGACGCGGCCCTCTTGATACTTGACCCGCACACCCGAACCCTAACTAGTTAATTTTTTATTCAACGAGGGTTCTAAGGGGTTCCGCATAACAACCCACGGGATCCAAACCAACCTCATCAGCTCGTGGTCCCCACCAACCCGCATTGGGCTAACGTGGTGGGTAATGGCCCAAATCCCCCCCATGAACCCCTACAAACGTTGCTATCTTTGGGGGAGACCCATGCCCAGCAGTCGACGTTTATCATCTGATGTAGCAGTAGTAGTAGTAGTGTAACATATGATAGAAAGAGGAATAAAATAGAAAGAAGGAAAGAAGAGAATGAAGGTAAGAAATAAAAGAATAGCATTACAAGCGTAGGCCCAAAAATACCCGGGTAGATGGAGAAAAAAATAAAAAAAAATATATGATGCTGTGTATATCATCCTAATCATCGCCATGTTGTTATAAACTTATCACTGATTATATTATAAAAAGTATCAAAATGGTATGATCCATTAACAAAATCCGACAATCCAGTATCACGGAGGTGTGAGCCGCGTGAATTACCGCCGCAGCAGGGGTCTGATCCCCCTGGCCCCCTGGCGGGCCGGTGGTGGGCTCGTGGGAGGGGTGGGGGGGGGGGGATCACAGATTCCTCGAACTGATCAGCTGATAGCATTGAGGTGGGACTGATTCGTGCGGCCGCGAGGGGTGCCGCGCTCGTTAGCCCACGCGTGGTGCGCCGGCTGTCCCGTGCGCGTTCACTCTGAGAGATTGTTATAAGGGACCTTCCCCCCCAGCTTAAGTACTAGATAAGCCATTCGCTAAGGACCTGACCGATGACGTCATCCTAGACCTTAAACTACCTTCAGATTGGCTCAACTGGTGCTCGCCAAAGCTTAATATATTTTTTTTTAATTCGACGAGTACAACGTTCGATACGCTTGCAGATAACATGGCGCTAGTTAGGATGATATACACAACATCGCATTGATACATAAGATTTTGAGTCTCGATGTCCCAGTAATTACAATAGTTATAGCGCCCTTCAAACCGGAACACGGTAATGTCTGCACAGTACTGTATGTCGGCTGCAATGGGAGCTGCGGTGGTACATAGACGATCTCCAGCAACGGAAACACTACTACTAGTAAGGCCCTTCAAACCGGATCACTGTAATGTTTGCACAATACTTTCCGTCGGCTGCTTTAAGAACTGCGGTGCTACCTAGACGGTCTCCGGCAACAGAGACACTATTACTAATAAGGCCCTTCAAACCGGATCACAGTAATGTTAGCACAATACTGTCTGTCGGCTGCAATCGGAGTTGCGGTGCTACCTAGACGGTCTCCGGCAACAGAGACACTATTACTAATAAGGCCCTTCAAACCGGATCACAGTAATGTTAGCACAATACTGTCTGTCGGCTGCAATCGGAGTTGCGGTGCTACCTAGACGGTCTCCGGCAACAGAGACACTATTACTAATAAGGCCCTTCAAACCGGATCACAGTAATGTTAGCACAATACTGTCTGTCGGCTGCAATCGGAGTTGCGGTGCTACCTAGACGGTCTCCGGCAACAGAGGCACTGCCATCAGTAAAGTGTTCATAGATAATCAGATATTATAGATATGACATATATAATATATTCACACATATACATATATATGAGTGTATATATATATATGTGTATATGTATATATATATCTGCGATCGGACGGAGCGATGAGTTACAAGCGAATAAATATGTCCGCGAGGTTTTATCTGTCTGTAAGCCGACACGCGGCGCGGTGCGTAGGCGCGCGACAGACACGCTGAAGCACTGTCCCTTTATACGATAAAACGAGCAACACTTGATAGTAAGTGATAAGACTATACAACATATCACGTTAGGCAAGGCAAGGGTGCAATTATTACCGTAATTTCAAAACAGTGTGCCTTTATAGGGGGTATTACGTACCCCCACAAAACACCCGGGACCCAAGCCAGCATCACTTGCTAGTGGTGCAGCCTGCTAATCAACAGACGAGGCCCTGGCTCTCACCAACCGGAATTGAGTTAGTGCGGACGGAAATGGCCCTAATCCCCCCACTATCACACTCCTATAATCGCGAGGCTTTTTAGGGGGAGGCTTATTCCCAGCAATAGGCTGCTGATGATGATGCATACTGTAAATCACTTACAATTCCGTTCACATATAAATAAATAAACACTCGGGCGGGTAACACGTGAAGATCTATGGGATCTATGGATCCCGAATAGTACATCGTGTTCGGAATGGTTTACTAGTGGGAGAGCCGAGGCCGTATATCAGGTGCGCGTGGGACAGGCCGGTGGAGGGTAGGGGGACACGTCGCCGCGCCGCGGTCACCCATTCCGTATAATTAATGTCGCATCGCGGCTTATTAATGGCCATTATGGTCGTTTAATGGTCACTTTGCTGGTGGATCGGGACGGTGACGCGCCGTCGACGATAAAACGACTGTTAACCCACTGTTGTATTGTTTCATACTCATAATTTTTTAGATGTTTGGACGCATGCCCAGCAGTGGACGTGGAGATGATAATGATGATATGAAAACCACCCTTCAGCTGAAGCGACCATCATTTGAATATACGCTCAACTATCCCCACTATTAATACTTTTGTAATTCATGGGTTCCTGATTGGATTCCGTGGTCAAGTCAAGGGTTTGTTCAGACCTTGCTGGTCACCATCCCTTTGTGGACAACTCATCTTCATGACAGTTTCAGGTTTCCCAGTTTTTGATAGACAGCGACAGCTTTATATTAAGGAGACTGTTCTCTAAAATATGATCAGTATGCGAAGAAATAGGTTCAGCTCCTTCGTAAGAACTACAGAGAAGCCAGGATGATAGTGTCTTCAAGAGAAGACTGAATAGATACCAGGTTAGTGCTCTTTATCAACCTAGACCACATATCCACTTAACACTATAGAACCATGGTGAAGCACTATCCTTTTTGGTTTAAAAAAAGGCACCTCACCATCGCCGCACGACATTTTGTGATATTGAGACAGCGTTCGGTTCGTTGTTAATAAAAAAACACATTCATGTCGTTTGTTATAAATCAAAATGATATACCATCTGATATTACCGTCTAATGGTCACCATAACGGCCGTTAAATGACCATCCTACGTCATACGAATAAACATAAATAAAGACTTGAGTGAGATTTCGAAATTCCCGTTTGTATTCGAGACTAGTTACACAGACCGACATTGTCTATGCCCATACATACAAATATAACAGCTAGTATATACACTAGCTGTTATATACTAGATGTTCCCCGGCCGCTTTGCTGGCCGTGATATAACAATTAGATTTGACATTTGTCTGAAATTCCTTTAATGCGACCGCAACCGCAAATGACTTTCTATAGCAACCGTTACCATGGCAACCGCATAAGTAAAACCAAATGAGAATTAGTATGTATAGAACGGTCGTGTTACTGAGTCGATACGTTCACTAGATTTCAAGTGATCGGCGGACAAACAAAACCCATTTTGGCTATATTTTTATGTTATCGTTTTATTTCTGTCTTATATAACCCCAATTACTTCCTGTAATGTACTAAGAATGTGCGTCGACTTCCGTCTTCACTCGTCAGTTAAATATAATGACGTCTTCGTGCAAATGGCGGGAAATGTTTAACTAAGAAAATATTATAGCGGGAATATTGTAATATAACGCAGGGAAGTTGAGGAGAACTGGGAAGCTGCGGGGTTATTTAAAAAGTAGGGGTTATAATGTATTAGTCTATATTTTTGGTACACAGCAGCAGCCATGGTCACGACAGGATTGAGCTTAATGTGGTGCTGTGTCCTCATCATCCTATCATCATCATCATCATCATGACTGGCGCCACTTTTTAAACCAGCTCCGTATGGTGAAGGAAGCCGTTATATAAGGAGGTTGTAATAAACAAATATTAATATGAATGGGAGAATCTTTAAGGTGCTAACACAATGGAGCTTTACGGAAATGAATCCATTTGGAGGCTCGAAAGTGGCTGCAGCAGGATGCCCAGCCGTCGGCCATTGGGGCGATGGTTTAACAATGGGCGGTTAAGTCGACTAATTCACGGAAAGTCGATATTTGGCTATTGATTACATAACTCTTATGTAATCTATTGGATGTGAGACGTGAGGCTGCGTTGCCTTTATTCATATGCTCTCATCATCATCATCAGCCTGTGACAGTCCATTTTATTTTACATCATTTCCCTTCCATGGTCTGAGCCTTTGATTTTTTTTGTTCAATCTTTATATATTCCTTTTTATCTCATTTATTTCAGATATCAAAGTCTTCGTTTCCTTTCATCATCTCCAATTTTTCATATTTACATATTCTTCTGTCATACTCTTTATACTTTCTTTTCTTTCGTTATCGTGGGGAATAGTTTCTAATAAGATACGTTCTTCTTTGATCTTCTGGGGGGAAGGCAAAGTTTTGTAGGATTTTTACCCAATAAAACCCTCTCTATGGTCATCTCCGGTGCGTTGCGTGAAGCCCCGGGATCTCGTATAGAGCGGATCGATACCTTCCGGCACTACGTCTAAAACACTTCCTATGGGGGAGGTGAAGTCCTCTCCGACACCGAGGGTGTGGTACTTTGGTACGACAAGAACTAGACCAGCTCGTACCTGTTCACCTCGGGCTATTTATATTTCCTTCCTAGCCTATAAATATGTCTACTGTTCTTCTACTTAACCTTTTCTCTAGTATTCTATTTACATATCCTTTACATCGTTTCACATTTCCGTTTCCATCTACTCTATTCCTCTCCTACCATCTCTATAATTTATATAGGTACTTTGAAAAAGGGGTGTAAGGACTCCCGTATAACAACTCACGGAACCTAGACCGACTTTACCAGCTCATGGTGGACTCTGCTAATCAACAACCAACCCACATTGAGCCAGCATGGTGGGAAATGGCCTAAATCTGGGGGGATTATGAATCCTTAAAAAAGACAGTCCCTAGCGCCGCTATACCGGAAGCCATGCTGACATTGATCTGATGATCGCGGGAAGTCGATGAATACCAGCAGCTCAGCACTGATCGTTGTGGAGATTTTTGGAGGGACCTATATCCAGATGTGGATGTCTACTGGCTGATGATTGCAGTCCACTATTGGATATAGACCACTTTAGAACCTAATTCTATATACTCAAAGATGAGTAATTTTTCCAAGAACCTATGAGCATCTGGTGAAGGAAGATATCATAAGTAAATCTTTATGTTGAAGGAGCTACAGCTTCCGGCTACATTTATCCACCAGCTACATCCTTCATGACTAACTTTGACTATTTCAAAGAAGTTCTTAGTTCCAGCAGTGGACTGGCCATTCATGTAGTTCTATATCTGACTACATTAGCACTTGTAGCTGTGATGCTTTCCTCAAAGACCCACACGCAGGTAGGGATTCATGTGGGAGGACTAGGGTCGTTCCCCACCACGCTGGCCCAGTGCAGCTCGGTTGGAGCTAGAGCCTCGTTTGCTGGTTACCAGGGTGCATCACTAGTTGGTGAGGTTGTCTTGGATCCCGTCAGTTGTCGTGCGGAACCCTTACAGCTCACACGCACAGCTGTGATGGAATGTGAAGTATCGCTGTGTTAAGTTAGGATGTATACACAACACACAGTTATCCTTCTTAGCTAAGAGCCAGTATATCAATAGTAGAACCGTTCCTTAACAGGAAGCTAGTAAAGTTTGCACACTGCTGCAAAGTAATAGCTGCTGACGATCTAGAGAATAATTCATTGATTGTATTGAATAATTTACACAACACCTAACTGCTGTTATCTGTTACATTCTGCGCACGCGCGACAATTTAGTGGTAGACAATAATAAGGCTGTGAGTGGCATAGCAATGGCAACGCCGGTAGCACAGCGCCGGATATAGCGAGCTATAGATATCCTTTTATTTTTAAGCGACTCCACTTGATAGTGAGTGATACGCTTGTCTATAACAAACCGGCGCTAAGTAAGACGGTACTTGCCTTGTCTTTAGCTAGAAAGAATAGACTAAGGTATTACTCTGCCTGGTCGTACAAGTCGACTAAATAGGTGTTCAGGTTCGTGGATTTTGAAGGTAGTGGTGGATTTAGATAGTCTAGTTCTTGTACCAAAGCGAACATCTCTAGGAGAGCTGCAGGTCTTTCTGGTTGTGAGTTCTAGGTTTTCCCGCATCGCACCAAAGATGGCCACCGACGGGTTTCGTTAGGTATAAATTTGACATAACCTTGTCTTCCCCCCAGAACTAATACTCGCCACCATAAGACCTAAAACATTAGGCCTCGTTACTACAGTAATTTCGCTAACTACAGCGCCATTCAAACCGGAACACAGTAATATTTGCCGACTACTGTTATTCCGCTGAAATGGTACCGGGCAATGTGGTGCAGTGTGCGTCGTCCGTCTCCCCCGTCTCGTCAGTTTGTAGAAAAAAAAAGAGGAATAATAGAGGAGAAATAGAAGAATAAAGCTTGTCAGCTGTTACGCGGTGCAGTGTGCGCGTTCCTGTGCCCACCCATCCAAAGGATAACGCACTCCGCTGTACGCAATTAAATTTCGTTCCGAGAAATTGAAACAATTCGGGCATTTGCTTGTATTGAATATTACTTTGTTATTTTAACGTGCGGTGCGCCCACCGACACTGTGGACTTGGGAACTTTTATTAATAAAAAATACAAAAAAAAACCTCAAACTGTACTCACTGGTTGGAGGAGATTAATAGTCCTAGGTTTTGTTTCTAGACAACCTAGTTTGTGACAGACCTTCATTAGACAGTATATAGTGGTAGTGTCTCTGTTGTTACAGACCGTCTAGGAACCACCACAGCTCCTATCTCTGCCTCCAAACAGTAGTGTGCATACATTAATGTGCTCCAGTTTGAAGGGCGTTCTAGCTAGTGTAATTACTGGGGTAACGAGCATCAACATCTTATGTTTCAAGAGATTAGCGCAATGTGGTGCAGTATATATCATCCTAACTAACGCCATGTTGTTATGAGCAGGCGAGTCTCCTCGCTTCATTGAAAAAAAAAAAAACTGATAGTCTGTGAAGGTTTGGGACACTGATGGATTTGAGCAGCATGATCTGAGTGAAGATCTTGTTGTGGAGGCTTATTACTGCTTGTCTATGGTCGCATGATGATGATGTGGTAGAATTCATACGGATGACGGTAAATTAATATTTTTTATGCTGCAGCTAAAGGTTTCGAATACACCAACCACCACCAACAGCTGGTTTGTACAACAACACACCGAAGAGACGACCGGGACCTTCACCTGATGGTAAGTGATACACCAGTCCATTACAACGTGGCGCTAGTTAGGATAGTATACACAACACCTGAGACATGTATTAAATCTCTGCTACCCCAGTGTCTATCTTATGGGGTTTAAAGGGTCCCGCACAAGCCAACGTCACCAGCTCGTGGTGCACCCTGATAAACAACAAACGAGGCTCTGGTTTCCGTCAACCCGCATTGGGCCAGTGTGGTGAAAAATGGCCCAAATCCATGAATCTTTACAAGTGGCGGTCCCTGATGGTCGGCGATGCTTGCAGCGCAGACTCGATCAATATGGTAATCTTTGAGGGAGACCTATGGCCAGCATAAGACGTCTATCAGCTGATGATGATGGTAACCCCAGAAATTTCACTAGGTGCAGCACCTCTGAAACCAGAACACGGTAATGCTCGCACACTACTGTTTGTCGGCTGCTTCAACTGCGGTGGACGGTCACCAGCATTAAGACCTACCACCAGTAAATGTCACAATAAGTTGGTTATGATGTTGATTTTATTTTTTGTCTGTATGTATTTTTTTTTTTTTTGTTTAAAATACTTCGTAGAGTTCCAAGGGTCCGAAGTCCACAGTCGACGCGTGATAACAGCGCATTGTATCAGTTCCAAAGGAACAGGATCCGTAGAAATTAACAGGAATCCCTGTAGCGAGCTGGTGCTGAATAACAAGTGATGATGAAGCCATCTCACATATCACCGCAGGGCTTATGCATCTGAAGCACAACGTGGAGTATAGGATGATATACACTACACCACATTATGATGGAAACGTCAACTTCACTGTATATATCCAGGTTCATTGACCTATCGCGTGATCTACGAAACTGTTAGACGTCAACACTCAACATTTGGTGAGTATTGCTTCTGCCGTTTAGAGGTCAGCTAAGAATTCCTTCTTCAAAGGGAGCTGTGGGGGGGGGGGAGAGTGGGATAGAGTCGGCCAGAAGAATGATTTTTTTTTTTTTTATGGTGATGTTCTCGCCGCAGTTTTATTGACAACTATAGCGGCTTCATCGGACTCAGCGCTCGCGGATCCGGTATCCGCGAGCTAAACTAAATAAATTGATATATACACATATATGTAGATAGAGTAGCGTGTATGAGGGGGAGGAGAAAGATGAGAAGATATTGGATGTGGAAGGGTTGAAGAGTAGGACAGTGCTATGAGGGAAGAGAGAGGGCAGAAGAGTGAGCAGGGACCGTTAGTATATATATGTTTTCTTCCAAGTAATTCCTGATATTACTATACACAGCATCATCATCATTATCTCATTATTTACACCTTCATCATCTTCATCATTATCAACATAGGGCTAGGTATAGGCATAGGCATCTCCCAAACATCTCCACATTGATATACCCTGCGCTGCACGCATCCAACTGCTTGCCGCAGCCTCCACCAGACCTCCTGGTGGTAAGGATGCCATCACTACGCCTTGGTTACCTTGGTGTCCTCTATGTAATGTAATTAAGATCCTCCTACTCCACTCCCGCACTGTTCATATCGCTATCAACGTTGTCCCGACATCGAACCCGCGACACTCCGGCCGCGGACACCGCGCCACCGCGCCACTGCGCCACAAGTCACACACAATTACACTTATAGCACACTTAAACCTATTTACATTTTACGACGTGAATTATCGCGTTTCGGGTATACCACCGGGTCACACGTACTGGTACGTACCCGGACCGGGTCTCATTTGCCGCTGGTCTGCAGCCACGTACTTCCTTGGAAACTGTTTAGATAAAGAGCTGGGCCTCGTCTCCATTGTCGTACGATACGGTACTTTGATGTCAGGCCTCTGTTGTCGGAGCTCCAATTGCAGCCGCTTTACTGTACTGTGTATACATTACTGTATACCGGTTTGAAGGGCGCTGTAGCTGGTGAAATTACTGTGGTGACGAGACTTACATCTTCTCTTTTGTCTGAAAACGACGAGCGCAAAGTGATGCAGTGTATCATCCTGACTGGTGTCCAGCTGGTGGACCAACATGGTGGGAAATAGCCAAAATCCCCCCATATGAACCCCTACAGCAGTGGACGTCTATCTGTTGATGATTATGAAGTAGTCTGATGAACAATACATTTTTTCCCCACTGCTGGGACTATCCACATTGGATAAGTAAGTTGACTGATCGCATGTTCTAGAACGAAAACGCAGCTGCGACACTTCTGGTGTTGCGACTGTCCATGGCCATCAGTGATCACTTTCCACCAGGTGACCTGTTCACTGATTTGCCCAGCTTTCCTATTAAAAAAGTGACCAATATTTACTACTGTAATGCGGAATACTAGATCTAGACTTAGACGCTGTCTGTTTCCAAAGCCGCCTCGCGAGTGCCGTGCCGTGCCATGGAGACACATCTCGCCGCGGCGTGTGACAAGTTCTTTTGTCATTTTTCAGTTCCGGGATGCGGTCGGATTACATGCAGCGAGATTCTTTAAAAAAAATATTTATATTTGTTTTATAAAACATTGATGGTATAATAAATAACCGGACGAAGTCTTGTCGTCCGGATCAGATGAACAACTGGATACGGAATAGTGGTATCCTAAATATATCTTGTTTTTGAAGGACGAGGAATATGTTGTACATACATCTAAACACTACAGTTGTACCAACGTATTAAAAGGACCAACAGGATATCTGAGCTGTATGTGTCGCTCTGTTGTAGCTGTAGTTTTTTTTTAATTTTTACGAAGCAACGACGCGAGCGAGCCGTTCATCATCAGCCGACAGACGTCCACTGCTGGACATAAGCCTCCCCCAAAAGACCTCCACATCGATCAATGCAGTCAGCATGGCGCCGGTAGCACCGGGCACAAGAGGTCGTCGTTTATATGGGAGGATTTGGGCCATTTCCCACTACGCTGGCCCAATGCGGGTTGGTGGGAGCCAGGGCCTCGTTTGTTGATTAGCAGGGTGCACCATGAGCAGGTCAGGACTTGAGTCCCGTAACATGTATCGCCATTCACCTGATGGTAATTGATAACGACGGTAGTTACGATGTTATACACAACATCACACAAGTTGTAACTTAACATCTTCAGTTAAAGTTAAAGTTTGTCGCCAGAATTATCACCTATTATGGTCCTACCGTGCAAACTAGTACGAAAAATATAAGACCATTTTAAACTCGCTCACCGAAAATTGCTCTTAAGACTATTTTAGTCGACTTCTACGACAAACACTGCTTATCTTGTGATCCTGTCCTACTACCCTGTTGTTTCTGATAGATCACTCGCCGTCACTGTTCGGCGCATGTGAAGCCCCCGTTACGGTCAAATGTCATTCTCATTTACACACGAGCCAACGGGACGCGCTACGCGGCCGCCATTTTGTTTCCAACGAGCTCCATATCTACACTATTAGTGCCGCTCAGACGTGCATTCTTACAGCGAAATTGACGATTCACGAGGGAAAAATCATCTTAAACACGTAATAATCTGTGAGTATTGTGTACTATGTGTTTTATTGTCGTGGTAACTGCGGCGGTTTAAGCGGATATCGCGGGAAATCGCGGCGGCGGGCGGCCGGCGGCCATTTTGTTGCTTTATTGCTGCCAGTTTAGTAATCTCCGTTTGGATTATCTTTTAATATTAACTCTACACTCATATTACTTTATATATCCTTTATTGTACACCAATTACAAGATATGAAGTACATTATATATATATAAAAGAACAATGGACGGTCTTATTGCTCAGAAAGCAATTTCTTTCATTGGAAAGAAAGACGTGAACTAAAAGCAAAGAAAAGATAGTAACTATATAGTAATTAAAAACAGTACTTGATGAAAGATGAAAGCAATAACACGATTAGATATATTATCATATCATCATATGATAATAATATATGATGATATGGAGGGATGATGGACATATAACAAAGAAAGTAATGAGAATGAACGTGGATGGTTATAAGAGTAGAGGAAGACTGAAGAAAGTGTGGATGGATTGTGTGAAAGATGACACGTATAAGAGTAGTGTGAATTCAGATAAGACGGCTGATAGAGGGATGTGGGAGAGAAGTACATACTGTGCTGATACCACATAGCTGGGACAAGAGCAGGAAGAAGAAGAAGAAGATTATCATATCATACTATATTAACTTCTATGTAAGTAAATTATGTGTGTACTTAAAGTTCTGGTTAAGGTGTGACTGATACCTTTAAGGAACTCCTGAACTAGTGGAGGTGGAACCTTTGCAGCCAAAATGGGTTTCCCAACTAAACCGACCTGTAGGTTTTTTATTTAGTATTTTCTATTAAAAGTAAAAACAGTATAGATATTAGTCCTAGACTAGACTAGCACTAGAGAGTTTGCCGTCAGTGTGCAAACATTACTGCGTTGCGGTTTGATAGCTTGGGAAATTACTGGGGTAACGAAACTCGACGTTTTATATCTCATGTGATGAGCGTAATGTGGTGATCTGTACCATCCTTACTGCCACGCTGTTATGGTGATCACTTACCATCAGGTGAACGCCTCGCTCTTGAAGCGGCAGTTCATTTTATAAAAGGAGTCTCGTCCAAAAACAATTTGGTAATCCCTGTTCTAGGTTACAGTTCTACAACCAGGACAATCTAGATCTTAATTATAGTACGATAAGGAGATATAGACTGAATTTGTGATTACTGCTAGGTAATAAACATGGTGGATGAGGGCATTTGGAATTTTAGCTGCTAGTTCATAAATTTAGAACCTATAGCCTTATTCCACTGCAGACTTTTGTTATAATTACCTTGGTAATAAATATTTTCGTATATCATAAAGTATAAAATCCAGACTTTATTTATTGGTATGCATTATGGAGTGACAGCTTTACTGGTAACACTGATGCTGGAGACTGTCTCGGTATCATCGCAGCTACCTATTTCTGCTTCAAAACAGCAATGTTGGTATTGCTTGAAGAGTGCTGTAATTAGAGAAATTACTGCGGTAACAAGAGAATTATATGTCAAGATGAAGAGCGCTATGGCGTGTCTAAAATTCTAAAGTCACTTTGGATGCACTATCAGTAGAAAGTCTAATCAATGGTCTAGTTTCTTGGTGGAATAGAGAACATCTGATGATGGTATTGGCTTGAATAAACCTACTGGCTCTGATGATGGAACGGAATACCTTCGCATCCAACCCTGATGAGACCGGAAGTAAGAGCGCGAAGACCAGCACTCCATGTCCCGTTAAAGGAACCAATACTGCCGATAGGTCTTTGCTACCGGAGACTAAGTACCTGTTGCAATACAGCGCAAACATTCCTGTTCCGGTTTGAAGGGAGTTGTAGCTAGTGAAATTATTGGTGTAACGAGAGTTAACCTCTTGTCTCATGCGACGCGTGCAATGTGGTGCAGTGTATAACATCCTAACTAGCGCCACGTTATTATGGGCGGGCGTGTCACTTACCATCAGGTGAATGTTCCACTCGTCTATCGCTTAAAAAAAAAAAAAAAAAACTATCACGGACACAAACTCTCTGAAGAAATACTCTGCTGAAAACGTTGTAGTGAAAGAATTAAAAAATAAAAAAGACCTTAAATATTGTGTCTCGTTACCCCAGTAATTTAATTAGCTTCAGCGTCTTTAAAACCAGACAACAGTAAGGTTTACACAGTACTGTTTATCAGCTGCTGTAGAACCTGCGGCTGTACCCAGACAGTCTCCGGCAACAGAGACCTAATAATAGCAGCCTCGCTACCCCCTTTGGGGAAGGTATTTTGTAAAATCCATCATAAGCTGACCTCTAAACGGTAGATGTCTCCGCCAAATTTTGAGTGTTCACGTCTAATAGTTTCGAAGATAACGTAGTGATTAATGAATCTCTGTATATATGTATATGTATTTCCGGTATGTAAATTGGATCATCATCATCATCATCAGCCGATGGAGGTCCACTGCTGGACATAAGCCTCCCCCCAAAGATCTCCACTTCGAACGGTCCCACGTCTCCCACTAAGTGAAACGGAAATCTGGTGCGACGCGAACAACGTGGAACCAATGGATGCGGTAAATTGGATACTAAATATTAATTAAAAATTAAAAAAAAAAATCAGTGCTCTGTAGTGTGAAACAGTTTCGGCGAACATCAAAAAAAGGGGGGGGGGACGGTTAAAAACCTTAAAATTAGTTCGCCGGTTGACGCGACAGCGATTCGAGCCGGGGACCCCGTCGCACGCTGATTAAACGAAAACATTCGCTTAACTGTAACGTCACGGCGGCCGCCTGTCACACTGTAGCGCAACATTTATATATAAAACGTTCACCGGTTATTACATGATACAATACATAACAACGTGACGTTAATTAGGGTGATATACACTGCACCACAAGATAACCCCAGATTATCCACAATTGAAGTACTGTTACTTACCATACAACCGGACAAAACCGGATAATCTGGATAAGCTGGTTGTAGTAAGAAGGCCGATGGTCCGACTTGATACAGGTAATCTTAGGCACCAACATTCCAAATGACCAGAGCCGTGCCTAGTCTAGATAATCAATCTCCTACTAATCCGACTTGGGCCAGCGTGGTGGAAAATGGCCGAAATCTCCCCTATAGGAAATCCTATAAACGACAGTTCCTGATACCTGGGGATGCATCCAGCGCAGGACCAGGTGTAGGGATCTTTGGGAGGCTAAAGTCCAGCAGTGGACGTCTATCTGATGATGATCTAATCAAACTCTCTACATCTCTTTCTTTCTAAAGAGTAATATATATATAAAGATATGAAACGCATTAAGGTGCTGTGTAAACATCCTAATACTTTTGTTTTTAATGAAGCAAAGGGGCGAGCTTAACGATCACTTAATGTTAAGTGATACGCCTGCCTGTAACAACGCAGCGCTTGCTGGAATTGTATTAACAGCATCAGATTACGCTCCTCGCCTTGAGATGTAAGACGTTAAGCTACGTTATCCCTGTAATCACGCTAGCTACGTCTTTCAAACCGGAATACAGTAATGTTTGTCCGCTGCAATAGGCGCTGCAGTAGTAACTAGACGGTCTCCGGCAACAGAGGCACTACTACTAGTAAGGTCCTTCAAACCGGATCACAGTAATATTTGCTCAGTACTGTTTGTCGGCTGCAATAGGCGCTGCGATGGTACTTACCTAGACGGTCTCCAGCAAGAGACAACTACTTGTAAGGTCCTTCAAACCGGATCACAGTAATGTTAGCTCAGTACTGTTTGTCAGCTGTAAAGATGATCTCCGGCATCAGAGACCTACCACCAGCATATGTTTATGTAAGTCGTTTCCCTCGTCATATCTCTTCAATGTATAAAGAGTATTGTTCTTTATACGCTAGATATAAGCGAGTCTCTTTCTCTTTCTCTCTCTCTCTCTCTCTCTCTCGCTCTTTCTACCAATACTTTGTATATGATTCTTTTCTTCATTGTCTTCTACCGCGCTCTCTACATCGTCAACAGTTATCACGCTTTTGGTTTATTAACCTTTCTACTTAGATCTTCCTAGCACAATGATAAAAACGAAACTTATATAATAGTATTGAGCAAAGAAATAAAAAAAAATCACTATCATCATTATCATCATCATCATCACCATCATCATATAAATATTAAAAAGATAATATTGTAATTTGAATATGTAACATTTTTAAACGGTTGTCGAAATTTAATTAGTACAATTAATAAGTTTCGTTGCGGTGTGACAGGCGGCCCGGCGCTGTACGGTACAAGCGGAGCGGGCGGGGCCCATTCGTAACGCATCAATAGGGGTATAATGTTAAGGGTAGTTTACGCCCAATTGCTTGCAAATTAATACCCGCGCCGCACGATGCGCCCCCTGAATAATTGTGCGGAACATTTTATTTATTAAAACTATTTGAACTAGTTGTGAATCGATTTCTTAGAGAAAAATCGATTTATTTCATCGATTTAAAAATACATATTGTTTATGGTACATTTAGCAAACATCAATATTACTAATGCGTTCTTTTTAATGAAAGTATTTACATTCATCAGGAGACGTTCGTCATCATCATTAGATGATCGCGCTGCTGAATATAAGCTCTTCATCAAAGACATGGTCATGATCAGCGTCATCACCATATTTATATAGTTTTATTTCATATTCATCGTCACGGTCTCCCGCAACAGAGACATTCCAAAGTATTGCTTTTGTTCTGTCTCTTGCTCTTGTTGTTTCTCTTGCTCTTGTTCTTTCTCTTACTCTTGTTGTTTCTCTTGCTCTTGTTCTTTCTCTTACTCTTGCTCTTGCTCCTGCTCTTGTTCCTGCTCCTGCTCCTGCTCCTGCTCTTGCTCCTGCTCTTGCTCCTGCTCTTGCTCTTGTTCTTTCTCTTGCTCTTGCTCTTGCTCGTGCTCTTGTTCCTGCACCTGTTCCTGCTCTTGCTCCTACTCTTGTTCTTGCTCTTGCCCGTGTTTGTGGTCATAGCCTTGTTTTTTATCAATACGAAGACCAATATAAATTTTGCTCATCACCAATTCAAACCTGCGCCCCGCACGGATCCGTGCCCGCAGCGCGCGCGGCCGGCGCGTTGCCGCTGCACGTCACCAGACATCATCCACCACGGAGGCGGCGCGGGGACAGATGTTTGAAACATTTTTTGCACGGCGCACCCTTGCCCGCCGGCCGGGGGTGACTTTTTGCCGGTCTCCGCGTCCGCCCATTGAGTTCGGGGTAGAAGTGTCGATTTCAATTACACGGCCCATTGTGAAGCTGATGCCCGCTCAGACCAGCTCCGGTCGCTAGTGTAATTGTGCCGGGAGCTGCACCGCGCCGCCATTGTTGTGTGCAGTGTGAACATCCTTTGTTGTGTGGAGTGGCGCACAATGGAGCGCCGCGATACACTTTGAAGAGCTAATTTATATGATCCGGTGACAAGTAGGTTTTTTTTTATGAAATTTTGGGCAACCCTGTCTCCTGGTGTAAGTCAGGCTGGTGTGAAGATCCTAAGCAATGAGGATATCAGCATTTGGAGAAGTCGCGAACACAACGTCATCTAACGCTATATAACAAGCGAACTTACAAACAGTTCAAACAACATGACCTGCATGTCTCATTACCGCAGTAATTTCACTAGCTATGACATCCTTCAAACCGGATAACATTTTTTTTTGCACTGTACTTATATATCGGCTATAATAGCTGCGGTGGTGCGTAAAGGATCTACAGCAACAAAGACATTCAATATCGATTTTTCGGTAATCATAATAACAATCACCACGTTACCATAGTAACGTATACGAACTGACGAATAGTTTGTTGTATAGAAAAAACGTTAAGGTATCCATTACAGACGTTTGTATCGTTTACACAACACCCCGCCGGCGCGTGCATTGTCGCAGTGTAAAGATTTCACGCAACATTAAGTGGACATTTGTATATGATTAAAAGTCAATATGGTGCAGCGGCCGAGCTGGTGTCGGCGACACCTGGATGAAAGGGAAAAAAAACTAACGATCGCCAAACGGCACAGTTAATTTAAACCATCTGATATTTAGTCGACTTTTTCTACGTTCGAATGAACGTGTTCTTTTACTTTACTTAACAATGCGACGAGACGATCCACGCACTGTTAAGTCATTAACTTAATACACTAGCTACAGCGCCCTTCAAACCGGACCACATAAATATTTGCACACTAGTCTTTTGAATTCATAGTCTACCGTTTTTCTTGTATATGTTCTAACAAAGGTCAGAATTCTTATATATTAGTCTAAGTCTAGTGTCTAGGTCTCTGCTGCCGATGACCGTTTAGATACCATCGCAATGTCTATATCTGTAACCAAACATTAGTGTGTGAATATTACTGCGTTCCGGTTTGCAGTGCGCTGTAGCTAGTGTAAATACTGGTGACCAGGTCACCAGTCAGGTACCGTGATGTTCATTTCCTCGCTTTATAGAATTAAAAAAAAAAATTACACTAACTAACAAATCTGGCGGAGGTAGTGTTGGGAGCCCTCCCACAAGGTGGACCTACGATCTGATGAGGATCGTGAGAGCCCTCTGGATGTAAGCAACGCCGGACCGTTCGAAGTGGAGATATTTGGAAGAGGCCTATGTCCAGCAGTGGGCGTCTATAGGCTGATGATGACGACTAACTTGGTATGCTTGTTTGAAACCTATTTATGTCTTAATGGTCCTTGAACTCTATATCATATGATTCCTGTATATTCTCAGCTATATATGCAGGCTGTTTCCTTGAGAGCAACTGCAACCGCAAACAGCTTTCAATACCAACCGTTACCATAGCAACCGCATAAATAATACTAAATGAATATATATATAAACGTCATGTTGACATAAAAACGATGGAGAATCTATGGAACACAAAACAATCAATATCCTGTAACAGAACATTAACAGAATTTAATTATATATAGTTTAACTCATTTACAAACGTCTGTAATTTTTTAAGCGCTTTGATGTTGTTATTAATTTAACTAATACTTACTACTAACTATACTTTTGTTTTAATAAATGCATATCCTGAATCAGCTGACTAAATGAGCAGTAAGTTCATGTTAAAGCTCCTCTGCAACTGGTGAAGGTTGACGATCAGCGTGGCACAGTCCTGTCTCCGGTTCGGTGGAACAATTCGGACGCATCAGATACGCCAGTCCATTCCCTGATAATCCTCAATCATGACTTCCTTCTCCAAACCTTTGATTAGAAAGTTTAGCTATTATAATCGACTGCTGAAGATCATATCGCTGATGACGGAGTACAGGAGTAAGTAATAACTTGGACACACACACATATACATATATATCTATATATCTGAATTAAGACAGCGCCGTGGTAACGATGTGGTAGCAATGGGCTACCAGACAATGGGCGCGGCGCGGTCAAGCCGCGGGGGTGCGCCCCATCTGGACGATCAAATTTATTCTAATTTCCATAGAAACGTCACATTTGTTTAATAGATTCTCCCCACAGCGTCCCCTTCAATGGGCCATTATTTCCATTTCTTTATTTACGTACTTTATTACATTATTTACGTACGTCCGGCCGCGTTGAATCGCTTCACGTGCGCGGGCGCATTCCTAACAGATACTATGTTTTTATTTTTTATTTAATTAATCAACGAAACTGATGATAAGTGGTACTCGTTTATAACAGCGTTAAACACCACGTTGCGCTCGTCACCTTCAGTCATTTTGAGTCTCATTATTACAATTTCAATAGTTGCAACGCCCTTCGAACCGGAACACAATAGTCTTTACATATTACTGTGTGTCGGCTGCAATCTGACGACATCCAGCAACCGAGACCTATCACCAGTATAAAAATTTAATTTCTTAATAGTGACTGGTGTGAATACATCTTAGTAAATAAATAATTATAAACAAAAAATAACTTTATTCAAGAACTATTATATAACATAAGAAAAAAAAATCACAAAAGAAGGTTATGTTCCAACTGTAGAGGCCATAGGTCTTGTCTCACAACGCGAAAGCAAAAATACTATTTCTTATCTATTAACAGCTTTACAACTGTTCCCACTGCTGGAACTACGACTTATTATCAGAATGAAGTCCAGAGGTATTCATCCACCATAATAGCCAAATGCGAGCTGATGGTTATCACGAGTTCATGATGTTAATATACAGACATTCACAACAATCCGCAGACATGAGAAATCGATTCATAAAAATTAAAAAACTAATACCTTTAATAGATAAAAATATCGTATAAATACTAGGTATGAATACCATTAACAACTTCTTAAATATTTGACTATTTAAAAAAAAAAGCAATATTTTACATTTTTAATCTGTCGACCTGATGTCAGTTCAACCGTGAATCACAGCATATTTATCCTTTTCTCTTTGTATACAGAACAAGAAAAAAAAAAAAGAAGCGGTCCATAGACAATAAATAACGCGCCAACAAGCGCCATATTAAACCGGAGATGAGCGTAGAAACACCAAAAACTGACAAGGATCTAGTCAAGGGGCACGTAAGCGAGCGCGGTATCGTGTTACCCGTAATTTGAATAAAATATTACCATCGCTGGTAGCTTGATGTCTCTATTCCCGCCCGGGGCGGCGGGGATTACTGTTTTATAACATGGCAACACTAACCTTTACAAATTTATACGTTAATATAAATTACAACGTAGATTTTATTAAATCTAGTTAAACGTACAGTTAATATAACTAACTACTAACGAATGTACAGCACTATTTAGTCCCACTGCTGGGATTCCGTCTTTCCCAATGAGAGAGTCTAAACAATTAAGCTAAGAAATGAACTCAGTAATCTTCTAAACATTGGTAGGTATAGGGACAGTGCAGTAGTATAGCTGAAATTTTTTTTTAATTTCCTGTTCTAACAAAAAAACATCTAAAAATTGAGAGACATTTTATTCAACGAGGCGAAGACACGAGCAAGACGTTCACCTGATAATAAGTGAAACGCCTATAACAAAGTGGTACTACTTGAGATAAGATAAGAAGGCTCGTTGTTTTAAAACATAAAATGTTAATTCTGATTACTCCAGCAGTTACAGTAGGTATAACGCCCTTCAAACCGGACCGCAGTAATGTTTGCACAGCACTGATCGTCAGCAGAAACAGAAGCTGCGGTGGTATCTATATAACAGAGACCAGCACATAATTCGCACCGCGTCCAGAAATATAAAAAACTTAGCATTAGTAAGAAATGTTTTAAACAATAAACACCCTTAGTGCTTATCCTTATTATATATCCTTAGTGTATATCCTTTAGAATAACTCACACTGCAAACAATAATTAAGATAAACGGTATCCCATTTGAATTAGTGACCGCAAAACAAAGTTTTTCGACCGTTGAACGAGACAAAGGCAGTCCATTTGTGGCCATTGACAGGTCATTAAAAGACCATACTTTAGGGGCCAGGACCATAAATTAGCCGGGGCCATTATTTTGAAAATAATTAGCAGGATCTTGTATTTTGAGGGATGATACCTTTCGGAGTCGGTTCTAACTGGCATTCAGGACAGGGCCGCACTGCCGGCGAGAAATAAAACTTGTTTAACTCTAATTCATAATTTAATTATTAAATAATGTAATTTATACTTAATAATGCCTTTAATCATCATATCTAGGAACTCTGAGCAACTGTGCAACAAATCAGACGAATTATAAAGGATCCCCTAGCAACAGTCGAGGAACTCAGGAGAATTTTCGAGAAACTTAGAGAATCAGTCGAAGAACTCAGAGCAAGTATCAAGCAACTCAGATCGACTGTTGAGGAACTCGGAGCGACTGGCGAAGAACACGTACCGAGTGTCGAGCAACTTAGAGCAATTATTGTGGAACTGGGAGCAATTGCTGAGGAACTCAGGGCAGCTGAGGAAGTCAAGGAACCTATTGCAAATGTTGAGAAACTCGGAGACATCAAGCAACTCAGATCAACTTTTTAGGATCTCGGTGGAAATACTAAGGAACACGTACCGAGTATCGAGCATCTTAGAGCAACTATTATGGAACTGAGAGCAATTGCTAGGGTTCTCAGTGCATCTGTCAAGGAACCTATAGCAGCCCTCGAGGAACTCAGAGGAACAGTCGAAGTTGGATAAATTAATATTTTCTTTCTTATTTAACAAAATATTAAACATTAACAGTAATAGCACATTATTGGATTTACCCTGGATTGTGATAATAGTCACAGAAGATCATGGATCGTGGATTTCACCATCGGTATTCTTCTTCTCGGTCGTTACAGACTTGACAAACTAATCATGGTCAACGGGTGATTATGGTAACTAGTTCCACTTGGAGCTTCCACTTCTCCTTAAAGCCTCCCTCCTGCTTTACATGAGGAGTAAAACGATATCTCTCAAAACGATGACCACGTGTGCCACTTACTCGACTCGATAAGGAAGGCGACCATCACAGAAGAGTAACCATGTTGAGCTTGCCACCGACACCTGAAGTGATGATCACGTCCACTCTGTCAAGTGTGACACCGATGAAGATGATACCATGAAATGAACATCATCTTAGGTGTTATTGATAATATTAATTTTTAAATTGTATATATATATGCAGATTAGATATCGCAGTCCGTACCACGCGCGGGGGTCTAGCAATGCCGGTGCGCGCCGCAGGGGGCCCAGCCCGGCCCGGGGCCGGACTACCTCGTCGTGCCCTTATTACTCAGAACCAGCGCAGATGCGAAAATGACACACTGCTGCCATTACGTTATACGATTTAATTCACTCTCCATAATTGCTGTTTAAGTCAACCACTTCACGGTGGACATTTGGACATGAATGGGTGACCGCTATTATTAACAATTAAGTTAACTTTTTTTTTTTTGATTACGGGGCATAGGTTTAAGGTCCAGTCAGACATCTGTCTTAGTAGTAGTTGAAGCTAGGGGTAAACTCATTTTAGATTAAACTTGGTGGTAGGTCTGTTGCTGCAGGCCATCCAGGTACCACCGCAGCACATTAAAGCCGACAAACTGTACTGTGCCAACAATACTGTAATCCGGTTTGAATGGTGCTGTACTTAGTAAAATTACTAAAGTAACAGACTTAAAATATATTACCTCCTAAACCAAGGAGTAGAATGTGTTGCCAGTGTATATCATACTAACTATCATCATATGAACTCGCTCATCTCTATGCTTGAAATAATAAAAACATAGTAATTTATGATATATATATATAAGAAATATTAAAACCTACAACTTTTTGCTATTAATATTTTATTTAGCAAATACTTTCATATATTTTTATTCTCCGCCATCTTGTGAATAATATGCGATAAACTAATACAGTTTATATGCTCTTGCATCAAAACGTTATACCACCCCTATAAAGGAACGGGGGTTGAATCAGTGCCCCTGCGATACTTAAACGTGTAATTTATCTAAACCCGAAACAATTAACCGTGACAAGCGACCATCCCCCGCTACAGTTCACACGGAAACTTACCATCAACTTAATGTGAAGTGGTGGAGTGGTACATTCAATAAATCTCATATAATTACAATTGGCTTATATTGTTCGTAATTAAATGGTCAAATTTAACGGTCTGAAGGTCGCTGTACTTACTTTAATTACTGTGGTAACTAGTTTCGATACTTTAGGTCTCAAGGCAACGAACACAATATAGCGCTTCGTTTATTATCCTAACTAGTACCAGGTTGCTTTAGGTACACGGATGTCTGATCATAAAGTTAACGTGGTATCCGAATGCATTACGTTCATAACCTTAATGGTGGTAATTCTCGTTACTACAGTAACATCGCTAGCAAATAAGAGTAATAAATAAAATGCAGTATTTTTTTATTTTTCAATCATTCAATCATTACCTGTTTTTTTTTTTTTTTCATATATAATAAAAGAGCAGGACGTTCCTGTCCTTAATAACGTAGCGATAGTTAAGGTGGTGTACACTGCAACGCTTTGCGCTCGTCATCTGAGACATAAAAAACCAAGCCTCGTTACTCCAGTAATTACATTAACTACAGCGCCCTTTAAACCGGAACATAGCAACATTTGGCAGCATAAATAGGCGCTGCGGTGGTATACATCTAAATGATGTCTATCATTAGAGACTTACCACCAGTTAGTAATAAGTAATATATATAAGTAGTTAGTAATTTCACATGGTTACAAGATATATAATAAAAAAAATAATGGTCGGTAGCTACATAAAAATAACGTTATTAATATTAACTGCTATAAAAACATTACAAAGCTATTCATAGAGTCCTCAACGACAAATTGTGCTACTGACAATTTATCTTTCACGAACCGGCGGAGACGCCATTTTCTAAATTATTTTCGAATTAAAATATTCGCAACACAACCGCCGCCTGCGAAAACGAACCGCGCGCCATTTTAAACTTTATTTGTATAATGTAATGGCGGTCGCGCGTCGCGCCGGCGGCAACGGCGACCAGGCCGCGGTGGATGACAACAGAGATGTCAAAAAGTCCGCTACAATGCGCACTGATTGCCTCTTCACAATTCAGAGATTATTCACGGCCATTATATTCTATTTAGTTCCAAATAAGCATTTAATAATAGTTTACGGACACGGACCGTCCCCCTTAGCGTGCCTATTAACAATACAATAAATATAAATAACAAATAACACAAAATAAGGGCCACTTTACACCTTCTTGGAAGCGAGCAGTTGCGCTTTGCCTTAAAAAAAATAAACATAATTGTTTTGCCGTTGTGAACACGAATTGCCGAGTTAATTTCAACTTTACACTTATAGCAATAAGAGTTAGGTGTGATTTTATATAATGCATTACAAGATGGCGGCAATAGTTTTCGAGTATTAAAAGATAATGGCCTTTATAGATGAAGTGGAAAACGATACAGTGGACGTGTCAGTCCCTTTTCAATGGCGCGCTAATATAAAATTAATAATTCTGTCGTTTGTCGCAGTGGGCGAGGAGGGACACAATCGGGTCCTAAGGACGTTTTCACGCGACTGCGAACTTTCATATTATTCCCAAGTTTTTTTTTTTCTTTAAGTGACGTGACAGTTTATGTTAGCTGTAGTCAATTGATTTTTTTTTTTAAATTTAAACGACGCAAAGTTAAGTGATTCGCTCATCCGTAACAACGTGGCGCTGGTTAGAATGTTGTACACTGCACCGTGTTACCACGCTGTAGCTTCGTCTTGACTCAAGGTGATGAGCACATGGTGCAGTATATACCATCCTAACTAGCGTCGTATTCTTATGGGTGGGCGTATCACTTACCATCAGGTGAAGGATCTGCTCGTCTCGCCGCTACGTTGCTTTAAAAATTATAACTTGCTCATATTTCTATCGCTCACTCGTTTTTAAGTGATGACTGATTAACTTATAGGTAATATATTTTCTATCAGCTCGTATATATTATGTATATCTACCCTTACCCATCCAATCGGTGTAGATTGTGAAATATCATTTTTTTTTTAATTCTAGGCAAAAGTAATAAATTATTCGGTTTATTTAATTTTGTTACGAAAAAAAAGTTTTTTTTACGTTTTTTGGATTGGTAAATAATTCATTTCATCATCTAGAGACGTTCAATGCTGGAGATAGGCCTTACTAAAAGATCTCCACGTTTTTAAGGGCCATTATCCACCACGCTGGGTTAACGCGGGTTGATGGCATCCAGAGCCTTGTCTGTTGATTAGCAGGCTACACCACGAGCTGATGGTACTGGCTTGGGTCCAGTGAGTTGATGTAAGGGAATATATGTATATGATCCTTATTTTAATTGGTTAGAGTTGTGTTTTTTTTATTGATATATTATTATATATGTAAAAGAGATTGCTTCAGAAGCTGCTTTATACTGATAACCGATAAAACAGATGAACGAGCCAACGATTCACATGTCTGTATATATATCAGCTTTCACCTACAAGAAGAAACCTCTTTTTCATTGAATTGGATCATAACTTAGAAGTCTTGAAGGAAACTCTTCATCATCATTATGTACCATCATCAAACTGAAGTTTCGCGATCAGATTGAGATTCCAATTCGAGCCTTACTTAGTTTTCAACTCGAGCAAACTCCTAGAGAACTAGAAATTGCGTATGACAGTAACAGTGGTAGATTGCTCAATATCCAAGTTATCAAGTATACAGTCTAAGATCTCCTGACCGAGATCACGCACGAGCTTATTTAAATTTAAGCAGCGTAAAATTTAAGCTACATTCAAGGAAGCCATTCCGCTCCCCGGGGTCCAGTTTTACGATCACACACGATCAAATTTTAATCGAGCCAGTTTACGATATTGACACAATAGTTTTCTATTCGTTAATCGTTACGCACAATTATAATTTTACGGTTAATATTTAACCTATTTACTCTTTATTGCGTCAGTAATAAGGCCTCAGTTCCAACAGTCGTTAGGTCTATCGGATGCATGAGTAATGTTCCAGTATAGATGTTGAACTGATGCATTATAATTATCTCAAGCCTTGTGTGGCCAAATATATGTGTAATGTGGGTTTAGTACGCCATTGAAATTGTAATTATGACGTTATTTAATTTAAATTCTATTAGCATAATCAAAATATCTTCTCTGTTCTCTTCCTGTTAACCTTTTAGGCTTTGAAGAAATTATATAGAGCCACTTCCTATTCCTAATCACAATGACTAGATAGAAGAATGTGTAGATGAATATACAAATATAGAATAATATCGCAGAATATTTTGTTGTTATTATTCAGGTTAATTTTCTTCATCATCATCATCATCATCGTATTTCATTGTCCATCAATTCATCTTCCGAAGAGGCATTCCCATGGCTATAAAAAGCTAATAATTCAATAGAACTTAATACCAACATGCTCAAGTAAGACAGAAGAATAGATTAAAAATTAGAAAGTGTTAGTATTTAGGTTTCGATGTTAGTCTAGTTTTCTAAAAAAAAATCTATTAAAGCTGTTTATTTATAATATGATCATAAAATGGTTGAAAGTTAATGATATAGAGGCCGGGACGAGATCGGCCAATTAAAACTAATGACCCGGCCGCCTCCTTCCCTCATCCCTCCCGACCTTTAACTGTCACGACGCCCCCTATAATTCTATAAAATAACAGCCCGAGCGTTTAACGAGTTGATTAATTATAACGTTTATAGTTCAGCGGCGTTATAAATCGCGTATGCTATAATTAGCTAATCGTTTTTTATCTGCTACGCGGACTGTTTAATCTGCACTCGGATAATTTCGCGCGCTTTTATGACATAGTGTTGTCTAACAAACTTTGCAGCGTTTAATTATTATCGATTAATATAATTAAAGGGGTGTAGCGGGTTCCGCACGACATATCAGTGTCCAAGCCAACCTCACCAGCTCGTGGTGCAGCCTGCTAATCAACAAACAAGGCGTTTGCTCCCACCAACCCGCATTAGGACAGCGTGATAGGAAATAGTCCAGATCCCCTCACATGAAACCCTACAAACGTGGGGATCTTTGGGGGAGGTCCATGTCCAACAGTGGACTAGTATCGGCTGATGATGATGATGATGAATATAATTAATAATATGACACTTATTGGTGGTAACTCCTTAACTATAGGTAAGTACCACCGTACTTCCTATTCCAATTGTCTAATATTATTATGCGAATATTTATATTCCGCTTTAAAGGACGCTGTAGGTAATAAAATTACTGGAGTAAAGAGACTTAACATCATATGTTCACGTCATGTTAAGTCTCTCCGTTCACCTGAAGGTAAGTGACGCACCTGACCATAACATGAAGCTAATTTGAATGATAGACACAACACCACATTGTGCCCGTCGCCTTGACATATTTTATAATCGCTATTAGTTTAGTTTAATAACATTAATAAAGATATTAATGCTAATTGTCTAACCGCCATTTAATACAGATTATATAAAGTATTCAGTTGACATTCAAAAAACAAAAAAACTAATAACAATTTCTCCACAGACGTATAATTAAAATGGAGGCGCGGAATAATTTTAATGTAGATTTAATGGTCGATGGTTGGCGGGAAAAAAAAAAGGGCTAATTGTATTATAATTAGTAAACAGTTAGCGGACGGGGGGTGCAGCCGGGTGGGAAAGTTGTTAAAGGAAATAATAAATTCTTTTCTTTCACCAGGTATCACCACAGTTTTTTATGATTCAAAGCAAAAGAAAAACTAAAAGACTTTTATGAAGCTTTCATCAATCGAACAGAGAGCAATGGAATTGGCCATGCTGAGGGTTTGATCGAATCGGAAATGAGAAGATCCGCAGGATAACTAATGTTAGCGACATAATCCAAAAAGATTGCTAATCTTGAGTCTTGCTCATGGGCACAGGGATGTTCTGGCGGCCGATGAGGCAACAAGATCTTCGAATAGTGACTGCTTAAGACACAGTGCCTAGCATGCCCCTCACTAAGCTGACCGATGATCTGATGAATGTCCTGGAAAGATGTGAGATGCGAGCATCGAAGTAGAGATTCTTGAGAGGCCTATAAGTAAGTATTATTTACTGGCGCCAATGCACTAAAGCATTAACAGTTAAATACTTAGTTAACTAGTCAGACCTTCATAACTGTTTTTCCATCCATCATCCAATCAGCCGGAAGACGTCCACTGCTGGACAAAGGCCTCCCCCAAAGATTTCCACTTAGACCGGTCCTGGGCCACCCGCATCCAATGGTTGCCAGCGACCTTGACCAGGTCGTCGGTCCACCTTGTGGGGGGTCTTGTCTCGACGGTGTAACTGTTTTTACTATCATAAATATAAAGTTGTTATATATTTGAAGTATATACCTTCTAAGGAACTAAATAATTTGCTTATAATGATATATTATTAAATAACAGGAAATAATAAATGACTGATAACCTTCAAATACAAATTTATTACTTTCAGTTAAAACTTAGAATATTCTAGAAATAGATCCTCTCAATTACTTTCGCTAGCGACGCAGTTTCAAGTAATGTCTCTCTCTCTCTCTCTATTTACATATATATATACATTGATAATGATGCTACATAACAAAGGTATTTCAACAATTAAGAAGAATCAAAAATATATATGTAACTCACGGGACCCAAACCAACCTCACCTCCTCGTATTGTACTCTGCTAATTAATGAACGGGGGTGAAATGGCCCAAATCCTCCCATATGAGGCAATACAAACGACAGCCCGGTACTGAAGGCTATGGTAACTGTGATGAACGTTGGCAAAGCGCCGGAACCAGAGCAGCGGTAGGTAGATCGATCTGGACATCTTTGGGAGATGCTTATGTCCAGCGGTGGACGTCAATCGGCTGATAATGATGATGGGTGAAAGATTAAAGATTTATATAATGAAGCCGTAGATAGAAAGACGCCAACAACACGTAGATGGAGACAGAGTAGAGGGATGACGGGGATGATGAACTTGCGATCATTTCGTTGCACTCAGCATTATTAATACTACAAGTAGTAAAGCCTCATATTTAACAGTACATAAATATTTGTTGTGTTGTTGTTGTTGTTGCAACAACACCGCAACGAGTCTATCATCAGCACAACAATTCCCAACCACTTCACCGCTTCAACTATCAATTTCCAGCTCGCGTGTACAACAATAAAGGGCTCGCATTAGCGTCAAGCGATGTACACTTGGCAGCTTAAGTAATAAAAATTGCTCACGACTGTACGCACCGAGACCAGCGCCCACCCATCCCCTCCCACCGACGTGCAATTTGTCTACATTAACTTTCATGCAATTTCGCTTAATTGATCCCGCTTTATAAGGACCAAGGAGGTTAGTATTGCCGTTTTGAATTCATCACACGATCTAACGTGACACGAGGTGTTCATCATCATCATTATCAGCCGACAGACGTCCACTGCTGGACATAAGTCTCACTCAAAGATCTCCACATCAGTCGATCCTGCGCTGCCCGCATCCAGCTGCTTCCCGCAACCTTCAAATCGTCGGACCACCTGGTGGGGCCTGCCAACATTACGTCTTAGAGCCCCCTGGTGTCCCATCGTCTGTCAGTCCTTGAACTTTACTGTTTTTTGAACATCTGTCAACATCACAGGACATTGTCATCACAAACATCTATCTAAGTATTTACAATGGATATCCTAATTTGTATATGTGGTCCAGTAGCTGACGAAACAGCAGCAAACGTAATCCTGAAATGAGAGATAGAGGTAGACCGCTTGAAGCAAATATTCGGATGACCTACACCACCTGTGAACGACCTTGGAAACTTCTGGTGGGAGCTGGCTCAGTTACACATAATAATCGTAAAGCAGAGCTCGGAATCTTAATACAGATAACGGAATTTACTACCCATCTATCTATTCATATCCAAACAGAGATAAAAGGTACCTCTGTTAGTCGACTAAAAATATCCTCGGATCTACGGATTATGAGGTTAAGTTGACATATATCTGTATATATTTTATTTAAAAAAAGGAATGTCGTAGTTGAATTTTTTGAGATGTGGGGATTCCGTCAGATGTGTAAAACCAGGTAACCAAAGAGCTGATTATCTTGCTAAAGAGGCAGAGCAAATACTAAAGACTAAGCCAAAATATGACCTGTGCCTGATTTCCTTCATCAAACGTCTAATCCGCATAGACATGCTGGGCGAATGGAACCGAAGATACAAAGAAGGTAACACAGCCAGCACCACCAAGCGCATTCTTCCGGATGGCATCGGATGGAAATAAAAATAGACAATTTACTCAGGCAAGTCCTGACAGGTCATGGCGGATTTTCGGAGCACTTGTTCCGCTTCAATTGCAAGAGCGAACAAGAACCAAAGATACACCTGATTGTGGAGTGCCCGGTGTTAGAGAGGAAACGAATAGATTTAGAAATAGAGTTAGACTCAAAAATAGGTATAAGGAAATTGAGTTATTTAATTAGCAATAAGAAGATTAGAAACCTATCAGCTGATGATGATGATGGTGACGATATTGACGATGAAGAAAACTAGGAATAAATTTTTAGAATTTAGTAAATACGTTTCACAGAGAACTGCAAATAGGAAAAGGTGATTATGGATGGATATGGGTTGGGTTGGTACTGATCCGAGTCAGAAGAAATTAGAGAAAAAAAATGTGCAAGTTTGTCTCCTTCCTCCTCCTTGAGAGAGCTAACGTTGGTTGAAGACAACCGCTAAAAAAAGGCATTTTTCAGACACCCTCAAAGAGAATCCAAAGGTTGATCCTGGAGGGCAAAATTCCTAGAAAACGTTCACCTGGTGTACAACCAAAGAAATCGTTTGACGACATAATGGAGCAGGTTTAAATACCATCAGCTAAAAAGATTAAGTAAGGATCGAAATAGTTTTCTCAATTTAATAACCAATCTTCAAATTGAAGAAAGCACCTAATGATGATGACATATTTAGGTTCAAACATCTCAACTCTTTGACTCTAATCTAGACTTTAATGAAAACTAATTTTATTGAGCATTTTCAATAATAATCAAAATATAACTTATGTCCTTCCTCCTGCCCTTTTCCCAGCTATGTGGTATCAGCACAGTATGTACTTCTCTCCCACATCCCTCTATCAGCCGTCATATCTGAATTCACACACTTCTCACACGTGTCATCTTTCACACAATCCATCCACACTCTCTTCGATCTTTCTCTACCCTTATAACCATCCAAAAAATCAAAAAAACATGGAACATAATTGCAACCTTTGACAGTTTTTTTTTTTTTTTTTTTTTTTTTAATTCTTGTTACTATTCTTATTAGAATTTGTTACATAGTAGGTCTTTAATATTCTTGTTTAAATTATTACGATGTTTCATAGTTTAGTTTTCATTAAAGTTAAGTCTAAGAGTTTTGATGTTTGAACCTAAATCAGTCATCATCGTTAAGTGCTCTCATGGCACAGGATCGGGAGAAGTCCGCTGAGCTGACGGCCAACCTCCAGTAGTGGAGAGGCACAAGTAGAAGAAGAACAAACTATTACTAAAATGTTATATATATATACTCTTAATTATTATATCGACATTGACTTACATATATTATATAAACCATAGCAGCGTTCAAGAAATCTGTTAAAGAACATTATTCTTACCATATTAAATTAAAATATATATGTGTATAATGTATCGTAATATAAAAGTAAGTATATGTATGTGTATTGTTTTGTATCTTGTGATATGTATATATTATTATATGTAATGTTTACTGTATGCACTAGGTTTATGTTTCTAATTCTTCTTTCCCTCTGCGGGCCTACTGGAAGAGATTTCAACATGAAATAAGTAGTGCCCTTGTACTCTGTATCCTTATTGCCGTATTTCTAACAGGTTTGTGTACAAAATGTATTAAATAAGTAAATAAATACTATGTAAGTCAATATCGATATGCGAATTAGATTAGAACGCGATGAGTAAGTAAAAAGGTTGCATGTGTCATTACTATTTATAGTCTGTGCGGCGCGGAGTTGGAGCGCGTTCGGAAACGTGCGCCGCGTTTCGGAATCCGGCAACGCTGCGCTTACCGCCGCTATTACCGATTCCTGCTGCATTTCACGTATTAGTTACCCGCCGGGCTGGCCACACGGGCAGTTCCAGCGAGCCCCTCCATCCACCGCCCCCACTGGTTTATAGTCAGCTCGCACTTCGAATATCACTATTGTTTACCGACTTGTTTGCCTAATGACACACTACACACAAAGCGATTTATTAAAAAAAAAAAATTACTATATTTTTATTACGTTGTATATTCCGAATTTGAATTTATATTTCGCAAATATTCTTTTTTTTTTTTTTTTTCACCTGATTGTAAATGATACTCCCGCCGCCATAACAAACATGGCGCTCGTCGCCTTCAAACGTAAGATGTTATCTCGTTACACCAGTAATCCCACAAGTTAATTAGACAGTCTGCAGGAACAGGGACTTACCACCAGTAAATTGCTATATTAATATTTGTTGGTAGAGTCCATCCGTGTGGGCTGCCCGCTTACTGCTGCTGCACACCGTACCTAGTACCGCGCGGACGCTTTCTTATTGGAATAACAATAAAGCTGGTATTCGGACGCTGTTTAACATTTTTATCGTAACTTTTAATGGATGTTTTCTTGAAGTTCGAGCGGTAAATTAAAATAGACGTCAGAAATAGTCGGAAACACAGGTTTATTCGACATTACGGGGAACGGTGGGCGCGCACGGAATATTATATTGTTATGTGATACCGTACGTGTGGCGCTGCGTGCCGCGGAACGTTTACCGTACAAGATATTATTGTTTTCTTTATTATACGAAGCGATTAGACGAACGAGACGTTCACTAGATAATGAGTGTTACGCCTGTAACAACGTAGCGATAGTTAGAATGATATTCACTGCACAACTGCACTCGTTGCTTGGACTACAAGATGTCTCATTACTCCAGTAGTTCAAATAACTAGAGCGTCCTTTAATCTGGAACACAATAAGGTGTTACTACTGTCTGTCGGCTGTGATAGGCACTCCGTTGGTATCCCCACAGTCTCCAGCACCAGAGACCTGTAACCACCAGTAAGTGATATCGTATATGTGGTACTAGGTGGGTGAAAACGGGCAGAAGATATTTTCATTATGTTCTTTATTCCACGAAGCCTGTCTCTTGGTTACTTAAGGTCACCGACATAGTCCAAAAGATTGCTGTTTTCAAGTGGCAATGAGCAGGACACATCATTCGAAGGTCTGATAGCAGCACCAAGGTTTTAAAAAAGCGACAGCGTACCGTAAAGTGTTGGTAGGCCACTCGCTAGGTGATCCGATGATCTGGTGAAGGTCGCATGAAGCAGCTGGATAGGAGCAACACAGGACCGATCGATGTGATCTTCGAGGAAGACCCATATCCAGCAGTGGAAGTCTTTCAGCTGATGTAGATGATTCTAGAAAAATGACGAAACTGAAGAAACGTTCACTTGATGATAAGTGTTACGCCTACAATAATGTGGCGCTAGTCAAGATGATATACACTGAAAAACTGTTGGAAAAATATGGAGTTTCGTTACCCCTGGAATTTCCCTATCTACAGCGCCCTTCCAATTGGAACACAGTAATCTCAACAATATCGGTTTGCTGGTAAGAATAGAAGCGGTGGTGATATCTACCTGGACAGTCTCCAGCAGCTGAGATTTACCGTGAAGCACTATTGTAAGATAGCGACGCAACCTCTCGTTCGTCAGTCGCCGAAAAAGGCGACTAACACAAGTCACATAATAGTTAGCACTGTGTTCATTGAGTCAAATATATATTGTTTTCGATCTGAACTTCTTAACAAGCATCAACACCAACAGGCACAAGTTGTGGTGCCTTCTATGAAGCTGTCTCTTTAAGGTCGTTCTGGTGTACCAATCTAGCATGGTATATAGATTACTGTGTACTAGTTTGATTGTTGTATACTAAGTTCTATTACTGGATAAATGATATTTAACCTAACACTAAAATAGTCCAAATATATATGTTTAGAAGATTTTATATTTATTCTTATAAGTATTCATTTTTATATACTATATATATAAGATTCCCAACTATGCTACTCATCACGATATTTCTGGAGCCATGAGGATTGGAGACTTCAAATTTTAGTATGAATATTCCTTTTGCTGAGTACAGAGCAGGTAAGAACGGATTCTATAAAGTGCTACCTCAAAAGTTGAGGATCGAGCATAGAGGACGAAGAATAGCTAGTATACTACATATACGATGAGACGACAGGGACGTTTACCTGATGGTAATTAATACGCCTGCCTATAACAATGCGGCGCTAGTTAGAATGGTATACACTGCACCACATTATCTGGTTATTCCAGTAATTACACCAGCTAAAGCCTTCCAAAAACCTTCGATATAAACGTCATTATCAGCCGATAGACGTCCACTGATAGGCCTCCCCCAATCTTCACATCGATCGGTCCTGCGTTGCTCATATCCAGTGGGTTCCCTCGGTTCTCATCAGATCGTCGGTCCACCTTGTGGAGGGCAGGCCTTCGAGCAATGTATCCTGCTCACCGCCACTTAAGTCTAGCAATCTTTTGAGCTATGTCAACGACAATTCTTCTCGCATAGAAACTCCTCGCACAGCTCTCCCCTTAACAAAACATAATCACAGAATATAAATAAATCCTTTAAATATAATAAATACGTTGTTATTAAACAAAGTATAGAAAAACAAATGCATAATTTAATATCAATGACGATTTAAATATTTATTGAACAGCAGACGCTCAAATCAGAATTCAGTTTGTGTGTGCGTGTGATATTTTAATGGGCCCGTTGCAGCGATGCAGTTTCCTGCCACCAGGGTGGGGAGTGTGCGTTCTGAATTCTTTATCGCCACTTCGCTACTCTTTGCCCGGCGCTCTAACCTCTCTGCCTTCGTTTAATCTGTGGCACGTTTTATTCATTGTGACAGCATTTTTGGCGCGAATCGGATTTTAAACCGTTTTCATTGCGTTTTTTAAAAATATGCATGTTATTATAAGTAACATGTGTGTGTTTGTTTGTTACGTTTAGAACATGTTCAGGTTTATTCACCACTGGGAACGAGGCGTGATATATATGTATGTATGTATGTATGTTAATCACCACTTGAGCTTTCATCGCGAGGATACTGACATCTATTAATCTACAGCTTTCCGTTAACTGATAACCCCATAAGGCCCAATAAGGCCTCAACTCATTTTCAAAGGACTGTATATTGTTCTATTAATATTACAAATCAATACTTATTATATAATTATCAATCTGTTGTTATGATGTCTGTTACTATCTAATCGTCTACTTGTCTATTACTAACCATAGACATGACTTATTTGTTCTTTCCTTTTTTTTATTTAAAGCCGCTAGAGGATGTTATATTATACATTGGACCACTACGTTGCGCGCAAGAAGTAGTCTTGTTACCTTAATAATTTCATTAGCTACAGCGCCATTCAAACCGGAAAAAGGATATGTTTGAACAGTATTATTTGTCGGGTAAGCTGCGGTGGTATTAAGACAGTCTGTAGCAACAGAGATCTAGTCACAGTAAATTTAACATAATTATAACTTCTTCTATCGTTATCACGTTTCTGTTGCTGCAAACTGTACAGGTACCACCGCAGCTCTTATTTCTGCCGACATACAGTAGTATGAAAACCTTACTGTGTTCCGGTTTATAGGACGTCATACCTAGTGCAGTAACGGAGTACGAAATTTACTTTTAGATTTACATCTTATAGATCAATGCGACGACTACAACGTCCTAACTAGCGTTGTTGTGGACGTCACAAACGTCTCGTCACTTTGTCGAATAAAAAGGATGTTCTGTCCAAACAAGGTTGCCGACCCCTGCTCTAAGAGTCCAGCAACAAGCGCTCGTCGCCGCGTGAAATATGTTTAATCCTCGTCTCATTTGAATTTCAAATGATCGTTTTAAATCAGCCGGCGGCACTGCACCAAGCATTTATGCGGGCTCACAAAGAATCGAGTGATGCGTAATGTATATAGATTTCTTATTTCCTTGATCATTAGTAATTATTGTGTTGTGTAAATATTTTAACTAACAGGTACTGCTCTCTTCTGGGCTGAAAGAGGTCCCGCACAACACACAGGACCCAAGCCAACCTCACCTGCTCGTGGTGCACAATGCTAGTCAACAAACGAGGCTCTGGATCCCATCAACCCGCAATGGGCCAACGTAGTGGAAAATTACCCAATCAACCCCTAAAAACGACGAACCCTGTAGCCCGGCGTTGCCGGAAGCCATGATGATTGTAAGGTCGCAGGAAGCCGTTGAATACGGGCAGCGCAGCACTGATCATTGCGGAGATATTTGGCGGAGGTATATGTTTAGCAGTGGACGTTTATCGGCTGGTGATGATGATGATGATGAATTGCTCCTCAAGTGTGCACTTTAAAGAATACTTCAAGTTTGTCACTACAACTAAAGGATATCGTTTTTATTTTTCATATCATATTTCCATTTGTATCTCTTAATATCGAGTATCATACTCGATATATACTATGCAGTATATACTCGTAGATACAGATTCCTAAGATCTATACTGTTTAACCTAATGTATTATAAACCTGTAGAGGTATTGTGATGGGGTCCAGGTTCTCTGGTGAATGACAACCCACGCAGCAATATGAGGACTGTATTGATGGTGAACAGAGCTATTTGAAGTACAGAGTAAGTTACTAAGTACAAAAGTAATAAGATCCAAAGAGATCCAGGTAATGGATACAGTTGGATACTCGTTAAGGTCCCCGAGTAGTGCCCGCGTACCGGTAGATGAGGTGTTGGGAGGTGTTCCACAAGGTAGACCGACGATCTGGTGAGGATCGCGGGAACCCACTGGATGCGAGCCTATGTCCAGCAGTGGACGTATCATCACAGTCGTTGGATGAAAATGACGGTCGGTTCTCGAGGGTTAAGCAGTGCGTCTCCAACACGAGGTGGTAGTTAGGATGTTTACTCAACGGCAGCCGTCTCGCCACTTGTCGATTCCGCCGCCGTGCGCGCGTCCATATAATGTCACATCAGTAACTCAGCGGGCGCGTGCCTCGATTGTGTAAACGCCACAGACTATACAATATTTACACAACGACACCATTTATATTATTTATACATATTTTTTTAAATCTTATCAAAAAGCACACAACGTCAAAGTTTCTATAATATTTTTACTTTTTTTTTAACTCATTAAGCGACAGTACGAACGGGACGTTCATCTAATGGTAAGTGATACCCGCCCATAACTTGACTCTAGTTAAAATGGTATACATTGCGCTCGTTGCCTTGAGACATATAGAGCCTTGTTACCTCAGTAATTACACTAGCTGTAGCGCCCTTCAAATAGGAATGTAGTAATATTTGCAAACTACTGTTTAACGGCCAAAATAGGCGCTGCGGTAGACCGCCTGCGGCAACAGAGTCCTACCACCAGTAGCTCTTCTTAAAGACATATAATATCATCATCAGCTGATCGACGTCCGCTGCTGGACATAGATCTCCATATCCAAGAGTTCATTGAGAGGAATTGGGTCTTAATCGATCGCGCTGGCCCAGTGCGGGTTGGTGGATGGTCAGAGCCTCGTCTGCTATTCACTAAGATGCTGGTGAGGTTGACTTCCCTTCCAACCCTATATATAATAGCTACGTATGTTGTAATATTAATACTATATTAGTGTATGTTTGTATAGATGTAGCTGGAAAACGGTTGAACCGACACCGACTGTATTATTTTTATTTGATAGATGATTTCTTCGAGTATTCTAAATTCGGTTCAACCATTGAAATATTACCAGTTTTTTTTTTTTTTAATAAACGAGTGGGAAGTTACATCGATCTTCATATCTCATGTATCAAAATGACGAGGGCAATGTGGTGTTGTGTATACCATCCTCCCTAGTCATACGTAGCATTCTACGCTGTTATGGGTTCTATCACTACCATCAGGTGATCACCTGGTAATCTCGTCGCTCAGTTAAATAAAAAATATTTTTTTTTTTTATTTTTATCACCCTCTACTTCGTTCACGCCTGCGCATTTGTTTCCAGGTGGTGTTGTTCAGGCTTTTTGGCGATGCCTCTGCTATAAATTGCCACTTCTAGAACCTTCTAAGCTCTGCATTAAAATAGGGAATATTTTATTTCCCATGATGTAACTAGCCTTCGATTAGCAATACTGTCTAAATAACCGATTAACCGCCATTGGTAATGCATACCTTGTATCCGGCAGTGAGCAGACATGATGGGCTGGCACTCGTCGCTATGGGCATAGCTCGTGACGATTAGCTTCAAACTATTACCAATTACCATCATGAGGAGCCGTACTAGCTTATTCTGTACGCTGATATCGAAGCAGCACTTCCGGTTATGAAAAATATCAACGTCATATTCCGAGAACGACTTTTCGTTGAAATTATACATCTATTAATCTTACTTCGCTAGTTTGGTGTATAAATAGCCTTATCGCTCTATGAAAGTCATAGTATCCCAGCAGTGGGATTTAAGTGGGCTTATAACTACACGAGAAACTTTAATCTTAATCAATAATAATAATGGTTCAAATTTCATACAACCATATTTAATCTTGCAAACAGCACTGTCTTCCGGTTTGAAGTAGCTATCAGCTTCAATAGCCCGCGGCAGTCCACTGCTGGACATAGGCCTCTCCCAAGAACACCACCTCCTATAGTGACATGATATTGAACTCATACTGACGCTATTATTATGACCATCACCCTTACCATCAGTTGTTCATTACATTTTTCTTAGACACTCATCACGATACATCGGAAGCCATAATGCCTGGAGATTTGTAATTTGGTAGAATTATTCCTTTAGTCGACTATTGTTCAGCTAAGAATGGATCTTACGAAATATTACCCCTAAAAGGGTTTGCGAGGGTGTTACATCCAGCAAATCGGGGGGATAAAAGCTAGTATTCAAACAAATACTTTATTTTTCTAAATATTCATAATTTTAAGCTTGCTTTTGTCATCTTCTATCCTTCTTCTCCTCTTTCCGAACTGCTTACATTGTTTTCAACTCGTTATCATTATCAATCAGATGACCACCGTTGGACATAGGTATCTTCCAATATTCTCCTCCAATTGGATCTGCTCGCTTCAAGCAGTTTTTTCTAACTATAATATAGAACTAAAGTTTATGATTGTTTCATTATATTTAATATAAAATGGCGGCCAAAATCACTGTTTTTATTTAATGAAGCATCGATACGTGCGGGACGTTCACTTGATGTTACGTGATACGCCTGTCCATAACAACGTAGCGGTGTTTAAGATGTTATACTCAACGTCACATTGAGTTCTTCGTTTTAAGACATAATATGGTTAATCTCGTTACCCCAGTAATTTCACTAGGTACAGCGCCGTTTAAACCGGAACACAGTAATGTTTGCACGTCACAAGATGTCTTACTATTTGTCGGCTGCTATATAAGTTGAAGTGGTATCTACGTAGACGGCCTCCGGCAACAGGGGCCTTCCACCAGCAGTAGTTTTGTAGTATTGTTTGTATTAAAAAAAAAATATTAAGCATGAATAGATCTGATGTGGAGATCTTTGGGTGAGGCCTATGTCCAGCGGTGGACGTCCATCGGCTGACGACGATTAAGCACGAATAACCGATAATACACAATTAAAGTTTACATCTAAGAATCATGCAGATACTTTGCATAAGTGATGTAATTAAATCGTCCGACTTTCCCTCGTATTCGCGCATGCGCATTCCCAATTCGGCCGGCCATAACTGGATACGGCCGTCCCTCTCGCACGTGTAGCGGCGTCCTGTTCACAAGTGTAGCGCCGTCCCGCTCGCACGTGCAGCGCCGTCCCGCTCCCGCGCCATTACGTTATTACCATGGTGGTGCAGCGAGAGCCGTGATTAGCGGGTGATTAAGGCTCATTCGACGTAATCATGTTATTATTTATTTATGTTTCAAACTCGAGTGTGTTTTGTGCGCAGTGTACGCGATACTAACACATTAAACTATTTGCAATTGTGTGAATTTGACGTTACTATCGCTAGTGGTCACCCTAAAGGGTGGTAGTACTGCGGTGCTTACATCTACCACAAGCAGAACCGTGCATTCATTACTGTGCTGTGGTTCGAAGGGTTGTAACTAGTGAAATTACTTCGGTTACTAGATTTAATATTTCAAGACAATAAACGTTGCTTTGTAAACATCCTAACAAGCAGTTCATTGGTATGAGTAAATAAAAATCACGCTAATTACGACGTTTTGATATATATTCAAATTCCAGTTTGAAAAGCATTACAGTGATGGTAGGCCTTTGTTGTTAAGCTCTGTAGTCTCTGGTTAGTAAGAATAAGACTAAGGTGAACTCTGCCTGTCGTAGAAGGCGACTATAATGGGTATAATATCTTCACGGACCTGGAGGGTGGGGCGCCTTATCGCTCAACAAGCGAATCTGCGTGGGACAGCGTATGGCTCAGCGATGGTGCCTAGGAGGGATAGGCTCCTCCTCAGATACGTATCATACAAAGTGTAGAGGGGCACTGGTGCGATCTATAGGAGATCCCGGAGCCTCTCCGAATGCACTGATGCAGACCATCGAAGGGGTTTTAGTGAGTAAGCATCTCATATAACTCTGGACTCCCCCCCAGAAGTATGGTATCTTTAAAAGATTTCCCCCACTAAGCCAAAAAAAGGACTGTAGATGAAGACCGTCTAGGTGGGTACCATCGCAGCGCCTATCGCAGCTGAGACACAATAGCATACAAATGTTACTGTTCCAGTTTGAAAGGCGATGTAACTATTAAAATTACTGAGGTAACAAGACTCAACGTCGTACGTCGAACGCCTTACATCTCAAGGCGACGAACGCAATATATTACAACACATATCATCCTAACCAGCGCCACAGTGTTATTGGCGGGCGTATCACTTACTATCAGGTGAAGATCGCGCTTGTTGTTGTTGTCAAAATAAAAAAACACATACAATGGTAAGTGGGAACAAGGCTGTGAATGATGAAGGGCTTTCGTCTAGAATATTCTAGCATATATATATTTTTTCTCCATAATAGTGTTGCTAATTAAGATGTTACGTACTACACTATATGAAGCCCGCATTGAAACAGATGTTGAGTTTCGATACTACAATCATTTCACTAGCTACAACACCCTTCAAACCGGAATATATTGTTTGTTTATTACTGCTGAAATAGTTGTTGCTTTTGGTAGCCACCAACAGTTGTATTTGTCTGATTGATCTGCAAATTTCGGTTGTACTGCGCTCTGGATGAACGTGGAGCAGTAACGTTATCTGCTCACGATCGCTAATGAAATGAACGGAAAAGTACACCGAGTTTCACATGACACACCGCTACGAAGGTTGTCGAGCATCCGGTGTGGATAAAGAAAGATATCTTTAAACCCTAGGGCTTATAATGAGGTACCTTATGTAGGTTTATCTCTGAGACCTGGTGCGACACATATCAAAGCAGATTAAACGATTCTTATATCTCATGCTCATTATGGGGTTTTATTGTTGTGGAGATCTTTGGGTAGGGCCTATGCCCAGCGGTGGACATCTATCAGCTGATGATGATGATGATTGTCATGTAAATATCCTAACTATACCTTTCTTATCCCCCTCATCTTGTATTTGCGTATAAATAACGATATATGCTGTTAAGTCTGAACGTAAGTGGGTAACAAGATCCCTGGACAGCACGCACACGCCCCACCACCGGAAACGCGAGCCCTGCCCCGTCCATTAATGTTCCTCTGAACAAATATCTACCACCGCACGGTCAACACACGATCGTGCACCACGGGACAGTCCACCACGTCTTGGTAAGACCTTTCGGGAAAGGATATTCCACCTTCAAAGCCTTTTAAGAGGAACATTTTCTTTGTTCGACGAAACGACGATGATAGCAAGAGGTTCATCTGATGGTAAGTGATAAGCCAGCCCATTACAACGAGGCGTTAGTTAGTGTTATATACACAGCACCACATTGCGCTCATCGCCTTGAGATTTATGACGGTTTTGTTACTCCAGTAATTTCACTAGCTACAGCGTCCTTCAAACCGGAACACAGTAATGTCCGCACAGTGCTGTGTGTAGGCTGCAATAGGCGCCGCGGTGGTACCTAGACGGTCTGTAGCTACAGAGACATCATCATCATTATCAGCCGACAAAAGTCCACTGCTGGACATAGGCCTCCACTGGGAGTTTATATAGGTGAATTTGGGCCATTTCCCACCACGTTGTTGGTTGATGGGAGCCAGAGCCTCGTTTAGTGCATCACGAGCAGGCGAGGGTTGCGTATATATATATATATATAAACTATATGTGTCCTACTGGCGAGCACAGGTCTCCATATATATTGTTGGTAGTGTCTCTGCTGCCGGAGACAATTTAAGTAGGTAGCACCGCAGCGCTTATTGCAGACGGCAAACAGTACTATGAAAACATTACTGTGATTCGGTTTGAAAGACGCTGTAGCTAATATAATTACTGGGGTAACAGGACTCAACATCTTGTCTTTTCGATTTTTTGGTTACTGCTACTACTACTACTGCTCCTGCTGCCACTGCTCCTGCTGTTACTGCTACTGCTACTAATGTTACTGCAACTCATGCTACTAATACTGCTACTGCTACTGCTATTGCAGCGTGGTGGCGTAATAATATAAAATAAAAAAATTAACAATGGCCTCCAGTGCCCGGCGATATCGAAGGCCATGCTGCCTATGGACCGATCGATGTGGAAATCATTAGGGAGGTCTGTTCCAGCAGTAGATGTCTATCGGCTGACGATGATGGTGATACAACAAGCCTCTTAGCCCGCCCCTCCACCGATCTAGCGCCGCTAGATGAGTTCTGGCAGCATCTGCCCAGATATGGCAACAATAGGCCAAAGACGGCTGAGGACCTGTGAGAAGCATAGACGCAGTTTAAGAGGTACCCACCAGATTCTTCGCAGTTTTGGACTTGATGAAGTGTCCGTAATTGATAAAAGGTTAAAGGATATACTATATCTATAACTTATATAATATAACTATATATATATATATATATATATATAAGTTATAGTATTTAGAAATAATTAAGTAAGGAAATTTAACCTCTGAACAATACTATCAAAGAGAAGAAGAGGAAATAAAATCATGTCCTGGCTTCAAGCACCGTCATGCTCACCCTCGTTACAAATTCACGGGTACGATCATAGACAATAAATAACCCCGGTCCCGCGTATGTTTTAACATCACCACCTCTATAATTATACGCCTAGGCCTTCCTTTACATATATATATATGGTTTTGTCTGTTATTTATACATTAACAATTGCCTTGGAGACTTCTAGGCGAGACCAGCAGACGTAAGAGATAAATGTGATGTAATGAGACTGATGCTGATGTTGAAGACCTAGGGAAATCATCATCATCATTTAACCGATGGACGTCCACTGCTGAACTTGGATCTTTTGTACTGTGTTCCACATAGCACGGTCTTGCGCTGTCTGAATCTAGTGGCTCCCAGCGATTCTTTTGAGATCCTCTGTCTACTTAATGGGATTCTTAAAAGATATCTCTGGGGGGAAGACAAGCTTTTGTGGGACTTTTACCTACTAGTCACCCTCGGTAGTCTCTATCAGTGCATTAGGAGGGACTCCGGGTTCTACGGAACGCAACGGTGCACCCCTGCACTCTGGATAAAACATCCCTATCACCCACGCAGTGCTACGGCAAATACAAGACCACCATGCATTTGCTGTCCTACTAAGGCTCGCTTGAGCTCTGAAGGTCTCCTCAAGGCTGAAGAGCCTGAGCATCCTTTTAGTCGCCTTGTACGACAGTCAGGGAACACCTTAGTCCTATTCTTAATAGTCCTAGACTGCAGGACTACCTAGTGTAAGGTCTGCCTTTCCATCACTTTCGAGACCCCAACGTCCATCGGTTCTATGAGCTATGTGACTGGTCCAACGCCATAGGGAAATGAAGGAGAAAAATAAGGAAAGTTCAACGAACTATATATGAGATAAATAGCTATTAAAAGAAAGAAAGAGAGAGTTGTACTTCGCTTGAGCATACATGTAGCGACGTCTATATTTCTTTTTATACAACGAAGCAATTAGATGAGCAGTATACTTTCCTATTAGTATGAATTGCAGTGTTCCGGTTTGAAGGGCGCTGTAGTTAACGAAACTATTAAAGTAGTCATCTTGTCTCAAGCGGACTAGCATAATGCATTTCTGTGTATATTATCTTATCTAGCGCCACTTTGTTATGAGCCGGCGTATCGCTCACCATCAGCTCGCGTCGCTCCATAGAATATGAATATAATTAGTTTTCCACTTAACCTATAGCTAGTTAACTAGCAATTATCATTAAGAATAAAAAATACTTAGAATTTTTTTCGTTAACTACCCTCAAATTTTACGACGGCCACTATAAAGTGGGTGGTTAAACCATTTGTATCCCTCGTGAACAAACGAGCGTACAAATTGCACCATAAACCACTTTTTTGACTCCTCGCCTTTTTTTTTTTTCAAAGAATCGACCAGACAGGACAATCACCTGGTGGTAAGTGATACGCCTGTCCATAACAACGTAGCGCTCGTTGGGATAGTACACTGCATCACATTGCGCTCACCTCCCAGTTACCCTAGTAACTACAGTAGCTACAGCGCCCTTCAAGCCGGAATACAATAACGTCTACCGGCTGCACGTATCAGCTGTAATTGAAATTGGGACAAAACAACATTTTCACAGTACTACTTGACGGAAGTATATTCCCCATGCGGAGATGGAACCTGGGACATTTAGCCTTAATGATAACTGATCCACTGCGCCTACGGCATACCAATTTGTTTCCTCATCAACAGCAGATAGACGTGCACTGCTGGACATAGGCCTTTCCCAAAGATCTTCAGATCGATTGGTCCTGCGCTGGCCATGGGGACCGTGGTTTGTAAAAATCCATATGAGGGTTTTTGCGCCATTTCCCACCACGCTGGCCCAATCCGGATTGGTGGGAACCAGAGCCTCGTTTCTTGATTAGCAGCATCACGGGCTTGTGAGGTTGGCTTGGGGCCCGTGAGTTGTTGTGCGGGGCCCAAGCCAAACAAACAACAATTCGTTTATTCCCAGTAAACAAAGTGTATAATGAGATGAATTATCCCCCACCCCCCGAAACCTCCCCTAACGATCGCATATATATAGTGAGCCATTTACAACCCCAAGATAATTACACCGTCGGCACCTCGTTAGACCATTGTCCGCTCATAAACGGCTTGTTATCCCGGCCGCCTGTCACACCGACATATAATAAATCAAATATTATTTACAACCTCCGTTGGTACAGACCGTCTATGTACTACCGCAGCGCCTACTGCAGGCGACAAACAGTGTTCCGGTTTGAAGGGCGCTGTTGCTAAATTACTGGGGTGACGAGACTTAACATCTTATATCTTAAAGGGACGAGCACAATGTGGTGCAGTGTATATCATTCTAACTTGCGTTACGTTGTTATGGTATCACTTACCATCAGGTGAATGTCCTGTTTAGTGTATTCTATGAATAAAAAAAAAATTGAGGAGACAAAATGGTCTTTTTTATACGCCCGGTTGTTCATTAAGGATACAAATGTTTTAACCACCCACTTTAGCGAGGTCGTCAAATTTGAGGGTAGTTAACGAAAAAAATTTTTTTATTAGCTAGTGAAATTACTTAGGTAACAAGACGTAACACCTTATTTCATATACCGACGAGGGTATAGTGTTATGTACGAGTGGACTTACCATCAAGCACAAAACTGATCACTTTCTAATCTTGACCTAAGCGACGATTCGAATTAGGAACATTCACGTTGAAAGACAAGCGGTTAACAGCCACGCTGTAGAGGAAATATACATACATATAGGATCTATATGGTTAAGTTGTCTAGGTGGTCTAGATGGTCTAGAGAAGGGGTGGAAGGGGTTCTGCCCAACGTCTTACGGAGTCCAAGTCAACCTCACCAGCTCGTGGTGCACCCTGATAAATAACAAACGAGGCTCTGACCATCCACCTACCCGTACTGGGCCAGCGTGCTGGGTTACGACTCAATTCCTTTCAATGGACTCCGTGGAGATCTTTGGAGGAGGCCTATGTCCAGCAGTGGACGTCCATCGGCTGATGATGATGATATCTAGAGATTCATTAACTCATCACGCAATCTCCGAAACTATTAGAGGCGAACACTCAAAATTTAGTGAAGATATTGCTTCTGCCGTTTAGAGGTCAAATAAGAATGGATTTTACAAAATCCCACACAAAAAGGAAGTTACTGAGAGCAAAGCGGATGCGAAACAGCTGGTGTCGTATAATTCATATATTATATTTCATGATGAATAAATAAGTTTATGTCGGTGTAAATGAGGACGAGTTAGTTATGAATAATGAAAAAAAAAAAGTGACTACGATTAAATATTCCGAATGGTAGCAGATTGCGCCATAAATCGATCAGCTCCGAGATAATTAAACACCTATGCAATTAAAACCAATAAAATTGGTATTAATTGGAATACAAGTATTTATGTGGCATTGTTATATATATTTACAGTCAGCTCCAGTGGTCGCCAACTCCAGGCCCGGGGTTCACATTAACGTATTGCATCAACATCATCAGCCTTTGTTTATCCACTGCTGCATATAAGCCTTCCCTAATGTCTTCCACCATATAAGATCCTCAGCTTCTCACATCCACCAATTTCTGCTCGGATGCCGTCGCTCCATCTGGAGGGATGAGGTCCTACACTTCTGCGACCTGTACACCACTCCAAGACTTTCCTTCCCCGTCGGCCGTCACTGACGCGACAGACATGGCCGGCCCATCGCTCCTTCCGCTTGCAGATTTTGAGAGCTACGTCGACTACTTCAGTTTGCCGCAGAACCCCTTCGATCCGGATTTAGTCCTTTAGACAAAAGCCAAGCACAGCTCTCTCCATCGCTCGCTGTACCACCTTGAACCGGTTGACCAGCTCGATGGTGAGGTTGCATGTCTCCGCGCCGTAAGGATGTGGAAGACAAATTAACCCATTCCATAACTTCATACAAAACTATCTTCCATACTTGATTTCCTTAAACTGCGATTATTTTTGCCATCAAACAGCAGTGTGCAAATGATCCTGTTCGGGGGGTGCTGCTGCTAGTGCTACTGAAGTGAGTATATGATGCAGATGAGCGTGTTAATTACCATGAGACAAGTCTCGATTGTGATTGATGGTATTGAATGAAAAGGTTGTACCATAAACTATGGTCAAACAATAGACGTGGCATAACTATAGACAAACTTATACATAGATAAACACAAAATATAGTATTTATCTGTTGTATTAATAACAAATAAAATTTTTACTGTTGCTAGGTCTGTTGCCGGAGACCGTCGGACCGTGCGGACATTACTGTGATCCGGTTTGAAGGACCTTACTAGTAGTAGTGTCTCTGTTGCCGGAGACCGTCTATGTACGACCGCAGCGCCTATTGCAGCCGACATACAGTACTGTGCGGACATTACTGTGATCCGGTTTGAAGGACCTTACTAGTAGTAGTGTCTCTGTTGCCGGAGACCGTCTATGTACGACCGCAGCGCCTATTGCAGCCGACATACAGTACTGTGAAAACATTACTGTGATCCGGTTTGAAGAGCGCTGTAGATTACTGGGGTAAAGAGACTCAACATCTTATGTCTTATGCGATGAGCGTAGTGTAGTGCAGTGTATACCATTTCTAGCTAGATTCATTTTTAACTACCTCAGGTTGTTATGGGCGAACGCATCACTTACTATCAGGTGTTCGTCCCGTTAGTCTACTAGTCGTCGATTAATTAAAAAAAAAAATGTTTTTTTTTTATTCAACAAAGCAACGTGAACAGCGGGACGTTCACCTGATGGTAAGTCATACGCCTACTAATAACATCAAAATCCTATTTAGTATTGTATACTTTGCACCACATTGCGCTCGCGCCTTTAGACAAGATGTCGAGCCTCATTACCCCAGTAACTTCATTAGCTACAACGCCCTTCAAACCCGAACACTAATATCTGACACAGTACCGTTTGTCGGCTGTATTAGGAGTTGTAGCGGTACCAGTATACAGCAGTAGTAGTTAGTTACTACTAGTACTAGTGTCTCTGTTGCCGGAGACCGTCTAGGTATCACCTATTTCTGCCACTAAATAGTGATGTACAAACATCACTGTGATCCGGTTTGAAGGGTGTTGTAGCTAGTGTAATTATTGGGGTAACGACACTACATATGTCTCAGGCGACGCGTACAATGTGATGCTATATATCGTCCTGACCAGCGCCACGTTATAGGCAGGCGTATCACTTACTATTAAGTGAACATACCGCTCGTCCAATCACTTCATTAAAAAAAAAAACTTTAGTAATAACTATATATACTAAATCCATTCTCAGTTGACCTTTAAATGGCAGAAGTCTTCACTGAATTTTGAGTGTTCACGTGTAATAGTTTCGGAGTGATGGGTCAATGAACTTGTGGATGTCTTCTTTAAACGTTGTGTTTGTATTTCAGTTGGAGGGAAGAAGAGGTTCGCCATTAAATTATATCCAAGATGGCGTCGCGATCCGGTATCGCGCGCGCCGTTTGACAACGACTAACGCTGGGCGAACTCATTATCCGCTTCTGCCGAAAACCCGGTGCAATTATCGCCCGGGCAATCTAACGCCGGCCCGGCCCGGTCGCGGAGGTGTTGAAAAACCGATTGGGACAAATAAACTTAAAGGGTACGAGCAAAAAGGTACACGGCGACAATCTTACGGGATCTTAATTGGGGCGGCGGGTATGCGCGGAATCCGCCGCGCCGCCTACACTTTTGTTGTCCCATTTGGGGTTTTGTTTTTTCTTTTTTTTTTATCACCCTTTAGTTACCGATTTGTTTCTGGCTGGTGATTGTTTTTCGGTGCTACCGCCGGCAGGTCGTACGTCTCTGTCAATCCGGCGTCAGTGCGTCTGTCCGTTCAGAATTTCACTTTTAAAATCACAAAGCGGATTCCTTGACCCCTCTCCTCTTTTCCTCCTCCTACTCCTCGTCCTCCGCCTCGCACAACCCTCGCCGCTCGTAAAAACGCGTGTTTGTTTCTTTGATTGTTTGACGAAAAAACGTTTAAGCCGGACCGTGCGAAGGGTATTTGGTTTTGACCCTTACCAACGGACTTACTACGAACATTGCAATTTAATAAACTTATATAACTCTCTTAACATCACATATTTAAAGTGAAGAACACATCGCAAGAATGATCATCATCATTTATCACCTGATGACATAGTGACGTCATTACTGGCTTAGGTCTTCGATCACGGAAGCCGCGATTATTTATGGTGATTTCTACTCGCTTGGCTGGTCAGCCGTGTACAGCTGTTCTACAGGCATAGTGAAATTTCCAATAAACAAGCATGCGCTGTAGATGAAGCCGTTGCCATGGTTACGTTCACTAGCAACGTAGACGTTACCATTGATATCTTGCAAAGTACTCCCGGCAACGGTTCGAGTTCGCGTGGTAGGGGCGCGAGGCGACGCGCCCTGACTTACGGCCGCTTATTCACCAGCTCCCGATGGCTCGGAGCTTTTAAGTTAGGAAACGGAAGATTACTTTATGAAATACTTACTTAAAGCCGATGCGAACGGACAGTTTGTTAATTGGCAAATTAAGGAGCCGCCTGGTGCTGGACCCTCGTAAAACCCTGAAACGTTTTTAACCGGTTTTTTTTTTAACCCGCACGTCAATAATAAAGCTTGACTAAAAACTGGAAGCCTTAAACCATTGAACTTTACAATATGAGCGATAATTAAAAAAACAAAACTTGGTGGTATTGTCTCCGTTGCCGGAGACCGTGTAGCGACCACCGCAGCCTCAATTCCTGATATCAAACATTACTCTGCAAACATTTTTAAGTTCCGGTTTGAAGGGCGCTGTCGCTAGTGAAATTATTAACGCAACTAAACGTCGGGCACAACACAGTACAGTGTATACCATAGTAACTAGAACCATGCTATAGACAGAGACAGAGAGAGTATCATCACTACTTGCTTTGATACAATCACTTCTAAGTTTCGGTTTGAAGGACGTTGTGGATAATAAAATTATTAACGCAACTATCGTCAAATGATAATGTGGAAAATTTGTGGGGAGACCTATGTCCAGCAGTGGGCGTCTGATTGATGATGATGATGTTTCCATCTAGAAGCTTAAAGCTGTGTGGGCGATGTGATGGTATACTTGGAAGTCAGCTAAGGGTGTGCGGTTCAAAATTGCTATAGTGCTGATTTCCAGCATATTCCAAGTTGACCAGCGTGATGCACAGCAACTGAATAAAAGAATGATAAACACAATGTTCTATATTTAGTATGCTGGTGCTGGAGCCCACCACCGCCGCGTCGCCACTCCGGTGTCACGTTACGGGATCGCTTTAGCATCGCTTCGGATCCGCGCACGCGCCGCGCACCGCACGTAACGCGGACGGACGGACCGGAAAATTAATTATACGCTAATGGCCGCTGAACCCATCATCAGCACCGCTCCGTGGCCAGCGTGACCATTTCGCGAATTTAATTCTTCGAACAATCATATGATATCATATATACAGTGGGGTAGACAGGGGCCAGCTCTCTCCACTTGCTACGATCCTGGCACACCTCTCTCGCTTCCTCCACTTTCATGAGCGTCTTCATGCATGCTCATCGCTTGCGAGTATTCTTGACCTTGCCTTTCTTCAGGACATCCTCGATTCGATCGAAACATGTCCGCCCAGGTCGACCTGCACCGATTTCTCCAATCATCACCTCGTATACCTCTTCCATTAATCTTCTTTCATCCATTCTTTCAACATGGACGAACCATCTAAACAATGATAGGAGAGAAGGAATGAAAGAGAAGTTTTGGAAAGAAAGAAACGAAAGGATGAAAAGAGAGAACGAAGAGAAAAAAATGTATAGCATTAAGTTGGATGTTAATTGAACTGTAATGAAGGCACTGACGCAAAAAAAAAACGTAAACATCCCTTTCTCTATCTTCGCCACCACGCCGCACCGCTTCTTCATCACACTGTTCCTCACTTAATCACTCACGTTCACCTCAGCTATACTTCTCATAACTTATATTTATGATAACCTTCAGATTCAAGGTATTAATTAACTGCCTAAAAAATTATAATCTTCGGTTGAGGTTACAAATAGAACCTTAGACGCTTCGGCATACCAACCACTAAGCCTAAGGGTGCAACTGTTAATTCAAGATTATCAGATTTAGTTTAAAATTATACTATCAGCCGATAGACCTTCACTGCTGAACAAAGGCCTCATCCACAGATCTTTTGGTAAGACTCCATGGAGGGATCTGGGCCTTTTCCCATCACACTGACCCAATGCGGGTTGGTGGGAGCCAGAGCCTCGTCTGTTGATCAGCAGGATGCACCACGAGCTGGTGGGGTTGGCTTTGGTCCTTTAACTTGTTATGCGGGACTCCTTACACCCCTTTTAAAATCAGTGTATATATTCGATTCGATCGATTTGATACAGAGAATCCATCTTACGGAAGATTCTCTTTCTTGTTTACATCAGGCCTGGACTTCAGAAGACGTAAGAAATGGATTGAAAAAAAAAAGGCAGTAAGATTTATTTCCTGAAAGGTAGTAACTGGAGGTATAAGACAACAACTTCTCTGAGAATCTTTGTCAGTCCCTTCGATGGCAGCAGGCACGAGAAATAACCAATTTCGGGACAGCTCATATCTCGCTTTGAGCATCAATAGAGTAAATTCGGTAGATGTATAGAAGTGAAGAGACTTATGGCAGTTTCTGGGTCTGCAATGGATAAGCCAAAGCTTATGTCCAGCAGTGGACGTGCATCGGCTGATTATGATGATGAATGGACAAGCTAAGGAGAATATAGAGGAATCGCAACATATACAGAGCGAGAAAAATCCGACTAGTTCGGGAATTTGTATTCCCCATATCCTTGTACGCAGCAGAAACGTGGACCTTGCGAGAAGTAGAGAAGAGGATAGACGCTCTAAAGATGTGGTGCTGGTGGATGTTGGTGGAGAATGCTAGGAGTATCGTGGACTGAACTTAGTACCAACGAGCCCATACTTCAAGGACTCGGCATCAAGCAGCGTTTGTCATCTTTGTTACAGTCTCGTATCCTCATCTTATTTTGGTCACGGATCCCGCCGGGAGGAGGTAGCGATTGAGTAACTTATCATCCAGGAAGCTGAGGGTATCGGACCAAGAGTAAGAATTCCTATGAGAGGAACTGACCAGATAATGGCAGCAGTAAATGGCTCATTATCGTTACCACTATATAAATACACTGGAAAGGCGGCTATCAGAGAGGAATGGCGACGTGTTGTTAAGCTTGCGACCAACACCTGAAGTGATGACCACGACCACTTAGTCAAGAGTGATACCGAAGAAGAAGAAGAGGAAGAAGAGAAAAATGGTGTGATTAATGTACCTGCTTATTTGTTACTCTTAGTCGATTGAACCGAATTTCCGAATTTATTCATTAGTCGAATCTTTCTCATTGAGATTGTGCATTGATGTCCACCGACTCACACTTGACTAGTGAGGTAAATAAATGACTAGAGCCTCTCCTTCAAATAGAATCCCAATTCCCAACAGTGGGAACAGTATACAGTTTGTTAAGTCTCATTGAACTCGTGACAGAACTAGTACAAACACCATAATCTGTACCACGAATTAAATAAAGGACGTGGTGTTTCCTTTTTCCATGATCACCACGCCCACGGACCAGGCCAATTCGATCATTATTTTATGGGCGCCAATTTGCCCCCTTAAAGGCTGTTATTAGGGTCAATATCTGGCCAATTATGTGCCTTCTTGGAACCTACGAGCTCTCGCCGGACGTTAACTATAACAATAGTGATGTAACATTCTCTTGCTGTAAGTTTATTTACCGTCTTTATGGTGGTGATTGTGAACAGGACCTGAAGTCGTTTACCACTTACCATAATTTATGGAAGAGATCAACTTCTTTATGGTGGTAATTTAAGAAGATCTCATCATTGCTTCGCTATGCGCCACGGCTTTAAAGCAAAGAAGTATTATGGGTTAAAATTTCATATAACCTCTTCACCACATTCTTCTTACTCCCATTCGTTTCCTTCTTCCTACTGCTATCCTGACGCAGCAGCTAACACGGGAATCTCATTTCAATTCCATGGTTTCCGGGATTTGAATAGTGGTAAATGTTTTTCAAACCCGCTTGATTGCTTGACGTGGCTCTGAACTCGAACCATGGACTTTCGTGTTTCTAGATAAGTTCATTAACTGAGCTAAAGGGTTAATTGTTTCATATTACCCTTTGTTAAAAGCGACAACCCGCGCAGTATCGATCAGCGCTCGCAACGTGTTTAAATATTTGCTAACGCCTCTCGGCCGTTGCTTGCGTCACCAGCGCGTACAGTCAGCAGCGCAGCTCACGTTAAATAATAAAAAAAATAATAATAAATAATTTATTCCAGGATCTTAGGTTAGTAACATTTGACCTAGAGAATAATTTTATTAAAACTAAAGTACATTATAAGTTTTACTATACACAAGAAAAAAAAAGAACCAAAATAATTTAATATGGCTACTTCAAAATCGGTTAAGCCATTTTGAAGCTACTATACCGATATCCTTCTACTGTTATTTTGTTTCAAAAAAGAGATAAATGAGCTACCTGATGGTAAAAGCTAGAATAATATCCACAGCAACACATTATGTCACCTTGAGACCTAAGATTGTCTCTTTACTATAGTAAATTCTATAGCTATACCGCCCTTTAAATCGGATCAAAATAATGAAATAGTAGCTACAGTGGTACCTATCCTGTCTTCATCAGAGATAGATCATCATCATCAATTCACAGAAGATAGAAATCCAGAAGATAAAGAACGTTTAAGACAGAAGATTCCTTAAACAATCTCTTCCTTACTCAAGACTGTGGCAATATATATATATAATGCAAAGGTGTTTTTGATCGCCGATCACGTGAAAACAAGTGACCGTGTCTACATGGGGACACGAGCATTCGACGCGGAATGATCTGTTGATGATTACAAGCTATTTATATTTTGAATTTCATTTATCCTTCATCGTTTTATATCTAATTAACTTTTGGTTTCGTTTTATTTATGCGGTTGCTATGGTAACGGGATGTATAGAAAGTCGTAACAAAGCGAACGGGTCACAGCTAATGTAGTATATAATGATATTAAATAGCTGAAGACCATTCAACCTCGATTTGATTACCGACGTTCGGTTTGATGAAGGGACATGACGCCGATGGAGCTGATAGTTTCTCTGCTGACCTTCTAAAGCGGAGGAATGTGTAGGTACAGGGCAGGAGCGGACACGATTGCGCCAGCGCCAGCGCCAGGGCCGGCGCGCCGCGTGTCTGCGGAACAATCGCCCGCCTAATAACGGAGAGCGCGGCGCAGGCCCGCGGCTGCGCCCCCTCCACTTACCAGTTAGTGCTCAGCTCGCAGCCTAGAATATTTACAGCCTGGAATTACTTCTGAACGTCAACTGTTATTTATGTATACAAATTTGTTTACAATCGCACAACTCCGCGACGACTATAAAACACTTAACATTCCACCTTAAGAGAATCCATGAATTTCCTATGAGCTTCTTTTTCTTCGTTCACCTGATGGTAAGTCGCCTGCCCTTAACAACGCAGCAATTAGGATAGTATACACTGCACCACACTACGCTCGTCGCTACAGACATCGAATGTTAAATCTCTTTACTGCACTGATTTCATTAGCTGCAGCGCCCTTAAAACCAGATCACAGTTATGTTTGCCACTACAATAACTGCTGCGGTGGTACCTACTTACTGTCTCCGGCAACAGAGACTTACGAGTGAAGTAAGACTAAAGTTGAGTTTGGGATCTTTGGGTGTCACCTATGTCCAGCTGTGGACTTCTATCGGTACTGATGATGGGAGTAGCTTTCAGAAGGCATGAGTTTTAATCTAATTTTATTAAAATTACCAGTTTTTTCCGGTTTCACGTAGTAACAAGTGAATTAAACAATGTAAAGATGTTTACATTACGATCGTCGCCTAAGACATAAAGGGTCGAGTATCGTTCACGGGACAACGGGACAATTTTTTTTTGGTTTCGGGGGGAATTCGTCGAAAAGGTACTCTGCTTGCTGGGGGGAAGTCAGAGTTATGTGGAGTTTTTTACCCAGTAGAACCCCCTCGGTGGTCACCTCCGGCGTTTGGAGAAGTCGCGGAAACTCCACGACCGCGGCTTCGCTAACGCTACACTTGAATAGCCGGTCTCGGGGTCTGTTTTATGCAGACCCTACCAGCCTCGTGAGTACTACTTCAATGACCGGAGACCACGTCCAACCATTGTCCTCAAGGTAACGCACAGGACCCTTTTTTTTTTTTTTTTTTTTTTTTTTTTTTTTTTTTTTTTTTTTTTTTTTTTTTTTTTTTTTTTTAACGATGGGAAATGCATTTATGCATCCCGCCGCGTAACGGGCGGGTATGTGGGACTCGCCGACGGGCTGCCGGAATACCCACTAAAACCACATCGACTCCCGTCCTCAGCGCTTGTGAAGGACTCTGGGATCTCTAAAAGAACGCACCAGTGCCCTCCAGCGCGGCGGCCACAACGGGCCAGCTACCTTCGTCTGCCTCTACGGCTTCTCCGACGAGCGGGATCTGCGCGTTCCCTGGCTCGCTCAGCATCTTCCTTTACGAGCATTACTGTGTCGCAAAAGGAAAGGACACTGTGCCACGCTTCCCGGCTTCTCGTCATCGCCGCTACTACGGCCGCCGGGGAGAGGTCTTGTCCGATGTTTTGGACGAGGATCCGTCGCTCCGACTCCCAAGCAGGGCAGTGTTCGAGCGTGTGCTGCGCGGAATCCTCGGCCGCTCCACAATGATGGCATTGTGCCGACTCCTCCCTGCCTATCCTGTGCAGATACTCCCCGAAGCAGCCATGTCCGGTGAGTATCTGCGTTAAATGGTAGGTCACCCGTCCATTGTTCTTCAGCCAAGCCGTTAAGCTGGGCAGAATCGCACTAACCGCGCGCTGACGAGTATTGCGAGGTTCCATTAACCTATCTCGCCAACGTCCCATTGCCCGCCTTCTGGCTTCTTTTCGAAGCTCTTCGACCGTCTCTTCTGGATCATCGGTTTGGCGGAGGATGCGGATCTTATGAAAGATCTCTGCGTCCATATCCGCCATGATGTCCAGAGGTGGGAACCGCGCTAAGAGTGTGGCCGCCTCGTACGAAATCGTCCTGTATCCTCGGGCTACTCTAATCGCAATAGTGCGTTGCGTAGCGTTAAGCTTCGCCGCCCGACGCGGTCTACGCGAGAGTATGTCGGCCCACACAGGAGATCCGTAGAGTGCGACAGAGCGCACCACGCCTGCATACAGACGGCGGACTTCTTCCCTCGGCCCTCCTAGATTCGGTAGCAGTCGGTGCAAAGTACCCGCTACTTTTTGAATCCGGGGGACGAGACGATTGAAGTGCTCGACAAAGTTCCATCGGCTATCTAGTTCCAGTCCCAGGTACTTGAGGTGATTGCCAATTTGGATACATACGTCCCCGACACATAAAAATGTATCGGGGGGTTTCTCCTTTAGTCTCAGGCCGTGAAACCACATCGCTCCGGTCTTTTGCGGTGCCACTTGCAGTCCGAGTCTCCGTATTCTGCCGATAATCATGGCAACCCCGATCTCGGCTAGCCTTGCGGTCCCTTGGAAAGAGTCCCCCTCAGCCAGTATTAGCGTGTCATCTGCGTAACACACCATGTTTACACCCGGTGGTAGCACCGTCCGTAGTACCGCATCGTACCCGATATTCCACAAGAGCGGTCCTAAAACTGACCCCTGCGGAACCCCGCGCACTACGGCCCTCTCTTGTAAGCTTCCGTATCTACCGGGGTAACAGATGCTTCTGTTTGAGAGGTACGCCTTCAATACGTTCCTCAGGTACGCTGGAACTCGGTGGTAGACCAGTGCCTCATGTATGACACACCAGGGAAGGGAATTGAAGGCATTGACAACGTCGAGGCTGACTGCTAAGACAATTCTCCTTTTGGATATCGCCTGGTACGTCAAGGTTCTCACGTGGAGGATGGCATCCAGCGTGGAACGCCGCCGTCGAAATCCGTATTGATGGTCCGCCAAGTCCGGGCCTCTATTCCCGAGATGCGTGTTTATTCGAGTGGTTATTATCCGTTCGAATAATTTACCTACATCGTCTAAAAGACAGATTGGTCGGTAGGCTGCCGGTTCATCCACTGGTTTGCCCCACTTGTGTAGGAGCACCAGCTTCGCCCGTTTCCAATCTTCCGGATAGTAACCGTCTCGAAAGCAGTCGGTGAACAGACGCCGCAATCTCGCACCAAGAATCGGTGTTAGGATTTTCCAGGCCCTACCTGGGACTCCATCTGGCCCTGGGGCCGTGTTCCGAACTCCGATGGTTTGTACCGCCTGTCGCAGTTCTGTCTCCGTGACAGAGAGCTCCTCCGACCATTCATAGGAAACTATCAGCGCCGTTCGTTTTTCCTCTTCATCCCAGGGTCCCGGGAAAAGCGTCTCCAGTACGGTAGACACAAAACCAGGATCCAGGGTTTCCGTGAGGGGCGGAACCCAAGGCCGCAACTTGCCGAGCACCATTTTGTAGGAACGACCCCACGGGTCTTTGTTTAGCTCCTCAAGCAGGTCTCTCCAGCTCCTGGTTTTGCTTTTGGCGATGGCATCTTGCAACGCCTTGGTCGCAGTACGATACTCTCTGTATTTGCCCTCTCTCTCCTCTATCGAGGAGTTTTGACGTCGCCGAGATCGCGTGTATCTTCGTCGTAATCTCAGGCAGACCGTGCGAAGATCGGAGATTTCTTGTGACCACCAATATGCCGGACCTTTCCTGCCTGTTTTGCTTCGTGGCATTGCCATATCACATATGGTTTTCATATCCTCGCGGAGTCGAGCAACTGCATTATTCAGGTTTTCGTCCCTGCTAGGGCATGACCAGTCCACCACATGGGCAGCTGCCATAAGTAGGTCTTGGTTGCAGTGCTTAAGTGACCATCGCCGTAGTGAACATCTGTCGGAACGACTATTTATAGCTGTTAGCGTGGGCACCACATCGATAATAATGTACCGATGGTCGGAGAGGGTCTCCATTTCCTCTGCAACTCTCCATCCTACCACTGAGCGCTCGGCGGGGGGTGTCGCCCATGATAAATCCACGATCGATTCCCCCTGCCAGCGCACGTAGGTGCTGACTGAGCCACTATTAAGTAGTCTCAGGTCCAAGCCCGCCGACCATTCGAGAACTGTGTCACCCCTTACGCTATCTCGTCTGCTTCCCCAAGCCCTAGAGTGGGCATTGAAGTCGCCTAGCACGAGCACTGGGCGTGGAAGGCACCTGCGAACACAGCTGGTAACCCTATCCAGAAACCTCTCGAATTCAGCCAGGCAGGAGTTGGGTGAGACGTAGCAGCCTATAACGGCTAATTGGCCCCATTCCACCGCGACGATGCCCTGTTCAGAACAAATTCTGGAGCACGGAGGGTCTCCACTTCTTCCTCCCCAGTAGACAGCGACCGAGCCTACTTTGTCACCGAACCACCGTGGATGGTTTGGGATGGAGTAGGGCTCCGCCACCACTGCCAGCGATGCAGAACACTCAGGCAGACTTTGCAAGAGCAGATCTTGTGCTGTCCGGCAGTGGTTCAGGTTGCTCTGTACCATCCTGTATAGAGACCTAGCCATGACCAATCTCCATTGTTTCCTCGGAACAGTGATAGGACGAAGCGGAAACCGGAGTTTGCGCAGGCCTATCTATTTGTTTCGCACGGGCGCCCGATGTCGACCTTTCGTCTCCTCTGCGACCCTTCCTTGTGTTTGGAAGGAAGCACTTTCTACTGCCCAGGCGATGGTCAGACTTTTGACCACGATCCGCGCATAGGACACATTTCGGTGCCTTCGCTTGGCATTCTCTGGCTTTATGGCCTGGATCCCCGCATATGTAGCACATTGTGCTTCTGTCTTTGGTGCTGGTGCACTGGTATCTAGAATGCCCGATTTCCAGACACCGGAAGCACTGCAATGGTCGGGCACTGAGTAATTGAACTCTGGCGATCACCCATCCCACTTTGACCCGCTTCTCTACGGCAAGTCTATGTACAGCCATGAGCGGGCATCGAACCCATGCAGTCCCGAGTCTGGTGGACCACCTGTGAATTTGACCCACTTTCACGGTCCTTTTTACACGTTACCTCCAGCAGTAAACCACCATTTAGAGCCTTCTTTTGCTTAACCCCAGAGATTCCCAGTTCGGTCAGGTTCACTTTTTGTTTAGCCATCGCCATAGCCTGAGCGTACGTCATAGTGGCCTCCTCAGGGACTGTGACCGTCACCGCTGCAGTTTTCGGAACTTTAGGAAGCTTGGCCTTCTTCTTTCGCTTCTTTTTCTTCCCTTTACGAGGCCTGGGTGTCCTGGTTTGTGCCTTCTTTTGTGCTCCCTGCCCTTGTTTTGGTACGGGTTCCATTTGAGTGCCAACTCGCTTTGTCTTATCTTTGCGCCTGGTCACTTCGCTCCAGCTCGGTTCTGGCAGTTGCGCAGACGTCTTATCGACTGACTCAGTTTTTTTCCCTAGAGGCGGCCTCAGAGCCCTGTCGGGGAACAATTCTGCTTTGAAGGCATTCAACTTTCTGTCGATCATAGCCCCAAACCTTGACATCAGTTGGCCTTCGTCCGCCTTGCGATCATCTCCACTAAGATGTGTTACTGTTCTGGGTTCCTCCTTATTTTGCCGGCGTAATTGACACACTTCCTTCGTCAGTGCCTCAATTTGCCCTCTCATCTCGGCAAGTTCATTCTGGAGCAGGGCATTTTCTTGCTCGAGGTGACTCGGAGAGCTGCGCTGCACCAGTTCCGCTGCGATGGCCTGTATATGACGCACCGACAGTCTCAAGGCGCGCACGAACTCTCCCTTCAGGTTTTTAGACCTGTCTGCAACGCTCTCGATAGTGGCAAGGCTCTCTGTGAGTCGAGAGCCGAGATCGCCAGTTGGCTGCTCAGCCATTTCCCTCGCGAGTTCCTCGACTCTAGGAAGCATCGCCTTTGTCCGTGTCGTTTTAGGAGGGTCGAGAGGTACCACGAAACATGTATCCTGAGTCCTGGCTGCTTTTGCTATGGGCCGATCACCGTCACTGCTTCCGCTCCCCGTTTGCGGTGCTCGCTTTCGCGAAGCAGCCAATGATGCCCTCGACCGCCACGAAGTTGCCGTCCTCAGGGAGCTATCCGAGTCTTCTTCTTCCGTTGAGGTCCTCAACATTTCGAAATTTTGAGTTCTGCCCGTCGACATTTGTTTTGATTCCGTTTCACTAAATAAATCATTGTCCGGTATGGGTATGCTTGGGTCGTGTTTACGAAGGCCGACGTGACGCCGACCTACGAGGCAGTTGTCGCCCACTGCAGAGTACGGAGGGCGGCCTCCTGCTGCAGTAGCATCCGCAGATGCTGATGCAGCAGGAGGGCAGGATTCTCCCTTTCGGGTACCTGCCTGCAGAACACTTTCACAACTGGCCTTTTTCATATTCCTCATCGATGCTCCACATCGTCGTCTCTTTTTTCAGGGGTGAGCTCCCCTGCCGGCTGCTCTTAGTCTGCCCCTCCCCTCGAGCCTTCCGGTGTGAGAGACTCTGCCGCTATAGCCTCGAGGATCATTGGGGACGCAAGCCCCCCCACCACGACAAGGTGGCAGCCCCCGGGGGGGAACGCACAGGACCCAAGTCAAGCTCATCTGCGAGTGGTGCAGCCTAATAATCTACAAACTAGGCTCTGGCTCTCACCAAACCGCGTGGGGCAAGAAATAGCTCAAAATCTCTCCCCCCATGAACCACTACAAACGACGCACCCTAATGTGCAGCGGTACCAGAGGTCGTGCTGCTGTATGTGAAGATCTTTGGAGGTCCAGCAGTAGCGATGAATTGATTTTCCCAATCTGACAGACGGCTGTGTATTTATTTGTTTATTAATAAACATTAAATGGGGGAGAGAGGGTGGCAACACCGCGCGATGCGAACACGGAATAAAGCATGCCCACATAATTGGGCACCAAAACAAATTTCCATTGATACTCGTGATGGGAAAATGAAAAAAACGTTGCCGTTGTCGATACGTTCGCGGGCTCCGCGCCGGCGCAGGCGCGCTGCGGCCGCGTAGTGACGTACCGCCGGCGAGGGAAGGCCGCTTTTCGTCCGATACATCGATTAAATTAATTTGGCCGATTTATAATGGGCCACTTATGGGCGTGCGCAAATTGTTGGGAATCGAGCCGGGGCCCGAACAAGGTGTCAATTTGGCAGAGTTATGAAAGTCCCGGGTTCTCGGAACTATTTGTTTTTTTTTTTTTTTGTTTCTTTTCACGTCGTGCTGAATCGCGTTTTGCGCTTTATTTGTATATTGATTGCAATGGCGGGGCGTTTGTTTTATGATATGTTTTATTGAATGCGCGTAGTGATTGCTCCGGACCGGCGGACGTTTGGGGCAGGGATTATTAAATGGAACACGTTTTGTTATTTCAGTTAACATTTATGGTCGGTGAAGTTAACGAAAGTTAGTGTCGAAAGCGAAGAAATCATGAAAACAGTCACAGCATCTCTAGAGGTCAATTAATTAGATATAAGACCTTTTCAAACTATTCTGTTTAGTACATACCGAAAAGACTGCGATGCATTATTCTCACTATAGGACTATTACACATATATTTTTTTTACAGGTTTCATCATCAGCAGCTACCAGACGTCCACAGCTGAACATAGGCCTCCCCCAAAGATCTCCACATCGATTGATCCTTTGCTGCCCGCAAAACCACCAGGAACTAGAGGTCGTCGTTTATAGATGTTCATATTGGATTGATTTGGACCTTATCTCATCATGCTGACCTTAATAGGATTCAAATATAATACAATAATGTACCAGGAGTGTGGACCTCTATCGGTTGATGATGATGATATGTGTATGGGGCGATGATTATAAATCACTTCATTATAAACTCATTATTAATCAGTAGATTTCATTATCTCATATTTTTTTAATACAATAAAGCGATGAAATGAACGGGACATTCACCTGATGGTAAGTGATACGCCTACCCATAACAACGTGGCACTAATTAGGATAATGTATAATGTAACATATTGCGCCCGTCGCCTGAGACATAAAAAGTCGAGTATCGTTAACCCATAAATTACACTAGTTATAGCGCCATTTAATCCGGAACATAGCAAATTCACACAACACAACACTTTGAAACATTCTTTTCATAATAATGTCATTGCATTATCGTTATTTTCATTTACTGATCGGGTCCCTCTTTACTAAATTCGTTTCCTCTTGGTTTTGTTGGAGTGGAGTATTTCTATTTTTTCCTTTCATTCTTATTTATACTTTTTATTTTTCTCTTCCTATGCTCTCCATCTTCTTTACCATGACATCTCTACATTTGCTAATTCTCTTCTTTCATGCATCACCTCTCGTACTTCGGTCGCAGTTCATTATATTCTACATTTATTATTACTTTTCTTAAACATCCTCTTTTGAATTAGGTCCCTGAGACCGTCTAGGTACCCCCGCATCTACAGCAGCCGACAAACAGTACTGTGCAAACGTTACTGTGTTCCGGTTTGAAGGCGCTGCAGCTAGTGTCATTGGTGGGGTAACGAGACTTAATATTCCATGTCTCAAGGCTACGAGTACAATGTGGTGCAGTTTATATCATTATTTACCATCAGGTAAACGTCCTGTCCGTCTCAGCAGTTAATTGAATAAAAAATAATATCGATATTGTATCGATTCGAGAGCGACGAACAGGTCGCAGCACTAGCGCCCCGAACGAGATTTATATCGCGTCATTACTTATAACATATTTCTTTAAAGCGTATAATTAGCTGTTATTAATATTATAAATAACTTGAGACGGGGCCCGTGTTGATACAGACGGGTTACTAACTGGCCAGTTAACTGAAGCCCAACCCTCACTTGACCAGCGAGCTGGATGAACGGCCTTTTTTTTATTGCAAGAGAAATCTTAAAAGGTACGTCGGTGGTCTCCTACGGAACGCACCGGTGCCCCTCCGCATTCTGCTAAAACATTCCATGGATGTACAAAGCTCTCCTTAATACCCACGCTGTGGTATAAGACCATCTTGCTCCGAGGACTCCAACCCTAAAAGCTCGTGAACTGGAGAACAATTTAGTCGCTTTGTATGAACACTTTAGTCATGTTCTTAATAGTCAAAGAATTAACTTTTACGAAAGCTCTGAGTTCCAACACAAAACATTAAGAGGAATGTTTATATATAGATGGTATATTAATTTACATTCTCTTTGTGAGAAAATGCCTTGAGTCCCACTTGTGGGAATAATAAAAGCCTTGTTTGTTTCATGGTTAATGAAAGCGGCATCTCGTTTGTTAATGTTATCATTCATACAGGTTTACTTCTCTGTCATAATAAAAAAAATCGTACATATTAAAATTCACTTGATGGTGAGTGATACGCCTGCATCACTAACTTGAGCACTGCACCACATTGCGCTCGTCGCTTGAGACACGAGATGTTAGGTCTCGTCACCATATTTACAACCCTTTCCGGTAGAAAGTTAACTGCAGTCGAAAACAAACATTTTAAGCACTTAAACTTGAAAGTAAATTATTTTCATATTTAAGTAATTTCTTAAGAACAGGGTGCATTAATATCACCTGTCAGCGCACCAGCCCCATCACCACGACCGCATTCAGTCGTACACCCAAATATCACCAGTAATCGCCGTTCACTTGTGGTAATTCGCCAATAGTGACAACACTCCCAAAAAATTTTATAAATACATTACTTAATTTGGACCTTACCTTTATAGCAATAAAGTCCATAATTAATATCACAGCATTTATAAGGCCCAATATTGTGCATTACATATACAAGCGATTTTCGTCTTTATAATAAGGCAATAAAGATCACATTTGCTTGTCAATGTTTTGAAGTTTTTCGCATCAACAAATATTACGTTAGCGCGAAGCCATTATTGAATTTACTTTATATAATAACAGTTAATCACCGGTGATCATTTGATGATGCTGGCTCGTTACTGCTAGTGATGTAACGGATTGTATCGATACTTTCATCATCACATACTCATCATTATATAATCTGTACTCTTCTTTAATGCGGTCTTGGTTGCGACGATGAATTCTTCTCAGCTTTAGGAAGCAACGTTATTGTGTCGTGATAATTTGCCTGCCACTTAGAGGTTTTGGTTTTAGTCTAATATGGATATATAATCGATACTAGAACTATATAATCGATATAAAAAATAAGTAATCGATACTAGATATGTTAATACTATTATTAATTGATCGTTAAAGCGATAAAGAAGTATGAGAAATAAATCCTACACAAACAATTTTTTTTTTTATTTAATTAAGGGATGAGACGAGCCGGACGTTCACTTGATGTTAAGTGATACGTCTCTACAGCGCACGGAACCGCATTGAGCTCTAGTAATTATACTAGCCATAGCGCCCTTCAAACCGGATCGCATTAATATTCGCACAGTACTGTATGTCGGCGGCAATAGACGATACGCTGGTACCTAAACAGTCTCCAGCAACAGAGACACTAAGACTAGTAAGCCCCTTCAAACCGGATCATGGTAAAGTTTGCACAATACTGTTTTTCGGTTGCAATAGGCGCTGCAGTGGTACCTAGACGGCTTCCGGCAATAAAGACACTACTACTAGTAAGGCCCTTCAAACCGGATCACAGTCAAGTTCGCACAGTACTATTTGTCGGCTGCAATAGGCGCTGCGGTGGTCATAGACAGTCACCAGCACTGTCCCAAGATCTTTGAAAAGCACTGTACATTCACTCACATCCTACATCATATCAATAAACGATAAAATAGAATATAAAAATGCGTTCGTGTATTGGCGTGGGTGTCCCACAACCGGATGTGCACCGAAACGTCGAAGAAAGACCCGGAAGTCGTAACTTGGATGTTATTGCTTCATTGTTGGCCGTTTGTTTCATTGAATTGATTTGAAGAAGCTTGTCCACTTCCAGTACATTGTTGGTTGAAGAACAGTAGGAGACAAATGTTCAGTAGGAAATCCCAGGACCTCTCGCCTTTTAGGGGTAAAATTCCCACATAACCTTATCCTCCCCCACAAAAACGAAGTTACTATTTAGAAGATTCTCCCCTCTCCCGATAACAGTAAGGCGCAGGCCATTGCCTTGAAAGCCCTTGTAGTAATTCCAGCTCTGACTAATAGTAGGTCTCTGTTGCGGGAGACCTAACTAGATCTACGTAGATATCACCGCAGCTACTAGCAGCTGGCAAAAATTACTGTGTTCTGGTTTGAAGGGCGCTGTGACTGAAGTAATGAGACTTTCCTATATCTCAATACGAACACGATGTGGTGTTGTGTATATCATACTATCCAGCGCCACGTGTAGCCTCGTCTCCACACCGTCAGACCACACAAAGTTGAGGTACTCAGCAAATCTGACCCAACCTACCTTAAACTTCATCATCATCATCATCCGCTTGATGTCCACTGCTGGGCATAGCCCTCCACCAAAGACCTCTACATCGATTGATCCTGTGCTGCCTACTTCATAATAGAGTGATTGGTGGAAGCCGGAGCCTCGTCTGTTGATTAGCAGGCTGCACCACGAACTGGTGAGGTTGGCTTAGATCCTATGAGTTGTTCTGCTGGAACCCTTACACCTTGAACTCAAATAACCCAAAACTCCATGAAGCTGCTTGTGAAGGGCACCAGGCTGTCGCTACAACCAGCACCTGTCCCAAATTAATAGCTATTATTTAAATATTAGCTATTATACTATCAAGCGGTGCTCGTGTAACAATCCCACCTGTTCTTTACACAATGGACGGTGACAATAATTCAATTTTTATTAACCACTGTCCTTTTTTTTTTTAATAACGAGACCTTCACCTGATGGTAAGTGATACTCCTGCCCATAACATGACGCTTGGTAGGATGATATATACAGCACCGTATTACTCTCGTCGCATGAGACAAGATATTGAGTCTCGTTACCCCAGTAATCATACTAGCTGCAGCGCCCTTCAAACCGGATCACAGTAATATACGAACAGTACTGTCTGTCTGCAATAGCCGCTGCGGTAGTACCTACCTAGACAGTCTCAGGCAACAGAGACCTAAGATGATGATGATGTGAGATAAAAATTAGTCGAAGAATTTAGCTACTTTATACCCTCAAAACTATACACTACCTCATTCATGTTTGAAAGATGCTGTAGCTTTACTTGACGGACGGAAGTAGTCGCTAAGCAAAGCACAGGAATAAACCGGAAACGGAGAAGAAACTTTTCTAACTTGTATAAGAGACCAAACTATATATATGGTTAACAGCCAAGTTTGAAGTAGCGAAGAAGCAGGAGCTGGATTAATTACTACAGTAACAGTAACTGATATTACATCTGAGGGTAAATACGTAATGTTTCGTGTATATATCTCATGCCAGGACTCGGTAGAACTGGTCTGCTGGCTGATCTACTTCAAATGGTAGAATCAAATTTCGCTAAAACTCAGCATAAATATTTGGAAGCCATTTTGAATATTCGATATTAATTTCAATTGCAATGAACCTTACAGATGGCAGATATCCAGCGTCAGCAGTCATCAGCTAAAGAAGTCGTGTGTCTCTGTGGTATCGAACTGGACATGAGAAGATAGGAGAATCAAAGAGAAGAACCAAAGCCATCGATATAGCAAGAAGGTAGTCTGGACGTGGCTATGGCGAAGAACTGACATCCGATAAAAAAAGATTCCCGGGAGGACCTAAAGATGAACCGATCAGATCGCAAGGAACTCCTGGATGCTAAGGGACCGGAATTGGTGTGGAGATCTGGATCACGACGACGATGATCAACATGACGATGGTGATAATGAACTTGATGACAATGATAATGGTAACGGTGATAATGACCTTGATGAAAATGAGAATGGTAATGATGATAATGAACGCGAAGACAATGACAATGGTAATGATGATAATGAAGTTGATGGCAATGATAATGCTAATGATGATAATGAACTTGATGAAAATGAGAATGGTAATGATCATGTTGACGATATTAATAATGAGCATGATGCAGATGATGATAATAATGGGGATGACGATAATGATAAAGACGAAGTCGATGATGGTAATGGTGATAATAGTGTAACAATTATTATATCGATAACTGACCCGCAGGCCGGCGCGCCCCTAGCGCCGGCGGCGGGGCGGGGCGTGGCGCGCGTTTCCCGCGCAATAATTTATACCCGCATGCTCAAATAATCGCGCCTCCTGCGCCCGCGCGTCCGGACCCTAATTATTAGTTAACAAACACACAACAGTTTTATGACGGCCATTAAACTTAGTAAGCTACTCACGACTCCATACCTTACTGCTTAAATGTTCTCTTTACACTCAACTGTAAGAGACCATCAACTTGAATAGATACTTATGTTACTTAATGCTGACTTGGGAAACAATGTACGCGTGTTGCCACTCGGCACAGCGCACGCAGCACCGCATCGTGCTCGTATTAAACATAAAATATCAACTAACTACACCGCAGTAAATTAACTATCTACAGCGCCCTTCAAACCGGAACACTGCAATATTCGCACAGCACAGTTCGACGGATATACAAGCTTCGGTTGTATTTAAACGGTATCCACCACCGGAGGCTTATAGTTAATAAGATAAGCTGCGGTTAAATTATTTTACTGCCCGGTAGTAAAGTTCTAATGTCAAGCGATAGTAACGTAAACGTTAATATAGCTCGATGTCCACCTGCTCGTTAGAGCGACGCGTCGTTACCGCAGTGTTCGTATTAAACGTTGTAGTGATGTTAAATGTATTCACACTACGCTTTTATTCGCGGTAAAAGGATATAATAAAGGACTAAGGACTGAGGAGGAAATATCCTCCGCTAAGCTAATAAATAATAGAGAAGCAAGTACTGGAGGAAAGTTTCTGTTAATACTGACCGTCTAGGTACGTATCGCCGCAGTAGTTTTTTTTTTTATTTTGGTGAAATATCTTCGCATACCCTCGCGGAGCCATGGACAGGTTATGTCGGACTTGTACCGACTAAAACCCCAACGATGTCATCTACATTGCAGCCGACATCGGGCGGCCGAACCGATCCTAACCACCTCTGTAAGGGTGCACCGGAAGAGTCCTTTCCTCTCGGCCTCTTATAGTCACATGGGCATCGGATCTCATCGAATCCGTCATCCAAAGGCCATGGGAGACAAGAGAGAAAACTCCCTCGACTCCCTGCGGCCGCCGCAGCGCTTATTACAGCTAACAAACAGTACTGTGCCGAAATTACTGTGTTCCGGTTTGAAGGGCGCTTTAGCTAGTGAAATTACTGAGCTAATCCAGACTTCACGTCCCATGTGTAAAGCAACGAGCACTATGTGCTGCTGTGAATATGGTTCCAATCTGCTGTTCTGAATGAATGATCTTATGACCATGATGCGCTAATTAGGATGACATACACTGCAATAGTGTGCTGGTCATAAGTGATTTTGTTGAGATAAGTGGTTGTTGTGGTGATCGTTAAGGTACCACAGTAGCGCTTATTGCAGCCGACAAACAGTAGTGTGCAGATATTACTATGTTCCGGTTTGAAGGGCGCTATAGCTATAAAAAAATATTGAGGTAGCGAGATTCAACATCATATGTATCAATGTGATGAGGACAATTTCGTGCAGTGTATACCATCCTAACTAGCGCGACGTTGTTATGGACAGGCGTATCGCTTACCATCAGGTGAACTTCCTCCTCGTCTCGTTTCATTGAATAAAAAACAATCATGAGACACTTGTTTTTGAAAATATAATAAATATAACGTCTTATCTATACCATTTATAGTCTGTGACGCGGCGCAACACATTCCCGCGCGATGTGTAGGGGATAAACCGAGAATTATTACGTCACAGCGGGGCATCCCCCTTGCTCGCCACCTCCACATGATCAATGGGTCAAGAGTTATCCACTTCAGTATACATTGCGACGTATGTACAGAGGCTGAAAAAAAAACAATCAACGCAGCATTGTAATTACATAAACAAACATCCCTCTCAATATTCCCACTGCTGGGACTCCGATCTCTCTGCTAGCTTTGCAGCTGGGAAGAATAGGTTGACAATTTTCCATCGGAGACCATCTTCTTACCACCGCAGTTTCTATTGCAACAAACAAACACTAGTATGCAAACATTCTTGCGTTCCGGTTTGAAGGGCGTTGTAACTAGTGAAATTACTGGGGTAATGAGACTTAAAATCTTATGTTTTAAAGAGACGACATTCTAACAAATGCCACGTTGTTATAGATCCGCTTCGTCATCATCATCAGCCGATAGAAGTTCACATATGGGGGATATGGGCCATTTCCCACCACGCTCACCCAATACGGGTAGGTGGGAGTCAGAGCCTCGTTTGGTGATCAGCAGCACCACGAGCAGGTGAGTGTATGGGGTCCCGCACAACTCACGGAACCCGAGCCAACCTATGATCCCGCGTATCACTTACCATCAAGAGATCGTCTTCCTTATCCCATCGGTTTGTAGAATAATCTAACTAAATAAATCTGTTCCCTCATCATCATCATCACCATATATCCTATATATCCTGCTTATAGTTTGATCAGCATCATTACTATGTTGCGTACATCATCCCACCGTGGGGGGGTGACCAGCTCGTTAGGAGTGGTGGTGACCTTTTGCTTTATTTCCATAACGAGCGGTATCTATCACTGTTAACGATGTTTATTCAAGCGCACCAGTTGGAGACACCATGAGCGCTGAAGCGGCCGGACGGGTGGCACGTGCACCATCAGCCGTCATGGAGCATATAGTAATGGTATGGTACCTGACACCACCTAGCACGTAATGCACCTGGTGATTAGATAAAGAATAATTACCATCTTCGCCTAATTACCTGATGGTAATTGGTACACCTATTAATTAGACGAAGACTGATTACCATCTTCGCCTAATTACCTGATGGTAATTGGTACACCTATTAATTAGACGAAGACTGATTACCATCTTCGCCTAATTACCTGATGGTAATTGGTACACCTATTAATTAGACGAAGACTGATTACCATCTTCGCCTAATTACCTGATGGTAATTGGTACACCTATTAATTAGACGAAGACTGATTACCATCTTCGCCTAATTACCTGATGGTAATTGGTACACCAGGTAATTAGACGAAGAATGTTTACCATCTTCGCCTAATTACCATGTGTATTAATTACCATCAGTTACTTAATACGCCAGTTTATAACAATCTAGCTTAAGTTATTTTTTCTATTCTACAAAGCGATGAAACGAGCGGGACATTCACATGATGGTAAGTCATGGTAAGAGGCTGGTAGGGGTAGTAAGGATGATACATACTGTACCGTGTCACTTCTCGTTACCCCAGTAATTTCACTAACTATAACGTCTTTCGCATGTGAGCGTTCAAGTTTGAAAATATTGCTAGTTTCCGGATTGAAGGATGTTGTAGCTACTGAAATTACTGTGGTAATTAAACCCAACGTCTTATCTCAAAGCGGCGAGCGCAATGTGGTAATGCGTACACCGTGATATTGTTAAAAGTAATATGTGTATTTCTATAGGAATTTCCTTCACATATTAAACGTATGGTCACTATAGTACAGTAAGGTATGAGTATAGTAGCTATTTACTGTTCAACCGACCAGTTACCGTTGACCCCTGCATGCGGTCACAGTAGCGCGGTGCGCCAGTCACCAGTCACCAGTCAGCCGCCCGAATGAGATATAACCAACTTAATGGGTTTAAGTTAAACGTCTTGATAATTTCGAATCGTTACCACAGTAATCGATCAATCAGTCGAGCTCGACGGCTTCGAATCCGGACACTCGCGGCGAACGTACACGAAATCATTTCACTACCGCATACGATTATGTTAACCGATATCTAAAATGTTGAATCTCGTTACCGTAGTAATCACACTAACTACAACACCCTCCAAACCGGAACACACTAATACTTCCACTTTACTGTTTGTCGGATGCAATAGACGCTGCAGTAGTAACTATCTAGATTGTCTCCGGCAATAAAGACCTATCATCAGTCAGAGCTATCGCCATTTTTGTTTTTTTTTTTTTATTATAAGTTGGGCTCTCATGACAATCTACTGCGTCTTACTAATACATGAAACCTCTTTGTTATCGGGAGATAAACCTTCTAAAAGATACTTTCCTTAAAGGAGAAGATTAGGTTACATGGGAATTTTACCTTCTAAAACCCTTTCGATGGTTATCCTCAGTGCTTTGCAAGAAGCCCTAAGATCTCCCACGGAACGCATTAATACCTACCGCCCCTACGCCTAAATCACGTCTCAAGGGCTGTAATCCTACTTGGCACCCTCGCTTTAGTACAACGAGCACCAGACCAGCTCGTATTTGTGGGCAATGAGAGCCCCACTTTCAAAGCTCACGAACCCAAAAAGCCCTTTAGTCGACTTCTACGACAGGCAAGGGTCACCTTAGTCCAGTTCTTAATACGCCGAGAATACAGGGCAAATACATGAACCGCTTGCCAATTCTTACTATACCCTCTTAAACGGAAGTTTAACCTCACTACTGCTCCTACTAGGAAGTGCCCGAACCCAGTGGTGCCACCACCACCATAACAACCAATTATTCCATTACAGAATAACATCAGCAGCAGTCGTAAAGTTTATAACCCAATCACGTCTCCAACTCTAAAAGAGCTCACGGTACAGAACCCGCCGGTACCCTCACCCGGCGTAAGTGTTAAATACAGTTTAAAAATGACCGCCATTCACGTCCGTTAACCGCCATATTTACAACACAGATTAAATAAATTGTTACACCCGCCATTATCGCGGCGCGTCCACTTCGCCTTTTTACCCGCCGGAACGATTTCAAATGGTTATGAATGACATTTTTAAATTTCGAACATTCGCAGCAGTTTCGAATTTGGAATAAAACGTTGGAAAGGCACAAGCAAATCTCGTTGAGCGCAGCGATAGTGGTTCCGTTGGATTTAAATATAAAACTTATTTTTATTAAAAAAAAAAAAAAAAAAACGAGACCTTTGTGAGATTACTATACGTCTGGTCTTGAAGAGGCATGGGTTCGTACCATCGTAAACCATAATCATCGTCCCACTGTTGGGCATGTGCTTCTCCCAAACATCTCCACTCCAATCGGTCCTGCGTCCAACTCTTTTCGAAGGTTGCAACCTTCACGAGCTCATCAGTCACCTTATTCCAAAACCATGATCGGTGGATCAATGGTCATCTACTGTGAGAATGTCCCAGCAGTGGGATCATTAAGTGGGCTATTCATTTATTTATATTTTATTTAAGGACTATAAATACGAATTATATGGACATTTTTGTTCACCTTATCGTTGTTGTAACTTTAATGGTTTACTTATAATTTAGGTAACCTCCAAGCTACTCTACGGAACCTAATTTAAGTTCTAAACCTTCTTAGATTAAATTAACTTAAAATTGATAACTTTGTTGTTGTTAAAAAAAGTTAAGCAACAATGTTAAGTACAATCAAGCTCCGTTACACCGCTGTGATGAGTTATGAAATACAGTGTCTTTAACAGCTTTAAGCAAACATTTGTAAAGCCTCTGTATTATTATTGAGGGTACTTCTTATTTAAAAAAAAATTCTACCCTGCTTTCTATTGTTTTGTGAACATTTCTACCCTCAAACGCTCCCTTCGGTTGTCACTCATCGTTTGGAGTGTCTTGATCTCTGTTGCCGGAGACCTTCTAGCTAGGTATGACCACAGCGTCTATTTATGCCGCCAAATAGCGGTGTAAAAACATCAGTGTTCCGGTTTGAAGGGCGTTGTATCTACTGTAATTTCTGTGGTAATGAAACTCAACACTATATATATCTCGGGCGACGTCCGCAATGTGGTGTAGTACATATCATCCTAACTAGCATCACGCTGTGAACAGGCGTGGTGCACTTACATCAGGTGAACGTCCCGTTCGTCTGTTCGTTTAATTGAAATTAAAAAAAAAAAGCCCGTTTTGCAGAACCCAAATCTAACTGCAGATCGTGAAATTCCCTAAAATATCTTTATATCGAATCAATGACGATTGCTTTCGGTTTATTAGTTTTTAAAGTGGCGAACAAAAAAGCTGTATACCGCGCGTATAATGCCATGTGATATCTGATACCGCTGGCTTTAATGAAAACGTTTATCTCATACAAAGTTAATAATAAACATAAACAAGCAGAAATAAACTTTATTATCAGCGCAATAAGATAGATTATAGTGGTTACCGGTAACTATGTATCGTTGGACAAATGGAGGCTCGGCCCGAGAAATTGCGATAATCGTATGAATAGCTTTATTTATTAAAATTAAATGCGACGGTAAGGGACGGCGCACACGACCGTTTAGCTGGGAGCGTTGCGCCATTATGGGAAATAATTAACTATTGAATACTTTTTTTTTTAATGTCAAAAGTATTTGAATCATACAGCCAATATAATGATTATTTTTTTTAA